>VWPW01020039.1:0-12840 GCA_013389825.1 Crypturellus undulatus
ACGGATGGGATAAGAGCGCGCGGCATTATGCTCATTAAGTGAATTTGAGTGAGGATCAGGAACAGCCTGAATGGACTTCATTAAAAAATACATCATCAATGACAGTCAACTGGATTTTGTATAGGATTATGTGATCTACCAAAATGAATGAGGCCAGTGGCCTCCTACTAGTCTACTTTTTTAATCTTTGTTCTTGATTACTTCTTTAGAGAACAACAAAAAAAATATTTTGTTTGTTTGATTTTTTTTTTTTTTTGGTGACTGTTTTAAAGGGGTCAGTGCTAAGGATACCAATGAAAAATAAAATAGAAAGGAACAGAATAAGCCAATGAGAGCTTGTGTGCATGTCTGCTAATTCTTCATCACCAGGATGACTTAGTTTTCCAGTTAATTTTTTGGCTGATGCAGGAACTGCATGTGACTATCGTACATGCTTTGGTATTTGAAGTAATACACAAAACTTCCATGAAAATCTTCAAAATAATCAGAGAACAAGAAAATGAATGTGATGATTAATAAAAAATATCATTAGAACATCTTACAGAATCCCTGTTGTTCAGTGGTTAACCTGTCCACATGCTACTAGAGAAAATTTGTTTAACAAATGAAATGTCTGAAATTATTTCAGCAGATTTTGTATTCAAAACCTCCTAGTGAGTGCTTGTGTATAGGTTTATCCATTTACTCTTCCACAAAGAAATGAGCTGTTGCAGCTCTTGATTTCATCATTTTGGCTCTCTATATCAAATTGCTGCTGAGCATGTTGCAGAGCGTAGTTCAGGACCTATAATGTCAGCCATGAGACCTTTGGGGGCTTGTTTTTTGTATTTAGAAAGTATTGTCAAACCTTATCATCTCTGATTTAACACTCGATTATACATAGAACTAGATCTATTTTGTGACTCAAAACAGAGTCTTTGTGAATTCAAAGAAAATCTATTTGTTACTAAAATGTGACTTCCTGTGCTTCTAAGGCTCACTTCTCAACGTCAATCAGAGGTGTCTCTGGTCATTATGCATTGCCTAGAGCTAGGTTCTACTAATTATTGAAGAAATGGCATCCTATAGACCTGGGGAAAAAAATGTCTTTTCATAAAAAGTAGAAGAACCTGCAATCTTTCCTCAAAAAATGATTTGCCACTGCTAGGTCTCTTCAATACTTCCCCACTCTCCAACAGTTTGGAGCGATAGGCTCCAAAGGATATCCATAGAACAGTCTGGAAACAGTCTGGAAGATTTCTGTTTTTCTGACTGCTTCTTCTAAGGGTCCCTTTGAACCATATCTCACTCCCAGGCCAAGCTAATCCTTTTATTCAATTTTTCCAAAATCTCTTCACCCTCTTCAATTTCATCCTTTCTTTAGGCTTTCTCCCCTTCAACACACTGTATTCTGATTGTGTGCATGCATGGCAAAGGGAAGGTAAGATAGAATACACTTTGCCTATTGGGTTCCATTTTAACTAGCTGATGCCAAGACATACAGAAACAGTCATAGTGTAAACTATCTAGGGAATCTGCATACATGTCTTGGTTAACACATGATAAAGGTTATACAACTGTGTTTCTGCTGTCTGAGTATTTGTAGAAGTCATATCTCAAAGTCTAATAAAATCCTTGAATCCATTTTACTTTATCAGCACAAACATTTTGAAGATTCCTTTTTACTGCTTACAGTGAAAATACTAATTGATTTAAAGCTGATTAAAATGTATAGCAGTTCTTTCTTAAAAGTGAAAGTATACCATAACATCACAGCAGCCAACTCCTGCATTTTTCATCCAGGTGAAAATCTTGTGAACTTTAGCAATGCTTTGTCTGGATAAAGGTTAAACAAGGTTTGCTGGAAGCAATGCTAAGTAGTTTACATTCTATTTTTGTTTATTCCTGCATACGAGTGAGGTTTTTTTCTCCATGCTTTTAAATTCTAAGAAAGAATAAATAGTCCTTTGTTTTTAATAGAGACCTATGATTAAATCATCCCTCAGAAACATCTCAGAATGAATTTGTTTTTAATTACATTAAAAGCTCCATGTAGAAGTGAGACTTTATATACTGCAGGAGTTACTACAGTGACATTACAGCAAGGAGTAACTATTTCTCCTCTGAATGCAGAAGTACCTGCCTAGATACACCTGCTTGAAAGGCCTGCAAAAGAAGACCACAAACAAGTGATTAAATTTGAGATGTCTCATGCAATACATACTAGTGCTTTTTATTGTAAAATTGAAGGAAATCTGAGTCATTGCAATCTTAGAATCCAGACAAATGAGAACCAGACTACAAACAATGAAGCCAAGTACATCATTATAGGGTGAGTAATGTGAACAACTTAAACTATGGCTGAAACTCAGAAGTTAGCAGAAGACCACCACCCTTGATTGCATCAAGGACAATTAAAAGCTCTTTAGTCTGCAAGTTGTCCATCAGGGAAAAAACTTGAACATCAAAAGTTCCACAGGAACTTAAGGAAAATTTTTTTAACAGTGAGCGTGACGGAGCACTGACACAGGCTGCCCAGAGAGGTTGTGGAGTCTCCTTCTCTGGAGATCTTCAAGACCCGCTTGGATGCAGTCCTGTGCCACGTGCTCTAGGTGGCCCTGCGTGTGCAGGGGGGTTGGACTAGATGATCTCTAGAGGTTCCTTCCAACCTTAGGCATTCTATGATTCTATGATTGCTCACTTGTTGCTTGCTCACAGAGGAGATACCTATGTGAGTGACTACTCTTCAGCAGGGTGGATGGTGAAGTTGACCACTGGCAATGACTTGCAGGCAGGAAAGGAATGCAAGGGGATGGCATTGGTCTCCCTCTACCACTTCCAGAGGAATATTGGGAACAGAGATGACTTTGTGAGGAAAGAACTTGTGCTCCAAGTATAACTTGTACACCAAAGGCTACCTTCAGCCACTGAAAAGTTGTAGTTCATAAGTAACAGGAATGAGCTTTTTCAGAAACAAGTGTGTGCCTTCAACTCCATTAAAATTATTTTGTTAAATTCTACTCTGAAAAAGGAAAATGATACTCTTCTGATTTATTGTTGCTCCTGCTTCTGCTCTTCAGGGACTGCTAGTCTAACTTCATATTGCTTTTCTACCAAGGCCAGCCAACACAGCAACATGAATCTTTTTCATTTAACTAAATGTAACATGAGAATGTGAACTGAAACCTTCAATTCTATAAGGGGATTGAACAAATGAGTGATATTTTTGCTCTCCAGAGAGATATTGTTGGCCATTTGGGATCATTGTCCATATCTGTTGCAAATCTGATGTTGGTTTGGGCTATTTTATTTGCCTTCATGGTCATAACAGGTTAGGACAAGTGTATTAAGCAGGAGTTAAAAAGAATTAATTCTGTTTATTAATTCTGTTTATTAATTCTGTTCCTTGGCAGACATTCCTACATGTGTTTAGTTAGACTCAAATCTGGGACTTTGGTGAATGAAAAAAGGAGTGCAAGAAAAACTCATGTTAATGACCAAGTTCTCTTGGGTAATCATCAAGAGGTTACAAAATATGCCAGGTTTAGCAATAGCCAATTTTGCAAATAAGATACTTTCATATAAGCTTCTTCATATCAGTTTTGGGGTTTTTTTTTCCTGTTTACTAAAGTTCTGGATTTGAGATAAATAATTGTACTTGAAACAGTTGCTTATAATGAGCCAACTCTGTTGAAATAAAGTGTTTTTGAAATTTCCTCTTGTTTCCTCTTGACTAGGGATTTCTATTGTAAAAGTTGGTTATGATATGACTTAAAGAAAACTTTGTATGTGAGGGAATTTAGAGGTAGAACTTTATTTTTTGTCAAAACAGCAATTTGAGATGTAGTTCTGGCAGAGGCAGTTACATTATGAATATCTCCAGTATGTCCAAATAACCAACTGCATTATCTTACATTATACTTTTTACTATGTTTTGGGGATGAAAAAAATGGAACTGCTATAATTCTTCTTTTTTTTTTCTTCATATGTCCATTATTTAAAATGTGGTGAAATTTTCCATAATAGTATCTCAGGCAAAAGAAAGCTAAAGGAAATTCATCATTTTTCACATCAGGCATAAAGAGGTAGGGATCCTTACATTAAAAACGTGGTATTTTTAATGGAGTAACCAACTCTTTGCTAGATGGAGTAACCAACTCTTTGCTAGATATACTAAAATACTAAATGAGTAAAGATTATAAACCTGTGTAAGTATCATTACTTATCTGATATCAGTGCCTTTGTGAACACAGGAATGCAACACATCAATTTCATTTGCTGGTGTCTCAGAATTTTCTTGGGTAAGTGTCATGATGTCACTGAAGTGGAGAAATTCTGAATGTACTGAACATCCAACTCAGGTAAAAAATTATTATGAAAACCTCTTCCATGCCAGCCACACTGACAGCCTGATAGCAAACCTTTTGTTCTTCTAATTGGGAAGTACATCTATGACAACATCAGTAAAAGTCTACTGGACTGACACTGAACTTTGTAATGTTTTAAACCCTGTCCACATCCTTGGCACCTGCAATTCAGAACCTCACTCTAATGCTGTGGCTGAAACACGTCCCTTCTTTTCCTTCTTTTTCTCTTCCTCCTAGCTACATGTTCCTTCTTCCACTCCCTTACACTATCTGAACGTTAAATATCTGGACCAACTCCAAAAATATTGAAAGTCTCTATCTGCAATATAGGCTAATTTTACTGGAAGAAGTATAAATTTTATTTCCTGGCTTAACATTGTCCTGTATTTCGTATTTGATATTATTATTTATGATACATGTGTTATTTGTGTGCTATCTGGAACCCACCAAAGATTAGTCATAAGAGCTGACAATTTCTCTTGCAAGACCTCATTCCTATAATCTTCATGCTCTTCTGTTTCTGTTGTGCTTTTCCCCTTCTGGGATAGATTCAGAAACACACCGATGAAAACCTGAAGGTGAAACCAAGGCTCCAAAATTCCATGTATTTCTGGAAAAAAAAAAAAGACATGCTTCTTTATTAATAATATTAATAAGCATTTTATGTTCTCATTATATAAAATACTCTAACAAGGACACACTTCTTAAAAATAAGTGATGGAGTTTTGGACTCTCACCAATTTTTATTGGAGAGAGAGTGCTGAAGAATATGTTTTCAAAACACTGGCACAAGGAAGTCCTGAGGCAATTGTATATTTAAAATACTCCCTATCCTTTTGCCCTCCACCTGCTTTCTTGCTGAACAAGCTAGTTCTAACTTTTCAAAACTTCAGAAAACATTACTAAGAATACAACTTCGTTATTATAGTACAGAAAGCCATGACAATTAGATGTATTAACACCATTAGGTTCCCAATCCGCTTTCAAATAAGAATAGCATATGTATTCCTCTAGTATATCCATTCTGAATAGCTTTGAAGCACTGGAGGAACAAGGTAAGTGAGGCCATGCAGGATAACCACACAAACCAGAGCTAGCCAGTTGAAAACTTCCTCGGGCAAATCTGCTTTGCACTAGTTGCACAGAGGGCATTGTGAATATAATTTAAAAATAATACCAAAACACCTCGTAAAAATAGATTTTACAATACTGTGGATAACTTAGAAAACAAGATTTAGTAGCAATAGGTTGTCTGGGTGTATAGACTCCCTCCTCCACTATGTCAGAATGTAGTGCTGAGAGGAACAAGAGACCTTGCCTTGCCCCAGAGACAGGATCCACTTGTTTCCCAGAGGCATTTGTTTGATCTGCTCTTACAAACTGATGTTGAAGTCTCTAGGGAATATATTCTGTAATTATCTTTACTGTGAGAAATTTTTTACTAACACATAACCTCAAATTCCTTGATGCAGTTTTACCATGTTCATTCTGACTACCAGAAATCTTCTTCTGCTCTGTTCTTCTTTTCATTTTCTATCACCTTTCACATAATACTTTTCTTCTGTACAGTTACATACTCATTGCTCTCTAGTTGCAGCTAAATCTATTATTTACTGACAGCTAATGAAATCCACAAGACAACTCAGAGATTACTTGAGTATTGCCAAATTAACTAAAAGATTCTTTTGAATGGATCACAGTAAAGTTGTCTGTTAAGCATTTTTCTGAGGAGGGGAGGAGAAGCTACAGTCAACTTAGGGGTCTCTCTGAGAGAGCTGTGAAGAGGGTTATGTTACACATGGCTGACAGGGTAGATCTCAGACACTGATGTGGAAGTGTCTGAGTAATTTATGAAAACTGCATGGAGTTTATATGCACTAGTGCATCCTGCAAGTGAGTGAGAAGGTCCAGAAGAACTTGGAAATGGGGAGCGATCCTGCACCTCAAAATGGACAACTTCAGCAGTGTGCAAAAAAGTGTACAACTCCCAGGCTGCAGGGCTTTCGTGAGAAATACAGCATTTGGAGCGAATGGAGGAGGGGACAAGAAGGATGTAAATGTAACTGTTAATGGTATATTCCAGGAATGGGCTAGACATAGGCAGCAGAAATGTGTCCCCAGGGAGAAGGAGGTGAAGACTGTGGGGTAAGTAAAGCAGGTGTCTAACAGGCACTACAGGATGGAGGAGTGCTGAGAGGGCTTTGGCCAGGGGAGGGAATGGGCACTGTAGTGAACAATCTGGAGAAAACTCAAAACCCCAGAAAAAAAAATGAATTGAGTTTCTGCTGCCTCTTGGGTGCACTGAGATGGAAGACAGCTAATAGCTGAGAGTTTATCTGAGGGCACCCCTCATCCGTGTGCAACCACAGAGAAACCCCTGGACTTACTTGTGCAGAGTTTGTCCTTGCAGGCCTGAAAATAACTTCCTAGACAATTTTCATACTGGAGACAGGAGGTGTAGGACTTACCTTGGCAGACTGGGAAAACCCCCATGAGGCCAACAACATTTATTATACACCTCACACCACTTGTTCCAATGTACTCCTACAAAATCCTATATAAGGTGAAGTCTTGTACAATCTATGGCCCTCCCCTGCTCATTTATGCTGTTGGATGTAATTCATGCCATATCAGCTATTAACAGTGGGAAACTTTACATGGAAGTTACCCTATGATTTTTCATTTTGAGTGTTGCGGTTTAAAAAAGCAATGAAGAAGAAATATTTGCACATTTAGGAGTGTTTTAGTTTTTTCTATGATTTATTTAATATTTTGCCAGAACATACAGGAAAAGAAATATATATACAAGAACCATGTAGAGTAGTAAAAACAAATAAATTCATGAGGCAAAAACTTTCTTTCCCAAAGTACTATGAAATCTTGATTAAGATCTGGGCACTTGTGATCTGTCAAAGCCATGCTTGAGAAACATTAGCACGTGTGACCAGTGATTGTCTTTTGAATCACAATGACTCTGGCAGGCATGATCACAGATGTATTTTAAACAGCTAAACTATTTAGTAATAGAAACACCTAAAAATATCTGCTGTCTCCAGACAGAATTTACATTAAATAATAATGAAGTTTTGTTTTATATCAAAATGAGGTATTGGTTTGAAAAGTATAAAAGGACAACAAGCTGATAGGTTGTCTAAATGCTTTTCAATTTTTGTTGTTATAAGAAAAGGAAATAATCACTGAGAATATCCAGGTTAGAACAACGTGAGAAAATGAACACAAGATAAGAGATGTTCCTGATTATTATGTAAAAAATAGCAGTTTCTCTGAGGTCTTTGGGATCCTTTCTCTGCAAAAACAGGATAAGTGTGTCATGTTTTCAGACAGGTGTGAGTGATTTTTGCTGGTGCTCTGAGCTGCACAAATGCTTACTGAGCTGAGCGCTTTGCTGTACGTGAACCCTATCTTCAGAAGACAACATCTTCCAACTGAACATGGAGGTGTGAGAGGGCATTCTGGTATTTGGAAACCTCCACTTGTGTGATGGTCTTTCAAACCAGAGGAGGTGCAAATATTTAGTGCTTCTTTTCTGAGAGATACCTTAGAGCATGACCTACTCTCACTCTAGCCATATCCCTAGGTAGTCAGGGCTCTGATGGAAGGAAAGGTGACAAAATGTGTCAGAGAACCACAGCTAATTTTACTGGGACACTTGCAGATGTCATTTCCAGAGCCAATTAAAGCTCCAAGTGAACATTTGGGGATGAGTGTCTCATATCTGTACCATTGCTGGTGTTCATAGCTACCTAAAAAAGAACCTTGTAGAAACATGAGTGATCAGAACATGAATTTGTTTAAGAATTTCAGATAAAGTAGCATTACATCTTGAAATTACTAGTCTTCAAGAATAATGGATCTTCCTCATTTTCTTCAGATCTAGATCAGTAGGAGTAAAACCTTGTTTTTAAATGTGGACTACGTATACATAGAAATACCTTTGGACATTCAGACAAATTGTCTAAGCGAAGTTCTGAATGACTGAATGTTAGATCAATTGCCTCTAATTAAAGACGCATATATTGGAACTGGACAGTCCTCAGACTGAGACATGAATCAAGACCTCATGTTCTAATGGAAAAAGCTGCTGATTCTGAGGATGATACCTCTCATTTAAACAATGCCAAGAGTGACAAATAAATAAAAACTCTGGCATCTGGAAGACATGAAGAAAAAGCTTGATTCCCTCTACGATATAGTGGACTTTGTGGTACAAGTGAAGCTGGTGTAACTTTAAACATGCTCTAGGTCCCCAGAGGCCATATGGAATCCAGGTGGGAAGGAACTGGGAAGACGAAAGATATGTTTCCCTCTAATCCTCTTGAGTGCCTTTCTGTGAGGAAAGGATGATGTGCAAAGGTGGGTGTGATAACATGTCTGAAGCCATCGCTGTAACTCATAAGTGAAAAATGATTCTGCCCCCGTTTCAGGGATTCTGCAGCTATTCTAAGCCTGTTACCTGGGCAGGATATTTTATAGAGTACTTACTTACAGTACACCAGATTTATTTTTCTTATATCCCCCCTCAAAAAATATTCCTGCATTCCTATGCTTATGCGATCTCTACTGTCCTTTCCTTAAATCTGACTGTGGACATTATCAAAGTTAAAGCTCTAAAACAAATTTCAGATACTCCAGCAATGAGTCTAGAAAAGATAATGGTATTTTATACAAATCAAGAGAGATCTGAAGTTCACCATGGGAGTATTCTGCTGTGATTACCGTGAAGGCAGAGCAGTCATGTTTCTCTGTAAGGTTGGCTCTAGGAAAGTCTGGTTTTGTATTTTATATGTAATCAAAAATCCTTTTTTTAATCTTACATATGCTTATGTAAATTAGGAATAATTAACTTGCTATTGATGTAGTAGTTCTGCTGTAATTTCACGCAAGGCAGATCACCATCAGTTCCAAGTTACTGCACATATCTCAAGAAGCAAAATTTCTCTAAGAGCCAGACCTTGTTTTTACATTCTCATTTCCAGTGGATTGCAACTTTTTAAAATGAAGTACTTTGGACCTGCAATTCATGATTGCTGTTTTTTTTCAATCTAAATATGCTTAGATTCCCTAAAATTAAAAAAAAAAAAAGCAGCTAAGCTGAGTTATGATAATATAAAAATATCTCTTATGCCATCGTTTCATATCTAAGAAGGACTCAAGTCACATCATTTGATCCAGATGTGGGTCTAAAACATCCTCAACCCAGACTCAGGAAACACTAAAATTTAAGACTGTTTCCACAGTGTTTACTTGGCCAAGTTATACATATGTGCTATTTTCTATTCCTGGTTTCCTTATTAAATGGAAACCTTAATGCATCATTTTGTTATTTATGGTCTACCATAAAAACTACAGGATATACAACGTGAAGAGTTAGAACTGAGGAAGTTAAAGCTAAATATTTGGCTTTCCTGACTTTCGTGTGCATCTTGCATTATTCATGTTACCTTGTATGTATTTTATTACGCAAATTTACTTGCTTTATGGAAAATGCAAGAACTGCAAGGCTGCTTTTGGCCCTCCCAAAGCTGTTACTTTGTTACCTCCTTGTTCCTTTGACATGATTTCACGTGTGTTTACAGCATATCCCTCATCTGAATTCTGACCAAATGGTTAAATAAACAGTGATTATTCAAACTGCCTAGTATGAAACCTGTTTATAAAGAAAAGAACAGAGCAGTTATTCATTTGAGTAGTTGCTCGCTTTAAATCTCAAGCTTGATGTTGTAATAGATGGGAAAGGACTTTTACGTGCAATCCTGCTCTTGCTCCAAGTGTTTGTGGGAGCTTGCAAAAGGAAGTTTTACTTTCTTGCCTCTGGAGCTGAGAAGGAGCTGTGAACTCCTGCTAGCAGTGACCATGGGGCTGTTGCACAGAGCCTGGTGTGTTGCTGGGCACAGAGACAGGCCAGGGCTTCCCCCAGCATTTCATGAGGTTTCCCTTGAACTTTCCTCTTGCATTGTCACTGATTTACATCCCAGCCCTGGCCATTTGGTTCAGGCAGAAGGGAGAAAGGGAGAGAAAAAGGGAATGAAGAACTGCAAAAGAGGATAAAAAGAGTCGGTCTAGTGCAAAAGGGATGCAGGGATGGGAATGAGTGATGGGTGGAAGAGCAAGATCGCTCTTTTGGCAGCAGTTTGGTATTCGATCAGTTTAGCTGTAACATCAAGCTGCATCCTTAGATAAAAACAGAACAGTTTAAGTTTAGCTCAATGTTAAATATCAAATAAGGTGAAAAGTTACTTGTCAGAGGGAAATTAACAACGTGTAGGGAAATGTTAGCTTCAAATTACTAAAAGAATCACTAGCAACAATTCAAATATAGATAGGGGGAATATCTTGGAGAGTGTTAGAAAATAGCCCTATCATCTTTAGCATCCATGATTGAATATGACTTTCTGTGTGACCAAACTGTGAATAAAATGTCTGTTTTAGATATTTTAACCATTTAATTCATTCACTATTTTTTCTTGTTATATTTATTGCTTCAAAACAAAATGAATGCCATGTTATCTATCAGAAACATCCCCCACTTTGTGATTCCATTATGTGCCTGTCTGAACATTAATACAGGGTGGATGGAAGCAGAAAACCTGATGGCAGCGGGTTAGGAACTGCCAAAAAGACTTATCACTGAAAAAAATATTTCTGCTTTTAAATTGTGCTGTTGTTTGGCAGGATTACTACTTATGCTTCACTGTCTTGATTGATCCAATATAACTCATAGTCTTGAGTTATGAATGCAGTTCTAATATGCAGACTTAATAAAATTAATATGTTCTGTCTCCTTCCATGACTAGATTCCTGTTTCTTTCCTCATCACTTTCCGTCTTTTCTCTCCTTTCCTTGGGAGAAGGAGAGGCTGAACTTTCCTATCTCTCTCCATTGGCATTTGTTGTCTCCTCTTCTGCCATCTCTCAGCAACTTTCCTCTGCATCTGTCAGTTCTCTTTCTGATGTAGACTGGTATTAAAATTAAAATTAGTAAGATGTTACCAAATCACTGTAGAGAAGAGAAAATGAATGCTGTCAGGAATGTAATCAAACTGTGAAAAACAGGCCTAAATTATAGCATTATTGCAACACTTCTTATGTTATACAGTGATTTATGTTGTTTTTCTGTTTTTGTTCTGTCCAATGCAATGCAAAACCTATTGCTGACAGATACCTGTTTTTTTCTGTTATTTTAAGTGTAAGGATTATATCCTCTTAAAGTTCATGTAGCTACAATACACCAGCACTACATGAATGGAAAAGAGATCTCATGGAGTATGGCTCATCAGTGAGCTTCCCTAGAAACTTTTCTGGTATTCTTCTAGGCTATATACCCCACAAGTATGTCTGGAAATCAATCAGGTGATGCTCAGGCTACTCTGTACAAGGAAAAAGAAAGTTAAGATGAAACAACTAAAGCTAATGCATGAAATGCTAATGTAGTGGGTCTACTCTTTAGTGGTTATCTCTAAAGTAGAGGATCTTTAATTCTTTGTGAATAGGATTCACTTGTAATAAAATTGCAAAACCTCTGAATGTGACAGTGCAAAGGAAATAGCATTTGGGCAAAACTCACTTGGGTATTAAATTCAGAGCTTTAATCAATTTACCCTGTATTTCTTAAAAGTCCTTGTTTAGACAAACCCTTTACAATGTTTATTGAATACATGCATAAAATGTACTATCTTCAGGTTTTGCCAAGACTGTGAATTATTACCTAATTATAATAACTGCTGTTTTTGATTACTTGTCATGCCAGCTTGGCAAATTACATGGTAAAAAGAGGAAACACATCCCAATTTTTATATCTTAAGAAGAGTCTTCTGATGCTTGCCTTTTGCCCAGACTGATCACATCAAGTTGACAACTGTTTTTATTGCTACTTGACAATTGTGGCTTTTTTAACAGAGTTCATCTTCCCAAACAAACTTGCCTACAGGCCTGGGTGAGTAAGCCTGAAAACAGTGCTTCTTTCTATTCCTGTTTTGCAGATGCTGTCCCTACTCAGGTTTATGCAGTAGCTGTGGCAAACAAAGAAATGCATCCTAAACTTAGAGCAGACTCTTCTGAACATTGCCTAAACTTTTTTGGTGGCCTCTCACTACAAGAAAGTCATTGAGGGTCTGGAGCATGTTCAAAGAAGGACAAGGAAACTGATGAAGGGACTGGAGCACAGACCTTACAAGGAGCGGCTAATGATTCTATGAATCTTTGCACATAAAATAGATATTAAAAGTGATACTGAAAGCTTATAGCTAAATAGTCATTGACTACTTTTGCCAAAACTGTATCTATCAGAGATTATTTCCTGTGTTTTTGCAGCACTCAGGATGGAAGAAAACTTTCCAATTTCAGTGGAAAGTTGTAAGAAACAGAGACTTAAGCAAGAGTTCTTTATTACATACTGGATTTAATGTAAACTACAGTCATATTCTCTCCTGTTTCAGATGTATACTACATACCCTACAAATGTATACTGGATATAC
>VWPW01020040.1:2069-68350 GCA_013389825.1 Crypturellus undulatus
AAAAAAAAAAAAAACAAAAAGCAATAGATATGAGATGATTCTTTCGTGGAATATTTTTTAAAGCATCTGCTATTCAGAAAAAAAATACGGAGCCTGGCTTTTGTAAATTAGGATCTGGCTATGATTCTCCAGGCAAATTATGAACCCCAAAATATAGATAACCAAAATAGTTCGTCAATTTTGAAACTATCAACAAAACATGGAGAGAAAAGGAAAAGATACATGCTCAAAATATATGTTAAATTTTACTTTAATAGTGATGATAAATAATAGTGGATTTCCTCAAAGATGAACTGAATTCATCTTACATAAATTCAAGTGAAACTACATTATTCACAAGCCATATTACTCTGATGGCTGGTTAGATGTGATAATTATCTTAGCAACATGCTAGTTTCTAGCACAAAATGAAAGAAATTGTATTACTGAGACTCTATTAGTCAACCTTGTCAGTCGGTACATTTATGAATCTCTGAGCATCATGGAAGAGCTATATAGTGAGAAATGCAAAGCAGATTATATTGACAGATGCTTAAGGGAGATAAAAAATAAATGCTAATATTTTACTGATGGTAAAAAAAAAAAAAAAAATTACCAGGGCAGGAGCTGTGCTCAGTGCTTTCACTGTGTTAAAAGAGTCATTATCCTATATGGGACAGTTACAGTTTTCATCGCATAGGTTTTATTTTGGCGTGTTTTAGTGTTGGGGAATGTGACAAACTAGTTTCTGACAGATTGCCCTGAGCGTATATCTGATCTCTCCAACTGCTGCCGCTGCGGTTCACTGAGAGGAGATCAGAAGGCCTGAGGTTGGCAGGTGGCAACGCAAAGCAAACAAACGAAAGGCCTGTTGTTCACAGCTTCTTTTTTTTCCTTTTTTTTTTTTTTTTTTTTACACCTCCTTATCTCTGGCTCCCAACAGTTTGGCCTGTACAAATCCCCATCTGCTCAATCCGCATCTCCAAAAAAACGGCACTTAGGAGCAAGGCTGAGCAGTTAATTCATAGAAAAACCTCAGGGCGTTGGATTATTAGGACTGTGACTGTGCCACCTCCCAGCGCAGGTCGTGAACCGCGCCCCCCCCCGTGGTGCTCGGAGCTGTACAAAAGACCATTCACAGAGTGGGGTGTCTGCAGGAAAACAGCTTCATGGCTCATTTCCACGGAACATTTAGTGTCCGTCAGCTCTGGGTTTTTCCAAGAGAATCCAACGCCGCTAGAATATTTGCAATTCATTGTGCTCGTGAAGCCATGATCACACATTAATAAATATAGGAACAATCGTCCAACATCTCATAAATCAGCCCTTTTTTTCTTTTTTCCCCTGTATTCTGTATAACCGTAACAGATGGGTTAGTTGAGATGGGCCAACAAAGATGTGTGATTTACAGACAAAAAAAGAAAAAAAACAAAAAGTGACAGCTGGATTGCACACACATCCGCATGCACATGCTTAAATTTATGTGATGCTTTAGAAAGGAAGAGTTTGATTCTGGCCTGACTAGGTGGAACTGAATCTACCCCTAAGAATTTTACGTATTACTCTGCTGCTTACCGTTCTTTACCATTTTCATTAATGGCCTACGCATAAAATTGCAGGAGTGTACTAACAAAATTTGCTGATAACACAAAGTGGGATCATTTTCTATCCAAAAGAGACAGGATTATTGTAGAGGAAAAGCTGTGTGACCCAGAGGAGTGATTGAAGTGGAATTAAATCAAATTGTAAAAAGTGCAAAGCCAAGCCCTTAAGCAAGGGCTGTTTTCTATAACACATCAGCTAGAAGACAGCAGGAAAAGTCCACCACTTACAGGGTGATTATAAACCACGGAGTTCACACAATTTTCCCCAAGGAAATGTAATTTTAAGCAGTATTTGGAATGATATATACAACAGAGACATGAAAGCATCAAAATTATTACAGAAGACACAGGTGAAATCTCAGGTGAGATTAGTTGTGGTCACTTAAGCGCCTTGATGACAAACTCAGATTAGAAGAGGTGCTGATAATGTATTTCGAGATAGTCCTGCTACAGGAGACTAAAAGAGAAGCCTGTCTTCTGTAGCCTAAGTAAATGAAACGAAAATGATCAAAGCATTATGTGTATATATATTGTTAAGGTGAAAGGGAAATAAAGAATTGTGGGGAAAACTGATTTAAGACAAAATAAAGAATAATAAGAGGGTAACATCAAATGAGTTTTAACTGATAAAGATCACATTTTGTCTAGAAGTTAGGAGATAATTCCTAGACGCCACAGTACAGTTCCAGGGCAACTTTTTAGTAGGAATGAAGTAGGGCGCAAGCTTCTCATCTCTTCTGTTTTGAAAGGAGTTAGCCAATTTGCTTGCCAGAAAAAAATACTGTACTGAAATGATGACAAGAGTCTCTTAAAGATGTGTGTCATTCTTGTGAACATCCTCCACAGGTGCTCGGCTATCTGTGTCTCTGGAGTATGTGAATAATTAATTTCATTAAGTTAAAATCAAAGCAATTGCTCCTAATCAACTTTAGCTTGAAGTTTACAGCTTCCGATTTAGATCTGAAGAACAGACTGTATAGAGTAAAGCTTTTCCAGTTTTTTTTTTAATCAGTTGATTTGACAGGTAAAGTATTGCATCTTCATTGTTTTCTGGATTAACGGATATTAAAAATAAAATTCTAAATATAGAATTTTGATATTATAAGAATAATATTTTCATAACCCCAAGCCCATCACTCCATACAGCCAAAAAATAAATCAAATTCTAGGGATAGGATAATGTTTAGAAGTCTGAGGGTGCTATCTTTGGTAATTATTTTGTGTTCTTTATTTTATTCATATTGTATTTTGTTCTGTCTTCCAATTTCCTTTAGACTTTCAAATAAACTTCTGTAAGATCTGAAAATTGTTCTAAAACTCAAAAGTGGAAAACTTTCAATTAACAAAGAGGAAAAGAAGTAGAAGGAGAAACCAAATGTGGAATATTTCACATGACTCCTTCACGTGACAATGTGGAAGGATTTCACGTGATGGGGAACAAAAATAGCTATAAATTCCACAAAGTTAATGTTTTAACTTCTACATGACACAATAGTTTCAACTCCTAAAACCCATCCTTTTGTGAGCACGAGGAGCCGGGGACATTTAGGGAGGGGGAATGTTCCTGTCCCGTCTTCACGTTTTCCTGTTAATGCACTCACTCCACTTGCTTCTGCTTTGGTCAAGGAATTGGAAGGGCATAGTTAAACCTTCATGTCATCTATGAGCAACCCTATAGATTTCACAGGACTACATGACTTACAAATGCACAGAACTTTAGTAGCAGAACAGAAAGTGAGGCAACATCAGACACTTAATCCCTAGAAGACTAAATAAATTGAAAACTGTTAAATCCTAGTGCGGATGAGCTATAGTGTAATTTTCTTTGAAGCTATTTACTCATCCCGTAGGTATATCTTTGCTGCAGCCTGTGGTGTGCCCCACCATCAGATTATGGAGTGCAAAGTTCAGCATATGTTCCAGACTGAAAGCAATATTGAATACTGGATATAGATCAAAACAGTTTATCTTTCACTAGAGACATGAAAGAAATGAAACCATTGCTGTAAATGTCAAATCTGCGTAGGAAGGACATAGCAAACCACCTTTTTCATACATAGGTTTCCGTGTCCAGAGCTGCATATGAAAAGGTACTGTCATTCTGGATTAAAAACAAATATGCTTTTGGATCACTTTAGACCATCTGTGGTCTAAGCTGTTCCCTTCCTTCATTGACTCCCTCCGCTTTTATTTTTTATTTTGTATACTCAGACATACCACCTGCTCTGAGATGGATGACTGCTTGTTACCAAACTGTTTCTTTAGAGCCTGAACTGAGACACAATAGGAATGTTTCTATATATTGTAGCAATTTTGGCTTATTTGTTTAACCTTGCCCATATGGCAAGAGAATTGGATATTTCTACTGCCTTTTTTGTTCTCTCCTGCCATTAAGCTATGTTTATTCTCCTTGACAACATGTGATTTACCTTGTTTTTATTTTTTTTTTTCAATAAAATATCAATTGGGACAAGAATAAAGTTTGGAAGGATCTAATCAAGCCATTAAAAATAAAATATTATTAATATTAATAAATAATAAAGCAATCCACCAGATGGGGAAAATTTAAATTGTTATCCAAAATCTATAACTATCAAAAACTTTGATTCCCACTGGTAATTTTTGTTTTTACATTGATGGGATAGGGTTATGTTTATCTCAACTGAGCTATTACATCTGCATGTAACTATTCCTTGAGCAACCTTGAATGACAGCATCAGTGAGGCAATTTATCAGGTAAATCCTCCTGGAAGCCGTGTGCAGGCTCATGAAGGACAAACAGATGCCATCAAGGACATATTATGCCTGACCAAGCTGATTACCTTCTGTGAGGAGATGACTAACTGTGGATGAGTGGAGTGCAGCAAATACACTTTACCTTAACACAGCTTTCAAAGTGTTTTTTCACAGTCAAACAGGTCAGAAGAGGCTTGAATAGGTTGACTACATGGTGAGTGAAGAATTAGCTGGACAACCAGTCTCAGGAGTTTAAAATGAGTAGTATAGACCCCAATTAGCTGTAGATTACTAGTAGCATTTCCCCAAGGGAAGATTTTTAATATGTTTATTAACAACCTGCTCCATGGTACCAATCTGAGTGGTGGTTGGTACACAGGGGATCACTGTTCATCTGGTGGAGATATGGTCTACCAGGAGGAACATCATGAAGTTCAACAACAGCAAATGCTAAAGCTGCACCTGGGAAAGATAACCTCGTGCAACAGCACCAGTGGGGCATTACTGGAGAGAAAGCAGCTTTGCAGAAGAGGACCTGGGTATCCTGGTCAATGGTGGGTTGACCATGAGCTCACAATGTGCCCTTGCGGATAAGAACACCAACAGCATCCAGGTTGTGTTAGCAATAGCATAGCCAGCTCACAAGTATCATCCTTGTCTGCATATCAAGATCTGCATCGAGTATAACCAAATTTTACTACAGGCATTTGGCACTTCCTAAAGCATTTAATAACACCCATTTTATTTCTAAGGGTAAAATAATGGGGTGATAACATGTCCTGAATTGCAACTGACAGCTACTGTTGAGGCTTCCAGCAGTTAGTGGTTTTCACCAGCTGTTGCTTTAATAGCAGCAGTTTTATTTCCCTAAACTTATACTTACTTACGTACTTTGAAAAAACAAAGATTAGCAAACCGCAATCTTCCTCAGTGATGTCAAACGAAATATTGGATGCCTGGGTTGTGCTGTTATACCCATGTGTCTGAGTAAAGATGTTACATTTTCACTCTACTTGTTACTATTCCATCGACCAAATAAGGTTACTCCTGAAAAATTTTACCTTTTTTTCAGAATAATGGAGGTGTTAATTATTTCTATTTTATTCTTATTTGCGCACTAATCCTAAATCGCTACCTGCTCACTGTCCTTTATTTTCCATCCATTCTGCCTGGGGCACAAGAGAAGCATCAGTTTACCCGGCTTGCTGTATTCCACGTTATGACCCAGCACTTTTCCTTTTGGATTTGCTGCAAAATCTTCAAAAGAGGCAGGAGGACACTCGGGGTGGTGGTGTGCCTGCAGCGAACACAGTCTCTTTTCTGTGCTTTTCAAGGCCTTTTCCAGAGTCTGGCCAGACTTCAGATTTAGACTAGCCAACTGACTAAAACACAGGAAATAAATAAATGTCAGAAAACAGCTGTAATCTGCAGAGGAGCTGATGCTGAATGCCTCCTGATATCAAAGGGACTCTTTAGAGCAATGTTCTGTCAGTATCAGCAGCCAAATTTTGCTGTAAAGCCAGCCTTTACTACCAGGTATATTGGAGAGGCTTGGGCAGATCCCAGCAGCATGTGTAAGCAAATGCATGTTTGTGTGTGTGTGTGTGTCCATATGCATGTCCACACACGCCTCTAGGTAAATTGTACTGCATCTCTGACACTGGGGAAATAAAAAGCCTATTACACTGAGTAAGAATATGAGTTCATCAGCTGTAATTGTGATTAGAAGTCCTAAGGTGTATTAATAGAGTGTCTTTTATATACATACACATAAAAATATATAGATAAAAGAAAATACATGAATAACCCGATGGGTACGTCATGGATTGAGGAGGTCAATTAGATATTTCCAGCATTGACTTTTTGCCATTCTGCTTTTTAAGAGTCTGTTTTCTCATTGTACTCTCAAGCTAGCATAATACAGATGCTATCTGTGCTTGCTTCCAGGCACTGTCTTTCCACATTTTTTTCTGTTTTTCTCCTCCCTCCACTGTTTTCTTTTCTCTGTGGCAATAAGCATGAACTCCTTAGCTGGCTCCTTTTGTGAGTCCAAAATTAATATTCTAGGGGAAAAAAAAGTTGACTAATCCTAAACAGAAATAATTCCTCAAGTTTCTGCTAGTAAACTCTCACAGCTGTCTTGGGGAAGTACACAAGGAAGTTTGGGGCTATGTTCAAAAAAGTTAAATTTCTGCCAGCTGTGAGTTGTTTCCCCCCTGCATGCACACCATCCCCTTAAAGTGTTTGATCTTGCAAATAAAAAATCAAAGCATAGAGGCAGCTGATATAGAACAGACATCCAAAACTACTGTGTGCTGAATGGGGAACTTGCCAATAGGACAAGTTAACCACAGATAAATGAACAAGCTTTTATGGTAGCTATTCAAATACCTGTTTTTAGAGTGAGGTAGAAGTGAGGAGTTGAGTGAGAGGCAATGTAAGAGCTTGTTACATCTAATTAGTTAAAGGTGTTCTTTCAGCTCTTCCTACCTGCTGGCCATCTAGGATTTTTAATTTTCCTCCCCCAACTCATTGATTTCACATTTCACATATGCAGTTCTGCAGACTCTATTTTTTTTAAGCATCCTCCGTGCTGGCATATCACATCTTGGAGCAAAGAAGATACACTTAATGCAGCTGTCGTGTCCATTCAAGGACTTCTGTGCCATGAGACTCTCTTTTTCAGTGTTCTTATGACCGAGAGAAATCCCTTTGCTCACCCATGAGCTCCCTTTTCAGCATATGGAAAATGCAGCAGCACTTCAGTCCTGCTCCTACCACATCCTTGCACATCACTGATGCTCCTATCAATTTGCTGTGGTCAATCCATATTCTTTACAAATGTAATGTTTTCCCTGTACTGATACTGACATGGAGAAAATCAATGTCATTAGTTTAATAAAATACTGTACAAATATTCTCCTTAATAAGGTCTGACAAACCTTCTCCAATAAACTCGAAAATTACGAAAACCTCAAAATTAAATCACAGTTTTAAGGAAAGAGTAATATCAACAACAAAAGCCTTGTTCCCTGAAACAGTCTCCCCCCATCATCACACTGGCTGACTTTCACTTCAAAAGTAGCCCAATAAGTAGGTGGAAACATGAAACACAGAGAGTAACCAGTGCATGATGATATACCTCGTGCATTGATTTGCAGTACTTTCTAACTTCAGCAAACAACTTCTGGGAAAAAAATATATATATATATATTCCACAGAAGTTCAAATCTATATAAATCCATTATAAATTCCTTCCCTGTCTCCTTTCTGCTAGAATACCCACTTCAGCAGAGTAGCTAAAATCCCCAAATCACAGCAGATGAGAATTGCACGGAGGTGGAGGGGAATGAAGAGATTTCATATGAATTTCTTTTCATTGCCAGCAACTTAGCATAATGTTCTCTATCTGCTTGGAAGCTGTGTCTGGGAGTCTGTTTAGACAGGAAAATTGTACACCAAAATATATGTGCATTGCACTCCACATCATGTAAAGCAATATGTGGTGTCAGGACATACTATCTATCTACTGTGATGGGAACAACAGATATCTTTGTGGTCCTTTTAGTCCAATACTGGAAACCACGTTCAGCGAGATATTTAAGCATAAGAGCATTCAGCGCTTAGGTAGATCTGCCTGTCTAATTATCCATCTTAAAATGACACATTTAACGGAACACACTTTTTGGATATATAGGTTATCTCAAAAGAGTACACAAATTCAAGGATGTGAATTGCTAATATTTTTATTTTTGCTTACTTTCAATTCTCATTTGTGATGGTATGTGCAAATATGCAGAAATAAACAAGCGGCTGCTTCTGCCTTCCCCTCTTTTCTATTTGATTTTCTCTCATCTCCTCGAGTTTTGGAGAGTCACATTCCCCATTCTGCAGCAGACAGTGCTGGAAATGGCATGTTGAAACCAGCATCCTGCTCTGCCTTCTCTGCTTTCCTCAATGGTTTTGCTCTGTTTTGTTATCTTGCCATGTCAAGGGAGTGCTCTCTGAACAAAATATTGCTGCTGGAGGCACTATTTGTCCTGCCTTCAAAGTAGTACTAATATGATGACAGAGTGATTTTTATAAGATATTGTGTTTTTATAGCAATTTATTTGGTACTCAGTCTGCTTAGAGTTTCCATCATAAGAGCCAAATTCAAGTAACTAATGAAACCTGAATATTTAACACATAAATGCATAAAATACATAAAAATGGCTGTAAGTTGAAACACAGCAAGTCCCACCTCCACGTGAGGAAGAACTTGTGTGCTGTGAGGGTGCCCGAGCCCTGGCACAGGCTGCCCAGAGAGGCTGTGGAGGCTCCTGCTCTGGAGATCTCCAACCCGCCTGGATGGACCCTGTGCCCCTGCTCTGGGTGTCCTGCTGGAGCAGGGCATGGACTGGGTGATGCCTAGAGGCCCCTTCCAACCTCAACCATCCTGTGATTCTGTAAATGAAATCACCTATGTAATAAAAATATTAGAAACCAGTTATATTTTATGCTCCCAAAGCAGTAGATATCACTTTCAGTGTTATAATAAGTAAGAGTTCAATTCTTCTAACTTATCATTTACTTTAAAAAGTCTGGAAAGTCAAAATAAGCAAAATTTGTGTCTTCCTTTACATGAAAACTGTTCAATAACCATCTGCTATTTACAGATGATAATGAGGAAATACTTTGATTGGTTGAGAAAAAAAATGAAACCATTTTCCTCTCTTGTGAACTTAAAAGCACAGTTAGTTCCGTATGGAAACCACATGTCTTCTCTTGTCTTCACAAGCTGAACTGATGCAAAAACGTCCTCTTTTTGCAACCTTCTTATGACCATCTTTATCTTCTGCTGAGCGTTGCAATCAAAGAACCTTTAAAGATGATGGACAATTTAGAAAATTGTCAGATCTTTGAAAAACTGCTTTGAGCAATTGACCTCTACTTGTTCATCTTGAAGACTGATGCTAAAGATTTAACACTCACAGATTCTCTTCAAATTAGGCCCAGAGCTATCTCTGACTGATGCAAGTTCATGTGGCTTTGAGTATCCAATTCAATCATGTCCTCAGGCCATTTTTCCAGGAACATTTTCTGGTATAAAGTTGTCTTATCTCACTCATCAATCCTGCCTTTCACAAGATAGAGCCACAAGAATACAATCTGTAGTAGAGAAGAACAACTTTAGAGCCTTACCTGCAGACAGCACCTTGACTAAGGATATTTACATTAAACGAGAGGCTGATCTAATTATTTAACATTAAATCTGTGAAATAATGAAGTAACATTACTAGAAGGTGCAAAGACTAGACAGGGAAGTTTCATGTTTTTTTGCTTGTTTCTTGCTTGTCCAAGTTTGCTCAAAAGAATATTAGCAAGAATGTCGCAATAAAGCAAAAACTAAATTATCTGTAGGCAGAACCCCCACAGTGCAATGTCCTTGTGGATCAAAAATGTGGAAAGATAAGTCAAAATAGAGAAAATTCATTCCTGTAGTAGGTAGAAATCTATCTTCTATTTATGCATCATTTGGGTTGGACAATAAAAGAATCTCCATCCCCAAACATATAATAACAATTTTAAGGAATAATGCAAGTGAAAATTAACATAGGATATAGGTTTTTTGGGGGGGTAAAAAAAAAAGCGTGAGAGAGATTCAAATAATGAAATTTCTAATAGTAACTTAATGTTTTTATCTAACAGCATTAACAATGACCATAGCAGGTCAGAAAAAATATAAGTCTGATCTAACAATGGTCAATAAGGAAAAGTATAAGAACAAACTATCATACATGTTTCATTGGAATACTTTCCCAGTCCTCAACAATTTGCAATTCATTTGGATCAAGTGAAATTATGGTTATTCCTGGTTCAGAAAAGGAAATGTAAGCTTAGTGGTTCACACCCCAACTGAGTAACTAACCAAGTCACTACAGATGCAGGTAATCTGTGGCAGATGAATCTCTCTGTTTTTGAGTATAAGTTTAATTTTTGTTAAGACTACTATACAGTTTCCCTTAAATAAACATGCAAACATGCGTTTTTACAATACACACCCTCCATCCTCCGTCCTCTAAAAACAAGCTCCAAACCTTATTGCAAAACTCCCAGCCAATCTTATTATTTTCTGCACTGCTAAAGCTGAGTTTTCCAGATGGATTCATATGCAGAGGGAAGTTAAAAAAAAAAAAAAAAGAGAGAGTGAGAGAGAGAGAGGAAGGCAAAGAATATCTGAGCAGAAGTGCTGCCAGATGTTAGAACAGCTCAGGGCATGAGACATGTCCATACTGTGCGCTGTGCCATTTGGATCCCAGCTGGATGTCCATCAGGGTACAAGTTCATACAGAAAGTCCATGTCTTCTCCTTGCTCCGGGCTGCTAATCCTCCCTACTCTCAAACTTCCCATTCAACCAGGTGAGCAACGGTTAAGGGTCTTTTGTGCTATATCCCATTCTGACCACTAATAATTCTGAAGTTTGAAATCTGTAAGAGAGATCACAGAGCAGCAAGGTAGGAAAGAAAACATGACCAGTCTTATGAGACTCCAGCTTTCATGTAACTCTGGAGAAGAACTAAACTGATGGCAGTAACTCACAATAATGATTAATTGAATGGCAGTTTTTGTCTCATGTAGTCCTGTAATTTAGAAAACCAGCAAAGCTGAGGATGCAGAATGCCTGCCATGAAGTCAGAGTGATGTTTGCTCAACTAATTCTATTTGAAGACTTCCAAATGGACTAAAGAATGATGATGTTGACATGAAATTCTCCTCTTGCATTTCCGTAGCATGTTATTCATTTACTGCTCAGGCTGTTGAAGAGGTGTCTACTTCCCCAAGGACCGAGGAAAAAATCTTATGCATGTATTTTATTGAGTGAAACATGCTGGGTTTTGCAAAGTAAAACTAGTTGCAAATTCTAGTGGAAGTATGGAGAAAAAAACTGGCCGTGGCAGTGTATACAGTTGTAAATTTGATCATACATAAAGCTTAAAATGCTTAATTTTTACATTTACAGATGGAGAAGTTTCACAATAATATTTTAAACAATAATTTACTTTGAAATGAATTTAAAAATCCTAGAGAGACATTAAAGAGGATTTTGAGAGTTGAGGGAATGAAAACTGGACTATTTATCCAACCTCCAGTATTTTTGTTTTACTTCAGCAATGTGCATTTTTTAGGTCTGAAACATAGTTCTATTGAATGTTTGACCACAAAAAAAGAAATGCTGATTACTCACAGAGCCTAAACTTCAACACTTCTATCAGCCTGAATTGATTTCCACTTAAACTTTTTCTTGCCTCCCCCGCTATTTTCAGAAATGTCAGTGTTCAGTGGCAAGGATATGATAGACAGTTTATGAATGTAAATATCTGAAAAAAAAAAAAGAGCAGAAAGGTAAAAGGGCTTGGAGCATTTTTTATTTTTTCAGAAAATATTCCGTGGCAAATGTCATGTGAGCAAATAACAACAGTGCTGCTTGTCTTAAAAAGACAGAAAGATTGATTTTTATTTTCTGTCTGGTTCTGCTCAGTTTTTCAAACTGCTGTAATATCCAAGTATTTCCGCCTTGACCTGAACACTAGCATTTCACACTTGGAAAGACCCTTAAACCACCCTGCACAAAGCCACCATGTCTGTTGATGCAGCACTTGTTTGAAGAAAAATAAACAACTGTCAGAAACGCTACAGGTATAATAGATGTGCTTTTGGGTTAGTGGATTGAGCTGAATGTTTCTTAAAACACGATGAAATGCTTAAAGTCAAAGTGCTTGCCTCTAGGAAAGCAAGTGGCAACATAGGAAAGTTCAGATGTAGCTCTGATAGACCCAATCATATATATCAAGCTATGGAGCTTGTCCTCATGTGGATGTCTTAGGCGTAAATTCAGAGCTGAAATTAATAACAAATGTCAGTCACAGATTGGCAGTACCTGTTTTTTTTTTTCTTCCTCTTCACAGTACAGGGTGAGATTTTACTTGCAGAACAATCAGATTATTTTTCCCTTCCTTGCAAATGTTTTCTTATTGCAGACCCATGGCATCTCATGTTGTCTTGATCAAGAGATGAGGAGATATCTTTGATTTCTCAAGCTGTTTTCTGTAGCATGTTACCAATTTCAAATTTCTGTACCAAAAAGCTTATTATACTTATATGAATTCTTCTTGAATTCCTGCCTGTCTGATACATAACTGTCTATTCAGTTGCCTTTTTTCAGAAGTGGCCTACGAAACAATTCATATGTGGCTCTGACTTCCAGAGGTGAAGGAAGGAGACAGGGATCCTCCTTAGACATCATTCAGGATACTACTCATGGCTTCTTGGACTCCTCTTTTAAGATGCTATGATACAAATGGAGCCTGCTGATTAAGATGTTACTTCCCTCCTAATGTTTATAAAATGTACCTAAATCATTTACAGCTTATTTATATTATTACCTGTCAAAAATACTGTCTATACAGTGCTTGATCAAAATTCACTGGAATTTCTCCTATTAGCCTCAGTGGGATTAGAGCACTGTTGGGAGCAGCATTCCCTCCTATCTCTGACTTGTGATCAAGATCCCTTGTCTCCTGCAGCAACTATTCTCAGAATGAAGCTTTTAGGTCTCAATTTATGACCCTATTTCCCATCAACAGCAGCCCACAAACAAGGGCTGCCAGGATAGAAGTCTAGATAGAGGTGGGTCCTTGTAACCATTCACCTGCAGCTCCAGACCTCTCTGTGGAAACGTGGAGCTCCTCATCACTGGTAGATGGC
The DNA here is from genome assembly GCA_013389825.1 of Crypturellus undulatus. Lineage (NCBI taxonomy): Eukaryota > Metazoa > Chordata > Aves > Tinamiformes > Tinamidae > Crypturellus > Crypturellus undulatus. The sequence continues at coordinate 15,138 of VWPW01020040.1, forward strand.
TGCAAAAGCCATGTCAAGCAGATAGTACTAATTCCCAGTGTTGCAAGGATGAGATGCACGCATGGAAATTCATCGCTTTCCTGCATGATGACCAACACTGGCTCAGCAGAGGTTATTCTGCTGATTCTGCTAATACAGGCTCTCCGAATGAAATCCACTTTCTTCTTCAGCAGCTTCTGCTGCTGTCTTGACCAAAGGAGACACAAATTTAAACAGAAAATAGGCTGATCCTGATGGAGATTTTCCAGCTAATGACAATCCAAGGGCACAAATAGACTATTGATCTGTTGAGTTGTTTGTGCTTCTCTTCTTAGGTCTAGATATTTTTATGTTCTGCATATGGGGTGCAGTGATTGCCAGTGCTTCCCCACCCACTATCCAACCCCCGTGGCTTTGTGCTGTCCTTTTGGTTGTGCAGGAGCTGACCTCAGTAGGGAGCTGGCTGTCTTAAAGATGGCAGCTCATCCATCACTGCTTTCACAGACTGTCAGCATTGCAGTTAATCTCACTTGTAATTTTCCAAGGGAGGTTTGCAAAAGCCACAAACAGAATCTTAATGCTGTAAAATGCTGTTTGCAGCCAGTGAATATTTCCTGCCTTTATGAAATTTTGCTTCATTCCAAAGCTGCATTCCATCATCTGCCCTGAACTATCCAGAGATGAAGAAAATCCCAGATTCAGCCTATGTTGCTGTGTGCTATCCGCACTTCAAATGCTCTAGCTGGTTTACCTTCCCTCTCAATTCACATACAACAAACTGGACATTCTGTTTGCAAGCAGCAGAGATTTTGCAGGCAAGATGTGAGAAGAGTTCCCCCAGGGCTCACATGCTGTTCATGAGGCTCCACTGCCCATTTCACTGACTCTGTTTTTGGTTACAAGGCCTTTATCATGGCCAGCTTCTATAGGGCCTGACCCCCAACCCCATAGGCTTCTGCAGTTCTCAAAGAGGGGTTGGAACAGACAAAATAAACTTTATGCTGTCCTCTTACTCTTCATCTTTCATCATCTTCACTACCCCAGCTTTCCTCTTTCATTCTCAAAGTTTTGCAGTGAAAGAATGAGCTAAATTGGAATCAATATAACCAGAATTATATGCAGGGAACCAATGCCAGGTTCAATCACAGAGGGTCACTCTGAAGATGAGATATAAAGCTATACTTCCTAGATATATATTCAATAGAATGACCTCACTCTCTGACCTATCTGCCCGTGTCATGCTGACAGATCATATCTTCTTGTGGAAGATGCAGTTTGTCAACAAGTCTCTGAGCTTTGCTGACCCAGACTGGGTTTCTGTGATACGTTTTTTTCTTCTGGCAGTAAGATGTGAACAATGTAAATTCCTAGAATTATGTGCAACATCAGTGACCTCATCAAGGGCTTTATCCTGTGTGTCTAATTCCATAGGCATCTAGCCTCTTGTCCAAATTACAAACTGAAAGTAAAATGTGTATTTTTTCCTCTAGACAGGTCTCTATACTAACAGTTTCTTCAGCAAATCTGTATTTTCAGTGGTGCTGCAAGTACTAGCTATAATTATGGCAGCATTGCTCTTCAGAAAAGTCTAACTATTTCTATTAATGAAAGCCTAAATATTTCTATAAATGACTTGATTTTGTTTCCATAGTTTAGCATGAAACTCTGGAAGTACCTTCATAGAAAGCAGGTTAATTTTGGCCAAGTTACAAACTTTCAACACCAGGTATATAGAAGATGGGAACAGATTTTTCTGCAGTACTTATTTCCCCTGATAATACTCCAGTTCTTACAGCTTTTAGTAGCTGTCTTTCATTAGGTAGTTTAGCAAGCTTTTCCTGCAATTCTTCTTCCTTAAAGGTGGGAGAAAACATAATTTTGATCCTCAAAAAGATGAGAAAGAGGAAGAGATAGGCAAAGACTGAAAAAACAGGGAAATGGCAAAGGGAATGTCATTTTTTGCTATTTGAATACTGATGTGCTGGCACTCTGATTATATTTGCAACTTTACCATCCTTTTAATGTAAGAATGTTTCAATTTATCTTTTTTGTTTTTTTCTTTTAGGCAAATGAATGTGTAAAATCTCACCGAAACTGCAGCTCTGCATAATGCCTTGCTCAGAACTGCAGCATCTTTAACAAAATGAAAAAAAAAAAAAAAAATCCTCCTTCAGCTAAAACCAAGTATAGCAACAGGAAAACAATGATTAAAAAGTCCAAGATAGACTAAAATAGTCTTCTATCCAGGCAATCAATTTCTCAATGGTGCCCAATAGACATATTGAATCACACATTTTGCTTACACAGCTGCACGGAGAAAAACAAGGACCATATTGCTACCCATCTCCTTTTGCTAAAGGTTGGCAATTATAGCAGCTGGAAAACGATAACAATCTTTCATTGTGTCAGTGAGTATTATTCATGTTGGCATACAACCTCCATGCTTACCCTTAGAATATTCTTAATTCAATTAAGATTAAAGATGTAGCATAGAGAAATTAGGCTACAAATGTGACATTGAGTTTGTGACTCAGGGCAAAGGTGCTGGAGTGAAATTCTGTGTTCTGTGTAACGTAGGGACATAGCAGATGTGGACGTACTTTCAGACTCGAAAAGAACTGATGTTCTATTTCCACCAAAAACCTGTTTTCCCTGTGTCTGGCTTTACAGGTAGATGTAAAAAATACAATAATGTGAGGTCACAATCTGATGATAATGGACAATTTCTTCCTCGTGGTGGATATGACTGAGTTTGTTTATAACCTGAAACATTGGAGTTTATATCTCTAATAAAATTAAATGGCACACTGGCTGCATGAAGCTAGGAATAAGAACAAGATGAGTTTTCCAGTAGACAGTATCATTTGAGACTTCTCACATCCCAGGATTTAGGTTTTTCCTGACAGGGACCTCACACAGATTTTTCATCTTATTGTCCCTATGATTTGAATGTTACTTGAATAATCATTACCTTCAAATAATAGTAATAACAAAGGCTGTAGTTTCCAAACTTGAGTTTGAATACACATCTCATACTTCATCTGTAGAGTTTTATTTTCAAATATGGAGGAGAAAGTATTCTAGCTGGGAAGCTAGCCTAAAATTTCAAGGATCATAGGGTTCACTCCTTGTTTTGCTGTAGACTGGCTATATGAGTATTTGAAGTGCAAAAATCCCTGAAGGAGGAGGTTAAGGATAACCATCTAAACTCTATTTAAGCTACACAGTAATCAGGATACTTAGCACCCTTTTTAGGATTAGACGATTGATGGATCAACTGCCAAGAGTTAGCAAATGAGGAAACTTTAGAAATACTTATTTCAAAATTTAGGGAAATTAAACTGAGAGCTACCTCAGTTGCCCATAGATTTATAGCAGTTACTTTACTTAAATTTCCTCAAAAAACAAGGAAACATTTCCTGGATGTTCTCCAGTTAATGTAGTTCATTAGCCCGTTTAAGAAAGACGTGCTTAAAAACAAATAGATTTTGGATCTTTGTGCAGCTCAGGCATGAAGTAAGTAAGAGGATTACAGGTGTGTCAAGATGAAAACACTTCAAAGACCACTCAGAAATTCATGTACCTGAAAAAAAATTAAACGTATGAAAGTCGCTTTGTTTGAGGAGTCAAATTGCTTACAGGATTAGGTGAATGGTAAATAGGTCTTTTCCAGGATTATAATTCTGCTGAAGCCTTTTTGGCCATCTGTTCCAGTCTATACAATAAAGGTGTTAGTACTTCCCACCCTCATAAGATTAATGCACTAAAGAAAATAAATGCTTAGAAAAATCAGAATCAGAGAGACAGAGTTGAATGCATGAATGCTGTGTCAGTGTACTCCTTTCAAACATCTCATGGATTCAGACTGATCTTTTTGCTCATGGATTTTGTCTGTGTGCTATTGTTAGAATATTTTTCTGTTAAAGGCTGGTGAAATGCCCAAGAGTGTCACTCCAGTGGTATTCGAAAAGTCAGAATACACATACTGTAATGGTGTCTTGCTCGTCAATGCATTAGCTGATATTTATGGACATTTTTTCCTTGTAGGTCTCGACTGAAGAAGGAATGAGCTTAGCCAGAGAATACTCCTGCTCATTTTTTGAGACTTCAGCTGCCCTCCGTTTCTACATTGATGATGTCTTCCATGGACTAGTGAGGGAAATCCGAAGGAAAGAGTCCTCACTGCCCATGGCAGAGAAGAAGATGAAGAGGAAGGATAGTCTGTGGCGGAAACTGAAAGGGTCACTGAAGAAGAAAAGGGAAAGCACTACTTGATGGCATTTTCCTGTGAACCACCCTCAGGAGCTGACCACAGTAACCTGCAACAGTTCAAAAAGGCAGCATTGACACAGCATCTTCCAGATCAGGTCCTGGAGTTCTTTTCCGTCAGCCCTCATGCAGAAATAGCTCCCTGAAGGCCCATTTCATGGTTGCCCTGTCGCTCCTCTGTATTATAAAGTCACTTAGCATAGCCTCTCATCCGTTTTCTCCAAATAGGAGTGGAGAAAATATTTTTTCATTGTAGTCCCTGGCTGGTCTTCAAATGCTAGGAGTTAAGCTAGCAACCAGGGCAGAACCAGCTTTCACCAGCTCTAGAACAAAGGATGCTCTCATTGCATGAATTATTTCAGCATCCCAGGAATGAACACTATTGATTTTCACCGGAAATGTTGACAGTTTAAGGACTTTAGAATTTGACTTTCAGCTTTGCTTTCATTTGTAGATTTAGGGTAGACTGTGCTCAGCTGTTACATATATATATATACATGTGTGTGTGTGTGTACATACGTGTGTGAGAACTGGGCTCAGAGGGGACACCAGGGGCTCCAATTTTGATCCTTTAAAGGCTCTTCCACATTGTGTGCTTTCCATTAGCATGAAGGCTTGGCAGGGATAGCACAAGCCAAGCATTTTTAGCTCTTTGGAAGGAAGCAGGGCTATGGTTCTGCCTCCTCAGCTTATTAAGAACTGGCAAGCTACAGAGGTGCATCATCCTACGGACACGCAGCGCATTGGACACATTCCCATGGCCCTCCAAGGAGAGCACAAAGGGATGGCCCATCTGATACCTCCTAGAACCCACCCTAGAACAGTGCAGTTCTGTGCCACCATGCTGCAACATCTACGATGTAGCAGCCAGAGCGTTACTTACTGCAGAATTGCATCAGATCAGAACCATTCCTTCACAGTCCTTGACTATCCAAGTGAGTCATTTTCTCAGTCAGTTGGACAGGTCTTTTAAATATTCCTTTTTAAAGCTGGCATGAAGTAGAAAATGGCCTCATTGACTTTTTTTTTTACAGATTTCTCCTTTTAATATTGACTTTATTTATAAATTTTACAATTAAAACATATACACATTGTGTCAAAGAATAAAGGTCATGATTTAAATGAATTGGACTACCAATCAGTGTCATCTGTATTTCTCCCGAGGTTCTAATTGGTTTTATTAGAGAAATATATGTTCTCTACAAAATTTTCTTTCTTTTTTCTTTCTTCTCACTTTTCCCCTAGGTATTTTGTACATCTGGACAAGTTATTTATATTTTGGAGGGTGGAAGTGGGGGTTGTGACTATATCTTTTTTCTTTTTTTGTCAAATATAAAAAGGCAACATTTTTTGATGTATTCCCACTCATTACAGCCTGAGATTTTGTTCTCCATTTATCCCCCTTCCTCTCAAAATAACTTCACTGAAATTTTTTGAATCATCAAAATTTTTCTGTCAAAATATCACTTGTATTTGGTTAAATCATAGGTAGATAAGTTTCTACTGTAAAGATTATTTCCAAGGAATACAAACACAAATAAGAATTTATGGTGAATTTTTGTTTGCTGCCTCCAACATCTGATGATTACTTATAACTATTATAATTACTATTATTATTTTATCACATAAAATTTGGGTCAAGTTTCCTACAGACAAAGCGATGTTCTTGCCGACAAAGTTTATATGGTAAGTATCAGTGCAGAGACAACAGGAGGCTGCCCTGAACAAACAGCCACTATGAGACAATAAATAATAAGAGATAGATCTGTGACTATTCCAATACTGCGCACTGAATAGAGGGGGATGTGTCAGTCCATGCATAAGAGAACATAGAAATAAGTAGCTGGAGAAGCTTGCAGAAGTTGCAAAAAGGAGTATAGATGCAGTCTAAGATGATGTCTCACATGAATTAATAAATTAAACATGCCCCACCACAGACAAACTATCTGTTAGAAGTGGTCCCTTGGACTATGACAAGTTATGCACCTTGCTCAGTAACTGTTTAGGAAAGTGCTAGCTGTTATAGTCTAAAACCATGCTAAGGATCATCCTAGCAATTTCGCAGTATAGATATTGAATTCCTGTGCTCAGGTGGTAAGTTTAAAATAGAAGGTAAGAATTTAGGTATACTAAGCCTCCTAAATCTCCAGATTCTGACTCTCCACAGCTACCCCAAACATGCACTTAAAAAATAAATGAGGCATCCGACCTTCTGAGGCATCTCTGTATCACTGAGCTGCAGTTTTTATTTTCAGGTATCTTAATAAGTATTGAGCAGAAAGACCTGGATGTACCTCACTCCATTGCAGTCATATGAAACTTAAATATGACATTTAGCCATTAGAAGTCCCTCTCTGATCAGTAAGAGGAAATCCAGACTGTGTACTTACCTGATGAGACGAATCACACTCTGAAATGTCTGTCTCTTCAATGATTGTATGTTGCTAATTAATGAGCATCTTTGTTTTCAGGGCTAATTTTTGGTGGCTACGTTCAGGTGTGATAAATTTAATCATTAATGATTTGCATACCTCATATCTGCGGCAGAGTAGAGAAAGATGCTATGGATTGCTTGGCGCTGAATCTTGTCTCTAAAACACCTACCGTCCTTTATTTTTAAAATGGCAATGTCATTCTGATTTACCATCACGCAATTCCTCAATAATCTATAATACTTAACCTCAGTTAATTGAGCAGAGATTATGGAGGTTATAGTCGGTGAGGATAACATAAGTCATACCTGAAAAAGAGGCTTGGTGCAGCTGCTTTACCTAATTAATCATTATGACTCCATCACAGGAGAAAGTTGTGTTGGACTGTCAAATCTAGCTGACAGAATTAAAAATCAGCAGCTCTGTGGCTCAAGACTTTTCTTTCTCTGACTATTCCCCCATCTCTGCTAGTCATGTCTGGAAAATTTCAGGAAGGAAACAGATCATTTTACTTTGCTATGTTGCCTACAATACTATGAAAGTGGCAGCCATAACTCATTGCACTGTCAGGCTGTGTTGTAGCTGAGCTATAATTCAGCTTCTTCTGTGAGTATAATTAAAGCCAACTCATAAGTAAAATAAAATAATACCCCTTAACAAATATAACCATGGTGTCTTTTGCAAATGCATAATATATGACATTTAATTACCCTTCTCAGTTTTGGCAGTTCGCATGCTATATCTGGCTGTGAGGTAATTGGGGAAAACTGTAAATCAAGGTGGAATATTCAGATTTAAGTTTTCTTTTTTCACATGCTCTACATATAGGCCCTAGACCTTCAGTGTTCCCTCACATTGTCAGTTCATGAACAGTCTTGTCTGTAATAGTCTTATCCCTTTATAAATAATCGTAAAACATTTATTTACATGAAAAAAATGTATTCGGAGACGGAATTGTAAGAAAGCATAGTTATAAGTCAAACAATTTTACCTTATCTGTGAACCAGGCTGTGATATCATTATAAGCAAAATAGCTGTCAGTGGGCTGTCTTGGCTCATAGAGACAGCAAAGAAAGCTGCCTGCTGCAACCATCTCAACAGGTCATGCTAAGAGGATGGCACCAAACTAAAGATGATCAATTAATTTTGTATAAACCATTCAAAATTTACAGTCTGACTTAGGAATTCAGCTTTTTTTTTTTTTTTTGCCTGAGTTTGTACTAAGTAGTTGAAAGATGGATATCTGTCATAAGGAATTATGCTGATATGCAATCAAATATAACCATATTTAGACATTGCCCTAAGGAACCCTTATTTGTATACAATTATGCATCATCCACAATACTCATTGCTCTGTGAAACTTCCCTAAAAATTAACACAGGAAGAGTAATATTGCAGAATGGGGCTTAAAGTCAGCATTAAATTTTCTTTTCTTTTTAAGATAAGAAAGCATTTGAGCAGAGTCTTAGACGGGTTCTGATCAATCTCTCATTAAGCTCTGCTTCTACCGTGTTCTGTCCCTTCAGATGTGGTGCTTCTTAGGATGTCTGCTTGGTAAAATGATTTGTAACGGGGATGGCATTGTCTCACAGATGCTGTGAAAGTCACCCCAAGAGGCATTGCCCTGAACCTCTAGCCTGATTTATAACTCCCCGATGCTCCTACTTCTAAGCCTCCTCAATTTGAGCTCTCCAATTTTGTTACATCGCGCTGAATTATGAGGTTGTTTTGTGATGAGGACAAATGTCCACTCGAGAGCACCAAACTCATTTCATGATCTGAACTCTTCCCCCAAGAGGTAATAAAGACAAGAACATCCAAAGCCATTGCATCACCTACTGTATATCTTCTGTCAATAGATAATTAATGTGACAATGAGATTTTCCCATTCTAGCACTTTGTCATGCATCATATTTTTCACAGTGCTCTTAGCCATACAACTGTTTCAACAACTGCATGACCAAGCTCAAAAGAAGCATTATGTTCCATGGCTGCAGTTGGACCAATATTCCAAGTAAAGAACAATATTGGAAGGATAAAGTAAAACATTTATTTTTTATTAATAGTCAATTCACTACGTTAACTAATTTTGTGTAAATAAAACAATGTTGGTTTGCCCAAATAAAACAATATTGATTTACCCATGTATTTTAATTATCATTAATAGCCGATAAAGGCAACCTACTTCAGGGCTACTAAATTCAGTGAACAAAAATCGTGCATTTCTCTGCTTTCACTGCATTTTGCAAAGGAGATAGATTGGGTTCCTTGTCCTGAAATAATAATAATAAGCATGGATATAGTAAGCAATGCCTTTAGATTCAAAATTTGTTTTTTAAATCATGAGTTAAGATTCTTGGGCAGCCTTTCAATGTTTCTTCCATTAGTTTCTCTGCAATACCAAAATATCAAAGCTGACTCCTCCTTCCGTCTAAATAGATTCATCCTTCTACTTTTTATTTCATTTGTTCTACTGCATAACTCTTATCTGTGTAAATGATGGTCTCAGGTGCTTTTTCCATATTAAAAACACTGCCTCCTCTGCCTCTCTCATAAACTTCACATTAATTTAATATACATACTAAGCAGACTGAGTAATATCTTTATGATAAAGTTTGATGAAGTTACTCAGCTTTCTGAATAAGCAGGTGAGGGTTCCTGTCTTTGTGTCTATTCCTAGGCACTGCTGACAGATGCTTTTTTATTGAGGACATTGAATGAGTAAGCTTGAACATTTAAGGTACTCAGGCAGTGTAAGTGGGCGACTCTATTGAAGACAATGGGAAATCTTACAATTGATTTACATCCCTTTCCAGAAAAGATTTACACATTCATTCCCTTGATGACAAATATCCTCCAGTTATATAGTGGCATCTGAGGTTTCTGTCCCTGAAAACTTATAAATGCCATAACCCACAGCACAAGACAATTCAAGGAAGATGGTGTAAACAGGATGTTAATGATAAGAAAGACAAGCAGAGGCAGTACTGAAGAATCAAAGATGACTAAATGTATGAAAATTAAATTAACTGAGCTTATACCTTCCCTCTAGATACATCTTAATAGCTTATAGAAAGAGAACAAGAGTATATATAACAATGGAAGGCTCAAGACACGTTCAAGAAGTTACTTCATTTGCGCGCATTTTGAGAATTTGAAGGAGCCATTTTTAACAGGAACAGGGTCATACTAGAAGCAATAGAAGTTTATAACAATTTAGATTGTCCTCAGGATGATGAAATTTGGTTGGTCTGTAAAGTGCAAGGAAAAGGTCAGAGAAATTACTACTGCAGTGAATATGCATTTTAATTTGGGAATATATTTTAATAACAAAATGACGGAGAACAGGATACAAAATGAGACAGGAAGTAAGCACGGGCAAACAATACCAAAATTCAGTGAGATCAATGGAAAGTTTGCATTTGCTTCCCTGGAAAATACATCAGGATTCTAGCGAGAATCTGACTATGGGAAAAGTTGTTCCTTGGCTGAAGCTTCTTTGGATACTTATGAGAACAAATCTCTCTGTGGTGTCTGCCGACTCGCAGTGCTATGTGTGCTTCAGAAACTGAAAGCAGCTGATTTCAATTGAACATTTGGTGAAAAAGTAGGATGCTCAGCTCTGTATTTTGGAAGGAGAGTAGCAAAAACTCATTTATATGCCTCTCAACTAACATAAATGGTGGAATGATAGCTCCCTGCTGTAGATTTTAAATGGTACTTCAGATATGTGGCTTCATTTGGGAGAGCAGCTACCAGTTTGCAGCCAGGGCATACAGAACATTCGCTGCTGGCTTTTTCCCTCCCACTGTTCTCAGTCCAGATGTTAATGAAAAATGTAGGAACCTTCTTTTGCTCTCCTGTTTCGTTAATAAGGTGCTCACCAAATACTCCTAAATCTTTATATAGCAAGACTGGATGAGGTCCAAATTATCAGAGAATACAGCAGGGATGTTTTTAAGGAGGCAGATGTTCAAAGGAGTACTTTGAAGAGTTCTTCAACCTGTGTGGAGTTGATTATCATGATGTGTAAGAAAGATGAGAAGAAAAATAGATGAAACCACAAAGCCTAGGAGAATATGCTATATCTGCCAACAATAAGCTTCAGAAAGCCTTACCTTACAGAAGCTGTAAAATATTGCTGCAATAAAACATCTGAGCCAGGATGGACCTCTAGGGGCCACAGAGAAATTTGAGAACAGTCAGTACCACATTGGTTCTTTCACGTGATAAGGACTTTTCAAGCCACTTGCCACTGACTGATAAAAATCCTTATCAGCAATTACAGTGATTCAAATAGACAGGAAAGGAAAAGATACACTGTGTTGCAAAAGGATCTTTTTTTTAATGGTCAAGTCATTCTGGCCAGTTTGCAGGCTGTTTGCCTAGTGTTAAATTCTGTATATCAAGAATAGTTTTGAAAACTACTGCTATTAACTGTCGGTATACTAAGAGGGTGTATCAGTACTAATAATTTCACTCATCCTCACATGTCTCTTATGATGTTCAGCCTGACATTAATGCAAACTGTCTTCCTTGAGCAACATCTTCCAAATATCATGCATAAACTGCAGCTCAATATTCATTGCCACACGCTTCACCAATAAAGTTGCCTTGATCCTGGGTGTTAAGCTGCAGGTGCTGCCTTAGCAAACCTGCTACTTGGCCTATGGCCAGCAGTGTTTCTCACTTTAGAGGCAGGAGCAAACAGAAATGGAGCCTGGATGAGGATTTCCCCTTCTTTCATCCATTCCTAGGAGACAGGTTATGATCTGCACTTTGCCTTTAGGCCTTTCCTCCTAGGGATGGATGTAAGCAGGAACACTCACATAATCATTTCTGGAAAATACATCTGAGAGGCAGATGTAGCATCCTAAACCAAGCCTCAACTGTGCTGATCAAACAGCAGGAGAATGACAGGTCTTCTTGACAGCTTTTTTTATTTTTTTTCCATAAAAATGCCAAAATGCTGGAGTTAAAGAAAATGCCTTTTACATCTTTGGAGGTATACTCATTCTTTTCATCTTATAAAGCAGGGCAGGCACTATCTGACTGCTTTGTCATTAGAAAATACATATATACATATACTTAATAATCTGAGAGATACATATGATCATACCCAGAGACATTGTTTCCAAGCCCCAAATTTTGTCACCATCTATTTTGTAGCCTGAATCTGAAGGAAAACTAGGGTGAAAAAAAAAATTCTCACCCACACCTCAGTGGCACTGGAGGAAAAATAAAGAGGGACCATATTCTTGATAGTGTTACAGCTAACTTCTCTTTTCTGACTCTCACTTATTTGGCCTCATTTAGTTACTGTTTTCCTAAACACACACACCAGAATAGTCCCATACTACCATCAGGAGAGAGAGAGCTAAGAAAATTATCTTAATTTAGAAGTACAACTTTTATGTTGCTATAGTTACATAAGAGAAGTACTAAATTTGTGCAAAGGTTGGTGTTTGGGTTGTAATAATGTATGAACAGGAAGCATGAGCACTTGGTGAAGTGCTTGTATGACTTGTATTAGACAGAAATTCCAAATTTGTATAATAAAAATAGGTCACATGGAGAAAGACGGACAGAAAGAGAAGTTGACTCTGAAGGTTGTGGAGAGACACATTCATCACTAATAAGAGACAGAAACCAGAACTAAATACAGGTTTAATATTTGACTAACTTCCAGTAGGTGGGACATTTTGGGTGGCAGAGAGACTTCCATGGGACCTGGAAAAGGCCTTTACATTTAGGTCATCTATGTTTAGATAAGATGAAGCACTTTTTCGTGTCCTACTAACAAATATACTGGCTTAATAGATCATTTCTCTCTCCAGCTTTCACATTTCTACAGGGGGTAGTTGTGCTACTGATTGCAAAAGATTGATTGGATTTGAAAGGAATATGAATATTATTTACTCAGAAACAAATTGTATTTATCTTCAGAAAGCTCAGATTGAAAGGGACAAGAATCTACTGTGTTCAGTTCACAGTTTGTTCTTTGTGGTGGTCTTTTCGTTACATTTCTTGGTGTAATCACTTGTAATGACTCAAGTAAAATGACCAGCATGTATTCTGCATCCCCTTCTTCTTGCAGAAGAAAAAACTTTTCAGAGTCTTCTTTTGGTATATTTTGCACTGCTTTATTTTAATTACAGATTTACAGTGTAGAAGAACATACCATCTGCTATACTGTGGCCAACCAGATATATCCTACTTACAACTGAGGCCAAAGACAAACCCTAAGAAAGAAGATTAAAATGTATTATGGATATACACCCTCTCTCAGACATCAGTGAACTTCAGTGAACATCAGAAAATTCCTGAGTCAGAAGGTCTTTCTGTGAATTTAGTGATTCTCAATGGATTCCTCTTTCATGAACTTGTAGCAGAATTCTTCCTCTGGCTCTATAAATTTCTACATCCACAGCAAGATGAAGACTTAGATTCCATAATTTCAAAATACAGGCAATGTTACTTCTTTTTTGAATTATTAAGGAATTATTTCCACCATTCGAGACACTTTATCTCTTTCATACAAGAAGATATCTCCTGGTTGTGCTGCATAAGACCTTTGGAAACCTGGACAAACAGGAGCAATTTTCTATCTGTTTTCCAATGACAAGATTGCTTTATCAGTGTCATTTAAGCAAGTTCTCAGCCTTTCTTTGAACAATAGAACTCAGTGTTCAGACTCAACAAGATTTTAAAAGTTCTATTCTCATTTGTTAGAATTGCAAAAGCAAAATGAGAATTTGGCTGCTGCTGTGAATACCGATTCCTCCTCAGATGTTCTCTCATTCTGAGGTATGAGTTTGGCAGAATGCAGCTGTTCCCCCAACTGGCACTGAATTTGTGTTTCCTAGTAACACAGGTCTGGATTCAGGCAGGGGTTGAACAGGCTGTGTGGAACAGGAGCCTGTGGAACATCATATGTACAAACATCTCATGGTATATGTGCATATCCATACGACCGTGTATAGGTAACTCCGCACCAAGCTTGGGCATGTCTTGGTCTTCTTTAATTTATTACTAAAACTACTATTAAATTCATAGCAATAACCTCCCGCAACTGACTGTAGTACCCTGTGCACAGGGTGCCTTGGAAGGACTTGCTGGGGAATTTTGGTGCATGCTGTAAAAGCAAACCCCCTTAGATCTTATTCTGTACCTGCTGGACCTATTTTGGAAAGCAACAAATACTTCAGTTGCTATTGTAGCATTTGGCTGTTTGATTGAATCAAGATACTGGTTCCTATAGGAGTATGAAAAAGCAGAACTTCACACTGATGATTCGTAGCAAAAGCGTGGTGCCTTAAGATGACTGCTTTCTTAAAGCAACTACTAATTTTCTATGAAAAATTATACTCAGCTTCACTTAAACTTTACACCCCAAAATTCTGCTATGAAGACTCTGGGACACGCTACCTCTTATGTTCTGCAGCACAAGAAATCAGCTACAAAAAATCTGTAGTTTCCTGTCACAAGAGGAACTAAACGATTCCACATTTTTCTCAATAGCTGCTTGAAACACTTGTGAGCAGTGTGTGTGATACAGAAAAGGACCAGGGCAGCAGGCAAAGCTATTCCTGGCACACTTTCAATCCACTAGACTATGTCAAAGATGTTTATGTGTGTTTTGTTGCCTTGTAAATATAAAAACAGGTTCCAGAGAATTGTGGCAGCTGTTCTGAGATGTGAAGGAAGTTTAGCTTATATGGGCCTTGGGAAAGAAATATAAGCAATATTTGGGTTTAGGGTGAAATTGAGTGCTACTGAGTCTAAAAGAAGCAATCCACTGAGCTCATTAAAAATAAGGAAATAAATATAATGCTTATATTTAACACAGTTACTAATTTACTTAAAAGGAGTTAAAACTTAAAAAGAGCTTGTCCTTTTCCACATCAGCTCTGGATAACTTTTCTTCCAGTTACATTTATTTTATATTAGTCCTATTTTCCTCATCCAGTCATAGAAATTGAAAATTTAGCCTTACCTGTTCAGGTTTAATAATCCTAGAGATGTTCCAAAACTTTTCTGAAACATATTCTCTAGTGCTTTTTCAAGATTAATTATAAAATTATCAGGAAATTCATTGAATTGCATGCTTTTTATACAGCCCTATTGGAATTCTTCCACATGATTAGAACAAACAAATAAACAAACAAAAATATTTATAAAATATTTATAAAATATAAAATATTTATAAAAAATATAGTGTGAAAATCCCATAAGACAGCAAAAATACCAGTATTCTTTAATAAAATAGGAATTCAGCAAGAATATTCAGATTTAATCAGCTCTTGATGACTTGAGAACCATTTCAGCTAGGTAATCTTTGGTGAAAAAAAAAAGAGGGTTTTTAAATTATTATTTAAGAACAGTAAATTCTTCTCTAGGCTTTCCCTGGCTATACTATATTCACTGAGCTTTTTAAACATAGTTGCAGTATGCATTATTTGACACATCCGTAGTAGAGGAATTGAAGAAAGAGGAAATGATTCGATATAAAGAATACATACATCTCAGCTTACGTATACAAAAAATTAATACAAGAACTAGCAATCTGTAGTTTCTTGACAGTAAATAATGATTGTGATTATTGAAAAGTATGTGTTTTTGTACTCGGTTTGCTTTCAATTTAAATTTTATTTAGTAAACTGAAGAAGTGTTTTCTTGTTTCCTTAATGGGTGTTTTTATAACAACAACAACAAAAAAAACAGGACTTCAGAGTTTTGAACAGAAATATATTATTTTCCTTTGTTTTGTCCTTCCTTTTTTTATCATTCTTTTTTTAATCTGAGGGGATCTCCAGGAGATAGGAGAATAAATTGTCTACACATTAATAAGAACTTTGTCTTGACAGTCTTTCTTCATGGCATTATCCATGTTCCTATATGGTCAGGCAGGGCTTGAGGCAACGGTACTGCCTCCTGTGCTGTGCTAGAACTAATATTTAGTGACCCACTTGGTGAACCACAACAGTGAAGCCTGTGGAGCAGAAAACCCATCAAAACAACAGCAGCAAAATGATGAATTTTCTGCCTGTTTAACACCCAAGATCTCTCAGGACAAGGAGGAGGCAGGTCTAGAACAGTTTTAACTTGATTATGTCCAACCCTCTTAGAAACACAGCCTCAGGCTCTAACAATTCTGTGCTTGGCAAATGTGCTTAAGCATTAATAAAGAAGAAATTGTATATTTTTTTTCTACAAATAATTATCTGTTTTAATTAAGCTTGTTAGAAATTTGGCTGTAAATATAGTAGTGTGACATTCTGAAATGCAAGAGAAGTGTGGAAACTAATTATGAAGTTTTTTTTTTTTTTTTTTTTATAAATTGTCCAGGAGGACACCACAACTATTTTCACATACTATCCTTCAGCTACAACATTTGGAGCACAACTGACTGAGTTTATAATAGATCTTCCACTGCAGTAGCTGCGCTGGAAAAAGGAAAAAGGAAATGATAAAGTAAAAAAGGGTCAAAATGTCTTTTTTTTTAACACAATTCATAGCTTCTGCTTAGTTGTGGAAAGCAGGACACTCAAATGGATACAGCACTAATGATTTTTTTTCTCTTTTATTTTTGAGGAGATGATTAGAGTCAGTTATAATGAGAATGATAATCTAAAATTCTTGGGAACTCCTGCTTTTTGCAGAAAGATGGGTGCACTTCTCTGCTGGATCAGCATATGCCAGCTTCTTTTTTTTTTCTTTTTTTTCTTTTTTTTTCTTTTTCTTTTTTCTTTTTTTTTTTTCTACAAACACAAGAAAATGTATTAAACCCTATTAGAAAGAGAATATTCCTTGAAATTCTTCTTTTTTTTTTTCTTAATGTTGTTTGAAAACGTCTTTAGGAGCCTCCTACTTACAGCAGATGATAGTTCCAAAAGGCACATTAATGTGTTTCTGCATTACTTGATGGTATCTGTAGTTTTGCTAATGAATATGAGAACCTAAATTGCAATATGGCTTTCTAATTTAAATTTTACAACCAAATGTGATACCATTTTACAAAATATTTTAGTTTTATCCCCAAAAGGAAGCTGGTTGTAGAAAATATGCTTCCACTCTTTCTCCCAGTTACTTTCTGCTGTAACTCATGCATCCTAGTTATAAAAATAAAGAAGGTACATGTATGTAGGCACACAGTTTCTACAAGTAGTATGAGGCGTTGGAAATGTATAACTTAGTAGTAAAAAGCAAATGTGTGCATACATAACCGTCAGGTAAGTCAAGTCCTGTGTACTCACATTGACTTCGTTTCAATATATATGACATTTTCAGGATGCGTGATAAGTTTTAATATGGTCTTGAAGATGTAAGCAACTAGGAAGGAGGAGAAAAGGCAGGGAAGAAAGTTAATGAAGGAATAAAAAGGATGGGGAGCAGTGTGAGAATTTAGAGTAAAAGGATTACCAATCCAATCCAATTAACCAATTAATACATATTATGATTAGTTCAGATAGTGGTTTACCAACCTCAGCTGTGGGCTTCAAAAGTGTTTTCTTCATTCTTTCTGTAACAAGCCAGCCAGAAAATAAACTTTTTCCACCTCTCCTATAGAAACAGAGCAAACTGCAGAAACGAATTTGGGATTCCCAGGCTTAGAGGTCATACAGCCTTAGACCCAAAATTATGTATCTGAAATAACCTCTGACGTTTGGCATCTGAGAAGTCTGGGCATGTACTGAAATAACAGAGTTGTGAACATTGCTAGAAATTAGATTTTTTGGACTCTCATGTAACTAGGAATTTGGGTAGAAATTTTGATGCATGAATTTAGATGCAAACCCAACCCCTCAATGTCATGTTAGAAATCAGACGTTGTTATCCTGTGTTTCTCATATCTTAATTTGCAGTATTTTATTTCGATTATCTAGGCTCTGACAAAGTTTAAAAGTACATTGTCTGGATGAGCATCCTTCTAAACAAGACAGAATAAACAATGAAATCTGCAGATGAAGATTAGTAATTCTGCATAAGTATATTGCTGTTTGCTATAAAAAATCACTTCATTTTTATTAGGTCTCCGCTGTAATTCAGAAACTGACCAGTAATAACAGTTACATAAAACCATTATCTCACTGGAACAGTAGAAATAATGTTGCCAAGGTGATTCTGGTTTTTGTGATATCCTAAACACGGCAAGAAAAGAAAAAACAACATAATGCAAAGACTTAAATCTTGCTGGCTATAAGACTATATTTTTTCCCTCAACTGAGAGACCAGGACTTTCATTACTATGTTAATCCCAGGTAAAAGGGCCAAAAATGATTTTATTTTCCTACACTTCAAAATAAAAATTCTTGGATAGCCCAGGATATCTTAAAATAGCAGCAGGTTTTTATGAAGACAGTGCTAGTTAACATATTTGTATTACTATATGTTTCAGGTTTAAAAAAGAAAAATAAGTTGTGTTGGAATCAGGTCAAATCAACCAGGCAAGCTTCCAGAGAATGGGCTGTTTCCCAAAAGACAATAATTTCATTACTATACTTCCTATGGCTACGCCAACATGCTAAACCAAGTGCTTGGTAGTAATTATGTTGACTAAATATTTTGTGCTCATAATAAGGGTTTGATAAGCAGTATTTGGTTTAACTCTGTATTTGCTGAAGTAAATAGGTGATTTGCCATTGATATCAGTATGAAAAGAATCCAGACAAGTGCATTATACAATCATATTTGAGTGCCTACATTTTGATATTATTATCCATTTATCACCTGTCTTCAGACAGTCCACAACTGGAAATAGGATGAGGGGGACAACTTTGAGGGAATAGAAAAAAATCTGTTTCCCTGACTGGATGTTTTGCTGAGCACAGGAAATATATTAAGGAAGGAAGATTTGAAGCGATTTTGAGATGTTTATACATCCTTGTGCAAGAAGAGGTAAAAACAGTACCAATGTGGCTCATGTAATGTTTATTACTGCCAAGGTCCGAAAGCTTTGCTAAGTCTGCCACATCATAGAAAATCCATCTAAATTTTCTATATTTCATCTTAAAGCCTTGATCCTAAATTCAGTCTTTATTTCTAAATACTTACACTCCAAGGATCAGATCCTCTGGGCCAATTCTCTCCATAATTTTTTCTCGTTATTTTATCTAAGAAAAAAATGAATCAATTCTAAGGAGTCACTCTTCTCATCAACATTATTAGCACTCTTTCCTCAATTTATTCATGTAATTTTTAATGTTCCTATATCCATGTTTTAAGGGGAAAAATAAATACTATTTAGAAATACTTCTCTACCTCAGCAGACGGCAAAGTAATCACTTCAATATAGTTCTTTGTACACCTGTGTTCAGGTGTATTTCCTATGTGTTTGTCTGTTTGTGCATCCCTGAAGTGAACATCTATCTACATGTGAGAAAGTACAAGCAAGTTTTAGGGGGAAGGGAGCTGATTTTCAGCATTGTATTTTCATCGAAAACAGCCTTTCGCAGATGATATATGTGGCTTATAATCCTTAGCTGTTTAATATCCACTGCTAAATCTGTCCTTATGTATTGTCAGATCTGGGAGTAGGAAAGCAAAATACTAATGATCTTAAGTCATAAATGTTACGACATGAGCAGTGCAATAAATCTTTTCTAAATACTTCTATCATTTTGCTCCATGCAGCAATTCTGCATATTTTCTGATAAATTATTGTAGAAAATTGGCATTCATTTGAAAATTCTGAGCATGAATACAATTTATTAGAGCAGAACATCATAGTAATTAACAATAAATCGAAAAATGCAGGGAAAATTCAGCTTTCTCATCACCTCATCCAAGCAGACCAAGTTGTTGTAATCCAAAAATGCCCTAATACATATTTTATTCTATTCCAGAGATATACAAATAATTACAGGGGACTTAGGACTTTCAAATTCCAGCTTCATTTTGTTAGGCTCAAAACCTTGATTAAATGCCAGCAGGGGATCTCTGTCTAAAGCATCGTATAATAAATCACTGATAGAGCATCTCCCCATATAGATACTGAATTGCTGGAATGTCCAAAAGAGTTTGCATATTTTTTCAGTGGGAAAAACAAACACTGTTTACAACCTGTTTTCATCCTGAGCCTTCAAAGGAGCGGAAGAACCATGGAGGACCATTGCTGTGATGGTGGGAACTTCAAAATCTTGTTTCCTAACACATACAGAAAAATAATGTTTTGATTCTCTAAGACAGCAAAACCCTCACCAAACAAACAAAGCAAACAGTTTTTCTGCGAGGAAGAACCAGATCCAAGGAGTCTTGCTGTCCTGCAGTTTTACATTCTGATGCTATTTGATGTTTATAATTAATTTCTCAATTTCTTTCACTTAGAAAACAGGAGCACGCAATGAAGATTTCTCTTATATACATATTTTTAATGGTTGTCCCTTGTTTGAATTCTCTGGTGTCTATGAGTAAAAAATAGCTTTAGCCTTAGCTGGAATACTGGGAGATTTTCTTTCTTCCTGCCTGAAAATTTATCATGCCTTGATGAATTTTCTTAGACATTCCAAGACTTAAAGTACCTGCTCTTTTGTCAAGAATAATTAAAATTTGACCAATTGATTTATAATTTATTAGAACATCACACAGATCGACTAACACATCAACTTCTGCACACATGTGTACTCATGCAGCACTTTACCACACAAGTCTTGTTTTTTTTTTTTCCATTTTCCTCAGGAAATAGATCCAATGAAACACCTTGTGGAATGTTTTATCTGTCTTATTCAAAACCCTTTCTTCCAAGATGATACATTTAAGGATCTAATTAGCTACTTGGAATAAAAGCATAACATAGCTGATGAATTATGAGCTTCTCTTTTGTCTGTGGCCCATAAAGCAACGTTTTTTTAAAAAAAAAGACCAGTAAAAATGCTTCAGCCTGTCATTTATCATCCTGTGGAAGTCCAAAACTGGAGCTTGGAGACATCTTTGACTTCTGATCCGGGCTAACATCAGTTATGAAGTTTAATGATGTAGAATAGAATGGAGTGAATAGCTTCATTATACTGTTACACTGTTAATATCGTATCATAGGGTTATACAGAGATTTGTTTTGCTTTGGGACTGCAGTGTTAGTATGACTCACTTCAGCTTCTTGGAATTAAGTCTTTGCTGATGCTCTGCTAACAGTGATGTAGGTATGTAGAGATGTCAAAATCAGAGGGTGCACTAACATTTCATTTTGAGGTAAAAATTTCAGGAGATGCTTGAGATCGCATACTAAGACCATCGTAGTAAATTAATAAGAGTAATCTCCATCATCAATTGGATTTATATACAGTATAGCTCAAACCAAGGATTGTAAAGTATTTTATAAGCATTAATTAATCTCATCTCACTGGAACAACTCTGTAGAGCATATGTGAATTATTAACCTCTAGATTTCACATGGGTGAATAGGCAGGCACTTTAATTTCCCCTTCCATAGCAATACATCCTTGTGTTCCATTTTTTTTTCTGAAAATTTTGAAAATTCCAAACTGCAAAAGACCTTTTTCTTTACACCAAGCAAATCACAGTAGTTCTTATTGCAAATGTGTATGCACACATTTATAACAAGACATTTGTGCTCATTATTCCTGTAAAGCTGCTCCCCTTCATGAGAGTCAAATTTTTGTGGTTATAACTGCAAGTCTGTGTTTCTCTCTTATTTATCTATTGTGGACTAATTGACAGAAGTTTGTCTGTGAAGTAACTACAAAGATCATTGTTAAAGGACAGAAGGATGTAAGCCACATAAAGGAAAATAAAAGCAAACAATACAAGGCAAAGATTAACATCATTCTTAGTTGGCTATGAATGAGAAATGAAAGTTTGATGTTTTATAGGAATAATCATTGGAAATTTTATTATTTTATATTATTTCATTTTATTTTATGGAAGCTAGAGGGCTCTTAGCTGGAAAGAGTTAGAAACAATGCTCAGGACAGTGATTTTAATCTTTGACTTTCTACTGAGTGGTGTGAGTAACCTAAGGGAGGAAGTAAAATTATTTGTGCTTCCTTTTCTGGTCATCTTCACATCTTCAGTGAAAATTATTAATATTTTTGGTAAAAAAAAATCTAGTTGCTGAAAGGAATAGTTTTTTTTTATTATTGATTTGTTGGTTATATTACTAACAGTAACTCCAGTTGTTATTTTAATATTAATGATTGTTACTCCAACTGTTATCCTACACCTAGGTATTACCCCTTCCTAAGAATCACCAGCTTCATACTTTTGAGGCAAACTAGTCCAAATCCTTAGAGGACTGTATATTATTACTGTAATAGACAAATGGTCTTCAAAATAGTCATTTTGTTGAGACTCCGAACGTTGATGATAATATTCAATTCATATTTATGTGTATCGCAAAATAAGAAATAGTCTGAGTGCGAGGTAAGCATGAATTTTTGGTTATGCCAAGTCAGGACTTTGGCTGGACATATGCCAGCAGGTGCTATATCCTGGCACATGATGTCTTTAAATTTCTTCTAACATACTAAAAATTGCCATTTATTTTCTCAGGAACAAAAAAAAAAAAAAAAAAAAAGAAAAAAAAAAGATAAAAGTTCTCATTTATAGAGTGTTCAGGGAGTTCAGTGCATTGCACCTGCGAGGCATTTCCTACCTAGATGCTCTTTCTGTGTTCAGTCAACCTAAGACATCCTTGATGTGCAGATCATTTGTGGGATACGTTCTGTAAATCTGACATTTCCCAGATGTGTCAGACTAACTGTGAATGTGCTTTGCAGGGAGCTGTTTTTCACACATGCCATGTGTATGCCCAAGCTTCCTACATATCTGGCAGCCTTATCAAGAAACTTTCCCTCCCAAGGAAAATCTACTCAAATGGTAGAATCTCCATTTACTTGAGGGGAGAATTTCCAAGCAGAGAAAAAAAACAGGTCCAGAGAAGCCCAGACATAAGGTTATGCCGCAAACTTTTCTATGTTCTTGTGTAACAGACACAGTGGGACTGAAATTTAGAAGACTTTCTTTCAGGCTTACTTAATGGAAGTTTATCTCCTGGATGTACAATTTTTAAAATGGGGACTTTTTGCACATATGGCTGAAAAAACTTCAACTAACAGTACATTCTCTTTTTGCATTTTTTTACTCTAAAGCCCTAATGTGTTTCCACTTTGCCATTTTCTGCTACTGGGTAAAATCTGAGTAGTTTTCAAACCCCAATAGGAAGGCCACAATGAAGAGCACTGCCTGTTTGACTGTGCCACCTTGGCGCACACACTGTGTCAGCATTAAGCATTTTTAGAAAATATGCACTATAGATTTGACATTTATTATATCTCAGTGTGTGGCGGGTTGTGGTTTTGATGGTTTTCAAACAAGGGTAGATGAGCCAGACTGCATGAATAGCCTTGTGGTGAACAGCAGCAATGAGGATGTCAGCTGAGAGGTTTAAATCAGCTTTCCTTGGTCATTTAGTGGATTTATGTATATATCTGGTTGTTTCTCAACTTCATATTACATGACAGGAGTGACCCACATTTTTGTAACAATAGGATAGGAAACATGTTCAAATGGGAGCAGAACGGGAAAGTAGCACAGCATCCCAGCAACACTGTGCTTAAAATTACTGTTGCCAAAAAAATAAGAAAATAGCACACATTCCCTTACGGTAAGGGAATAGCTGTAGCTGAAATTACTTGGTTCCCCACAACAATTATCTGCATTTCTTGTACTCTGTGCCCTGCTGATGATGCTGTGGTGAGTATAAAGCAACAGAATTCCCCATGTAGCATCTAATCATGTATACCACAAGCTATGCTGATGCATACAAGTATACCAAGTGCTGAGTCCAAAACAGAAGGAGCACTTTGCCTTTGGAAAGGATGTTTGTTGTGAGTTTCTTATTTATTCAGCCAAATGAGTTGCTGCTGAATACAAAACATTTCGTATAGTCACTAGCCAAAGATAGGTTTGTTAAAGGCTTTATATTTTCTCACACCTGCAGCTGGAAAAAAAAATGAGCCGCAGGCCAGAGATCAGACAAATCCAGGATCAAAAAAGATGGAAACAGGGTAAAGAGAGAAAATGAGAGTGATAAAGGAAATTCATTTCTTGTCTTTAACCATTAGATTCTTTGACTCCTTGGAGACATATCCTCACCATACCAATAAACTAGTCTCACTCTCGTTTCATTTTATTTTATTTTATTATTTGTTTGGTTTTTGTTTCATTTGTGAAGATAGTTTTAAAGCAGATTAATTAGTCTCTAAACAATTTGTCTTAGTTAAACCATGAAGGTTGATAGGAAGTGGTCTATATTCCCCTTTAGGACAACATGGGAGGCTTTGATTTCAGGACTTCATTGGAAAGTATGCAGACTTCACTGAAAATAAGCTCTATTACTTCACCTTAAATCCTCTAAGATGGACTGTGAGTCGTTTCTGAAGAAATGGGTCCATAAAAAATCTTTATGGATTCATAAGGAACAAATCTGGAATCCCAGCCATGATCAGAGAGAAAGGTATGTGGAGATAGTTACTGTAAACATATACGAAAGAAAGAAAAATAAGAGAGGACCAAAAACTAGCAGAAAAACTATTTTCTTCTTTTTTTTTTTTTCTCTCTGGGTGGCAGAGGTAGGGAAGGAAGGTTTTGATAAACAAAAGCTGCATTTCAAAATTTCCATGAAACTCTTCCAAGAAAGGTAATCTATGAAAATGTTTATTATTTTCTTTTAGTTTTAAGCAACAAAAAGAATCCAAATTTCCCAGCAAAATCTTGTTATTATGCCTGGTTTCTGATCCAAAAGTAAAGTACAGAGGGCTTAGCCCAATGTGGCAGCAAAAGTCTTCATTATTAGCCAGGTGCTTTCACAGGAAAGGATCGGAAAGACCTTCATTGTAGCCAGGAAAATAGATCAGAAAACCTTCTGATGATCTGTCCTTGTTTTCCTCTCTTTCCTGATATAAAAAATGGGGTCAGCCTGGCATGTGGATTTTTAAAATGTCTCCAGTATATTTCCCCACCTGCAGATATAATGGGGTCAGGAGACTGAGGTTATATTTATTACTATTTCTGGAAGCTTGCATTATCCACTTTAAATATTTTAGGAATGATCTCACTGAAATCTGAATTTCATAGTGAAGTGACTTTCTCCTTAAATATTAATGAAAAAAAACTGGAGGGAACAATGCTGCATAAAAATCCTAAGCTATATAAAAGGGAGCCTTTATCAACGTGCACCTGTGGTTGGTGTGGATATAACCTCACCTTTTGTAAACTCTAAAATAGCACCCAGAGAAAGAATCTCTTCAGGAAGCAGCCAGGTTATAAAAAGACTGATTCTGCAGTCACATCACAAACTTAGCTCTAGTCTTACTTAAAATAGTATTTTTTTTGTTTTGTTCAACATTTTGTTACTGTGGTTGGGGTTCTATATATGTAAATTAACGAATTAGATATAAGTTAAGCAAGTTTTTATCAAGACTGTTTGAAAAGCTATCAAATTTTCTATGAAAAAATGAGGGCAAGTTACCTGAATTTACCCCTATTAGATAATAGCTCAACTGTCACCTGCCAACAGGAAAAGTATTTTACATTTCTAGTGTGCCATTTACAGATCAAAGGTTCGAACCCTGTGATGTGTGATATCAACTCTCTAAACACACGCTACAGAAGAAAGAGGTTTACAGGCTTCCCTGCTGGAACATTCCCAGATTGTACACATAGTTACATATTAATTAAAGATAGAAAATAAACCTTGATTTCCATTTAAGATATGACTTGAAAATCACCCTGAGGCAGTTTGACATTTTGAACCTCTGTTCCACTCCGGGCTAGAAGTTGCCAACTGGAAAATATTTCCCCCAAAATGTCTGGGTTTTTTTTTTGTTTTGTTTTCATTTTTTTTTTTAATAACAGCTATTTCTGACCACTTTATGTCCATTTTGACATAGTTAAAATTCCCATTTTTGGTGCTTCAGCTAGTACTAGGCTAACATCCTCACCTGGAGGTTGAGCTTAAGGGATGTTCCGTTGATGACAGCATTTTGCCACAGCGCTCTCAGGATCCTTTACAAAACAAGGCATAATATAGGCTGCAGGAAGCAGGAATCAGCACAACATACCTTCACAAATTAACATTTTCACAAGTATGATAAATTTTTACACAAGCCTTTCCACAGTCTTTTAGAGAACATATGTGTACTGGGAGTCTTTTAGAGGACGTGTGTGTACTGGGAGTCTTTTGTGAGATCACATGTGTGGCTGAAAAAATGGCTCTCCAAATCTAAGAAAGGAGATGTAGCATGGGGCAAACATGTTTTTGTGCACTTTTGATTGGGAATCAACCTGTTTTTTTTAATTACTCTTTGATTTTCCTAGGTCGAAAAGTACCAGTTCAGTGGAAAGGGTAGCTTCTCCCAGCACACTGGGACTGCTGATTTGAACCTCCTCCTGAGTGGAAAAAAAGGTTTAAATTGACTTAATAATTTAAGATGCTCTTGCTAATACAGGCTAGTAAAAGGATCAGTATGTTAATGCTCCTTTCTAGCACTTTCTTCCCAAAAGCCTTTAAGAAACTCGTGAATATTTAAGCCCCTCAGTCAGTGTCAAGGAGATGGTACCATTAACAGTGAAATGAAATGCCACTAGTTGTACAAGCATCCTAGAGCTGCTTAAAACCACGCAGAACTACCTTCCAAAACGCCTCTTGCCTCATAGGACAGCCTTTATGAGCAAGCACAAAAATATCAGTTTTCCTTTCTTTCCCTTTTCTTCTTTTTTTCCCACTCCTTTTCCTTACCAGAGAATGGACCACGCCATGAAAGAACCAGCCAGTTGCCCTATGTATTTTTTTGAAGTCTGATTTCTGTTCAGAACTGTGTCAATGGCCCATGTTAAAGCACAGGAAGTGTAGTAAAGTATTCAGGTTGCTCTTTCAAAACGCCTCTTTGCTCACTCATGGTCACCTAGATGTCCACCAGGAATCCCCCACGTCCTTCACTGCAAAGCTGCTTTCCAGATGGTCGGTCCTAACGTGGGCAGTAATACACGTTGTAATTCATCAGCTTTACATTTGACTTTTCTTGTCTGTTTCTAAAAATGAACAAGGCTAAAAAATCTGCCATATCCACATGTTTAAAAGTCTCGGCATTTGCCGTAGGTCGTAAGTATTCACATTACATTCTATAACAAAATATCTGTCACCATGTTCCTAATGGAAAGTTGATTTCGATAAAGCATAGTCTTTTCAGTGAAAATATCCATTATAATGTATTATTATATCATTTTTTTCTAACTCTCACAGCAATATTTCAAACGAAGTTCAAATGCTTTGTCTGAGGACCAAAAGTGACAAATCTGGCAAGTTTCTGAATTGTATTCTGGAAATGGTAGGTTATTTAGGTTTTGTTTCTATCTGTTCACAGGTTGTGATATATGTTCAATACCACAGTCATGACATCAACCGTTAATTTCCCTCTCTTCTCTAAGCAGGTGAAACAATGAAAATTATCATTTGGTAAGACAGCCTGGCCCGTAAATGAGGTATAAACACAAGAAACTGAAACCACATGAGGTAGAATGATTAAAAAAAAAAAATGACATTTTCAAAAATCTGGTCAATTCTGTTATTTGTGTAAAATTAAATCTTAGACCTATTTGAAGATGAAATGGCATTAATTATGGAAATTTCATTATTTTTTCATTAAAATATCAACTTTTTTTTTAATCTGTAAATCCAGATGTTAAAAAACTGTTGTCAAAAGGATGGTTTCAAAAAGAAACGCTTTCAATTCTTTACAAATCCCCATAGAAGACAGGAGCCTTTTCCTTTTTTTTTTTTTTCTCCCAGAAAAATAGCAAAGCCTGAAGTTTGAAAAAGTCTGCTATAAAAATGAGAAAAGAGAAGCAGACATCTAACAAGGTCCCCAAGAAAGACTATTCTGACTCTGGTTTTGAAAAGTATAGATAATAATATGCAAATATCTTTATATATAATTAATATTATTCAGTAGCCATCTAATGATATAGACAATAATCTCCAGAGTTTAATACTTGGGCAATTGTTAAAGAGCTAACATGAGTTTTAAGGTCAAGTTAATAACATACCTCTTTCCCCTTTTAAAGGAAAATTAAAGTAAAGATCATTAAAATAAATGCACAATAAATAAGGAAAAGATTTTTTTTACATAATTACATAGAGGAGTGATCCTAGAGTCCTTCTATTTCAGACCCTCTGCGGAGCATATAGTTGTTTCACAATCCATGGGAACAGCACTGCTGGCATTGCCTTCTAGGTAGTGGGGAGATGCTTTTGATCTGACAAGGTATTACCATTATTAGAAAAACTATAGTGTAACTACGACATCATTGCGCTCTGTCAATTTAGTTTTGCATGAGCCACTTGGCTCTTGACATTCTAAATTTAATACTATGTTACAGATAAGCTGGAATCAGAATAAATATTGTAAGAACAAAGCTGTCACAGAAATGTACTCTGAGTGTTTCGACCCCTTTCAAAGGCCCTTCACCGTAACTGCCTCTGACAGAAGGTTCCTGTGCAGTAAGTGCTTTAGTTGCCAATGACCTTAAACACAATTATCATTAGCCTTCTTGTAATACCGGCTCTCCCTTGAACTCAAATTACTGTGCTTCTCAGATGGTTTTATAAAGATAGTTCAGTGCTGTAGTTAACATAACTCAAGCTGTTTTAATCAATGTTGTGTCCTTTGTAAATACGACTGCATTTTGAGATACACGCTGTAATAATTACATCAATAACTTGTTACATTTATTGGGATAATTTTGGCTATAATGATTTGAATTTTTATTACAAACAGTCTGTAAGTTAATAAATGGATAATAATTTGTGCTGATGAGTGTATTAGAGCCAGACCTAAATTTGCGTTCTGTTGAAGCAAAGCAATCAAATAATGAAGCCACAATTTGGACGCAATAAAGCTACCTTAACTTGAGAGCATAACTTGCCTAACATCTCTAAGCCCTTCTAATCTTTTCTTAAAATAAAATAAAAGCATGCATCTTTCTCTCCTTTCCATAGAAAGTACCTAACATAGATGCCTTTGCCAAAGACTGACTAGCACACAGTGAAAGAGCAGAGATCCCAACACCACTCCATGAGAGTTCCCTCTCTGACAAGCAGCTGTGGTAAGTTATTTTGCTGTAGGGAAGCTCTCATAGATGCAAATCTAGGGGAGAAAATGCCTCTATAAATATCTTTAGATAAACTTTATAATTCAGTAATTGTAAGATACAGAGGCATGAAAAGTAGTGATAATAAACCAAGGCTCACCACAAACCCAGTTTTCCAGCAGTCATCCTGTATAATCTCTTTCATGACAGAGCTTCCTCTGAAACAGGTTATATTTCTTGTTTTCCTTTTTGGTTTTGTTTTCCCAGATGGGTAGCTCTTTCCTGAATCCTACCAATTTAATTGCTAGAAACCTTTTTCTAATTTTCAGGATAAACATATTAATGTATTATCATTAATTTTCACCTTATTGTGTATTTGCATAAAGCTTTCTTCTCCCTTCCTACTATGCTGCAGGGTGCATTTTTTTTCCATAAGTCAAGAACCAAAGACAGTCAAAGGCTGTATTGAAGATTAGTAGAAATCTTATTCAATTATTTCCTTAGAGATTTAGATGTTGTTAATGAATTAGTTAGTGCTGTTGTAAAGCTATGTGCACTCTAAAACAACCACAGAATCGCAGAATGGTTGAGGTTGGAAGGGGTCTCTAGGGATCATCCAGTCCCAGCCCTGCTCCAGCAGTGACACCCAGAGCAAGAGTACAGGGTCCATCCAGGTGGTTGGAGATCTCCAGAGCAGGAGCCTCCACAGCCTCTCTGGGCAGCCTGTGCCAGGGCTCGGGCACCTTCACACCAAAGAAGTTCTTCCTCACATGGAGGTGGAGCTGCCTGGGGTTCAACTTGCACCCATTACCCCTTGTCCTGTCACTGGCCACCATGGAGAAGAGCCTGGCCCCATCCTCCCTACCCCACAGGTACTTGAACATGCTGATCAAATCTCCAATCAACCTTCTCTTCTCCAGAGCAAACAGACCCAGCTCGCTCAGTATGACAAAGGCTCCAGTTCCTTAATCATCTTCGTGGCTCTCTGCTAGACCCTCTCTAGAAGCTCAATGATGTCCTTCACATGACCGGGGAGCCCAGAACTGAACAGCCAGAGCCATTTATGTACTACTAGAAAGTAATTGTATCTCTTTCTATTTTGCTAAAGTTGGTCATATATTGTTAATTTGACTGATTTAATACTAAAGCCATTTATAAAAACAATTTTAAAAATAGCAGAAATTGTTGTCCTGACTAGTCTTATGGAAACATTGTTAATATCTGTTCTCTAACAAAACAATGCCGTTTTCAGAAAGCTGCCATGTGCCTGGGTAGCCAGCTCCTTATCCATCATGCAATTACAATATTTTTCCCTTTCTTCTCAAATATCACTAGCATTTCCTGTGCACACCATATCAAATGTTTTCTGAAGTCCAAACAAGGAAGATCTAACATATTCCCTAGAGGAAATCAATTATCCTCTCAGTGAAAGATTTCAAGCTAGTTCAAATTGGTTCAAAGGTGAGGTTAAATATTATAATAAGAATTCTTTTTATTTCCTTATTTATAAATCTCTTACAGTAAGTTGCCAGACCTATGGTCTGGTATAAAAAATGTATTTTTTTCCGCTTTTCTTCAAAACATTGCTGTTTACTCTGTTCTCAAGGCATATTGTACATTCTTTATATAAGTAGGGCACTACTTGTTCTTACTTATTCTGAGAAATGTATGCAAAAGATTGATTCTTTCTATAGTTAGCTTCACTTGGAGGTTGATTTAGTGCCTCAGATTCCATCTCTGGCAATTTTTAATGGAGATTGGATATGTTTTGGTTTTTTCTCCCTAATAATTCTCACTCAGAGTTGTTCTATGGTCCTCCTTAGTATAGGATATTTCAATGAGATGGTTACAACTTTCCTCTTTGTCTTTATAACTTGTTAATATGGGTTTACAGGTTTTTTTTTTCCCATAGCCACTAAGTCTTTGTCCGTACTGAAATACAGATAGAGACACCAAGCATTAAAAAAATGATATCTGAAGAACTTGTTGGTAAACTTCGTGGCCTTTAGATTTAAAATATTCTGGTAGCACATTCTCCAAACATTATTCTCACAGCTATGAAATCACAAAGATCAAGAAGTATAGGACAGGCTCACCAGGTTACTTTAAGAACAGCACAACATTGATTGCTTATTTATTTATTTATTTCCCTTCACCCTCTTCCTCTGGCATGTCTAAATTTAGAAGCAAAGTTGGATCCTGTATTTCCAGATGGAAAACATCCAAACATTCAGTTGTGAAGGATGAATTTCAACCTGCAAAAGTAGATCCTTGAACCACTGCCATCTAAGCATATGCATGAGAACTTCGAAAAGGAAGGCTCTATCTATCATTTACCTGCACGTCACTGATGCAGAAACATCTACTGTGTTAGTGTGGCCTACTAAAGCATCCACTTCGCATCCAATCTTCCAAAACTCTGGGTGGTTAAATGATTGTGCTTTAATTCCAATTTTATTGGCCTCCTGGGTTGAAGTAAGAGTTCTCACTGAAATGACTGAATGTGTTCTCCCTGTTAATCTACGTGGCAAGTTTCTACTTTTCTCTTAAACAGAGCTCCAAGAATGTATTCATAATGAGTCTTGTGATGGAAACAGAAGAATTACTAATAACAGTAAAACCTAAAACTTAGGTTTTCTTGTCTTGTAATTTCATTCATCTTGCCTCAGAGAAAGTTTCTTCCGTCACTCCCAATTTCTCGTGGGTTCATTCTGGTTGTTTTCAGCTTTGTATGACAGAAGTCTCACAACTTTTCACATCAATGCAAGACTACATACTAGAGCTCTGGAATTATCGAAAACAAACAAAAAGACAAACCTCACATCCTTATCAGAGAGCAAATTCTACACACTTCCACTGTGTCTTTCTCAAACTGAAGATCAATAGAGAAAGCTAAAAGAGGCATCAGTTGTGATCCTCCTGCTACTCTAATTTGTTGTATTCCTAGAAGTGATTTAAGACCATACAGTCTGATTAAAAACCAGGAAGCAAAACCCAGGATAATATTCATATTCTTTGTAAAGTATCATGGTGCAGAAGCTCTTCTCTAGAGAGTGCTCAAAAAGTCTCTCAGCAACAGGCTTTCCTGCCATCTATGTTTTACAGTCATGTGGATTTTAGGATTGTTTGCAAGATTTCCAAGTTTCCTGACTTACCCTCATACCATGCAGCTAGCTACAACTTCACTCTGAACTCCTCTGTGTATATTAAAACATAAATGTTACCGTCACTCACTCTCTCAGAATTTCTTTTGACATTTCCCTGTCCTATGGAGCTATCAGTCAACACTATCAACTTTTTTCACGGGTTTATTCCATACAAAGAATAAGAGAGACTCAATGTCTTTTACAAGATCAAGTTACACTTTTCTATCTAGCCTATAAATGCAGAATGACACATGGAAGGGTTTCCAGAGAATCTGTAATTAAATCAAACAGACCAGGAGAAACAAGAGCTTTTATCTGCAATGTTAAAATCCAATAACACTTTTAACCTTGAGAACATTGCTTTAACCTGGCATCAGAAAATCATCATGAATTGTGTCTGTGACAGTTTCAGGAACACTCAGGAACTAACAAGGTAGGAAGTAATGCCAGAACAAAGCTACATGGTAAACATGCCCCTGAAGTCTTGGAATCTTAACGTAAAAAGAAATTTTGAAATAAGAAAGCAGACTGGTGCAAGAAAGAGAGAAATTAGAGCCCTCTGCTATAAATATTCACATTCCTGACTGAAAATTCCTAGGAAATTAATAATATATAAAAGTAGTACACTTAAAATTATTTCTTGCACAACTGTAGAAAATTACTAAAAATAATAATAAAAAATATTTGTACAGCTATTACGATGATGATTAGTATAATTACTGTTGCCTCATGCATGGAAAAGAGAGTAATCCCCCCACAAAAGCTTAAATGCCTTCAACTGAACAAAAGAGACTATTGATAAGCCTTTCTTAAAATCATACAAGACAGTAGTGGGCTCAGCAGGTAGCTGTTGAATCTTCTCAGTTTTCTACATCAGATTTAACATAATTTCAAGGTTAATGAAGTGTCTCAGCTAATATTCTTTATTTTGAGCTTTTCTTAAGTGTGTGAGGCAGCATGGGAAAAAAAAAATAAAACAAACCACTAAGTGCTTATTTAAAATATTCAAGAACACAAAGATAGTATGGAAAGGAGATTTTCATTAAAAGGGTATAATGCTTTTCTTGTTATTTTCTCTCTAGGAGGATGCTTCTCCTAAAAGCTACAATATGCTAGGTGCATCAGTAAATGTTTGAAAATAAGATCCATTTCAGCATTCCTGAACTAATCACCTTCCTGGGAAGGACACTTGTTCCCTAGTTCACTTTTGATAGCTGAGAATCCCGGGAAATTAAATTCCTCAACATTTTTTCGCTTTCATGACAGTTTAATAGATTCAGAGAATCACAGAACAGCTGAGGTACAAGGTACCTCTTTAGATTATCCAGTCAAAGCCCCTGCTCAAGGCAGGCTCAGATAGAACAGCTGCTCAGGCCTGTTTCATTGGATTCTCAGCTTCTCCTCCTATGAGAGACGCCCCCATCCCACCATCATTTATGCTGTCCTTCACTGGACTCACCTCCACCATCCTCTTCTGCTGGGGAGCCCACAAATGGACACACCATCCCAGACACAGTCTCACTAGTGCTAAGCAGAGGGGAAGGATCACCCCCCTCAGCCTGATGATGATGATCTTTTTATGCTGTTGGCCTTTGCTCATGGGCGCATTAATGGCTCGTGACCAATTTGTTGCCCACCAAGATCCACAGATCCTTCTCTGCTAATCTGTTTTGAAAGTGCTCAGCCCCTACTCTATACTGCTGTACCAGGTGATTCTGTGATTGTTGTGTTCAGGTAAATCTGTTATTCTGTGATGTCCTGCCAAGTGCAAGACCTGGCATTTGCCTTTGCTGAACTTCATGAGCTTCCTGTTGGTCCCCTTCTCCTACCTGACAAGGTCTCATGTAATGTTTGTACTAGAATATTAAAACTATAATTGTGCAAAGGATTATTACACATTATGGTGGTGAGGAAATTATTTCAGTGAAGTGAACTGAACTGAATGTACAGGATAGCTTTATGAAAATAAATATAGTAAATGGGAAAAAAAACACTACAAGGTCCCTTCCAACCTTAAGCATTCTGTGATTACCTACCAGTTAGTATGTGTTATTTCCTTTCACATTTAAAGGAACAATGCTGGTGTGTCCTCTGCTAAAACACGTATCAAAAGATCATATATTTGCTGGGTAGATCTCAGGAGTATTTGACTACAGCAACATCCTCTATGTATCTTTTTCCTTCTTCAAAGTACTCTGTTCATTTTTCAGAAGGTAACATAGAAATCAATCATGTCAGTTTTATGATTGTTAGAATATCCCAGTGCAAGATAAGCTGTCGTGAAAGGAGCGCTCTCCTCTGCTCTTCACAAGGTCTCTGGATCGTTAAGTGCAATGCTACATAGCCATGTTGTTTACAAAAATGTGATCAACACCAACACCATGTTCTGGCATCCTGTACTTGTTCTGCTTTTTATTCTCCCGCATCCCTCCTACAGTCACTGCAATATGTATTATTCACATTTTGTACTATTCACTGTTTTTCTCTTGCTAGCAAATGAGATGGTTTCTATCAGTGCCCAGTCCAAAATTCCTCCCTTGGGCCTTGAGCTAGTCTTTGTTGACTACAAAATGCTGCTACGGATTCTTTCTTTAGACATCTTCCTTTTTACAGCTCAAACACCTCTTCTCTCCATTTACTTTCACCTCAAATGCAGCATTTGCTATATGGCTCTTGCTGATTGAACACCTTTCTATCATTTTTCCTACTCTTTTTCCCATTATGCAAGTAACAGTGTGGGCTGCATCAAAGGGAAGTCACTTTCTGAGAGCTGATCAAACTGTTAATGACACATAGAACACAATACTTCCCTAATGTTTTTTCCACTACACCTACATTTATTTTATTCCATTCAATTCGCTGATGTCCTTCTCTTTGTCTCTTTCTACCCAGTTCACTGTTTACAAGATCTGCAGCACTTTTTATCTCTTTGCCACTCTTTTAATTTCCTTCTTCGTATAAAAATCTCACTGGCACGGCTTGTCTTCTTGAGATATACATACTATTTCTTTTTAATGTCAGCTACATATCCATTTTTAACATATTTTACCTTTTTTTGACTATTTGCAGCATCTCTTCTTTTGGGCTGTATGCAGTGTCAGAACAGCTCAAACATCTGCTCTGATATAATATTTTTCTTTCTTTCTTTCTTTCTTTCTTTCTTTCTTTCTTTCTTTCTTTCTTTCTTTCTTTCTTTCTTTCTTTCTTTCTTTCTTTCTCTCTTTCTTTCTTTCTTTCTTTCTTTCTTTCTTTCTTTCTTTTTTTCTTTCTTTCTTTCTTTCTTTCTTTCTTTCTTTCTTTCTTTCTTTCTTTCTTTCTTTCTTTCTATTAATTTTTATTTTCATGTCACCATTTTTCTCTTGTCCTTATTCCATTGAATATTTTACTTGAATCAAAAATACCTGGGACAAGACAGACACATATTTCCACTCTGCTATGAGTCTGGATTGCAAACCATCTGGCTTAGCTTATCCAATTTCATCTTTACTTCCATCTTTCATGTTTCAAAAGATGAAGAAAAAAATCCTGAGTAACTGCAAAACAGCTTTAAAGGAATATAAAAATTTTCCTCATCTTTTGTGACTGCTCAGCAACCAGAGGTTCTTGCAGACCGTGCTATTGTAGGCACTGTAACAAACTGTCCTCTCTCCACAATATCAGCCGTCTAATTACTTGCATGTGAGTTAAGCAGCTATGCAAAAATTTATTCCCATATCTCATATGTATCTTTGCCTAAGTTTGAATAGCTGGAGTGCTAAATCCATAAAAAATTACCAGACACAGTTTCAATCAATAGTCACACAGAGGAAAATCAGACTCATTAATCATGTAATGAAATCACAGACAATTGCCACTTTGTAATTAGTGCTGCTCTGTATTGGCAGGTTAGTGCGTTCTTTAAGTTTCTGGCACTTCAGGGTAAGTATGTAAATTGCGCGTATTTGTTTCTATAGCGTATACATGTATGTGTTAAAATGCAATGTAGTCTTAAATCTTTCACTATGAGTAGAAATAGATTAAGGTTAAATTATAGTAAATGAGCAGAAGTTCATTTCTGTTGAAACAGAAGAAGCAATCAGACTGCCTCTTAGGACTGTATCCTTGAGTCTTTCACTCATTTTCAATACCAATAGGTACCAAAACACTTATTCCTATTTACACTGGACCAAATCCAAATCATAGATGTTTTGTTCCTCTGAATAAAAAGGGTTTCAGCAATAAAAACTGGTAATTTCTATTTGTATTTTCTTTTTCACTTCTTATGGATACACATAAAATGTTGAGTGAAGAAAAAATAAAGCATGGAAACTGTTGCTGGTTTTGTGATTTCATTTAGAAATGTAAATTATAGAAGATAATATTGATTTTAAAAAGACTAGGAGGAATTTTACTCACAAATTTACCCAAGAATTCCTAACTTGGGAAATGTACCTTTGAAGTGAATTATTTGTTGATTTAAAAATTACCTTAAAGATTTTCATTATGTGATTTCTATGGATTCCTACTGACTTCATTTTTATCAACCTCAAGACATTTGATTCTTTTCAGCATTGCTTGTACTTAGCTGTCAAAATCTCTTTGAAAAAAATGAAATTTTTCTCTGTGAAATCCCCATTTGCTAAATGTCCTACCCTTTGTAAGCCAAGATGAGTTTATCAATCTCCCTTCTTTCTGCAAGACCAGTAAGGATTTACTTCTCTTTCTCGCCGAAGTACCATAAAAAACTTTCTTTACAGTTTTACAAGGTCTAGTTGGCAATCACGTGGTGACAATGCTTTTGCTGCACGAGAATATTTTAGTTTTGATAAGGGCTTAGTCTCTGCTGCCAAATTGAATGCAACGTGCTTTATTACAGATTCCAGCCAAGTACGCATTTCATCTTTCCAGTTCACTCACCAGCACCTTTTCTCTCAGTTTTTGTTCAGCAGCACTGCAGTTCCGCACTCTTGTCTTGCCGCTTTACATTCAGCCGTTTCAGCTGTGTTTTCTGGCTAATAACTGACACACCAGATCCCAGCTGTGTGCTGCTCCAGCAGGAGGAAGGAGAAGGCATTGCCATGAGATAGCGATTTCCTCCTCCTCTCTCCAACTGCACATCCCAGGTCACTGCTTTCTCATATAAATGGAAACCCGCTCTTCAAAGGCTCCAGATTTGGCGCACTGTCTGTCTGAATATTATTTTAATTCACTCGCCATGTTTTATGGAGGATGATGAATGAGTCTTATTCCTAATCCAAGAGAAAACAAACAAACAAACAGGAAAACAAATAATAGCAGCAATAATTACAGCAGGGTGGTCAAGTATTTATTCAAATGTAGGCTCAGATTTACTGAGAAGTCTTTGGAAGTGCAATGAAAGGGCACTATATGTGATCCTGACAAATGCATTCCAAATGTAATACAGCAGACACAGACAAAAAATGAAAATACTACAAATAGTACAAGAATACATCAAATAATGAAAATATGCATGTTGCTATACCTATATTGCTTCAGTTATCTATAGTTGGCAGTTTTTACAGCTAAGTTCCTTTTTCAAAATACTTCGGCCTCTGTCTAAATATTAAGTTTTTACTCTAAAATTAGTACTTAGTTCCCATTGTAGTCAGCCACACTCTTAATTTTTAGAGGCTAAACTTAGATGTTAATTCTAGATACTAATATTTAGAAGATTAAATTTAAATGAGAAGAATCTCACCCTTACTGGAGAGTCATTCTGGCAAATTCCTCAGTTAATCTCGGTCAGAAAGTTAAGAGTAATGCTTTCTAAATAATAGAATATTAGGATTTTTTTTAACAAATTTGTAAACTTTTCCTATTTATAAAAGGGCTTAAGGAAATTAAAACACCTGAAACTGATGAAAAGTTGGTCCCTGCTTGCCAAAATGTAACCAGCTGCATTAGACTTTTAACCAAGTGCCCTACACTGTTCAGAGTTTTCATAATCAAATCTGAGCTTGACAGGAACCAGCTGGTCACCACTAAAGCTAATGGAAATACTGATTAGCATCATTTAAAGATACCAGTCTCTAGACATTAGCATATATAGTAAGTCTATCAATCATTAAAGCAAGCTTGAGTATTTTATTCCTTCCCGCAACCATAGTCCAGAGTTATTGAACATTGGATCTAGTTGCAAATACAGCTATTATGTCGCATTTGGAGGTTTCCAGTTCAAAATGCATGCTGTGCACTCACAGTTTGATGCATCCATAACTGCCCAACTCTCCTTCTGATCGGGGACGAGGGCCCCACACTGCTGAGAGACACAATTCTCCCATCTCCTTGCTCTCCCAATAAATTTTCTTCTTCTATTGATGAAGACCTTCATAAAGTAATATGGATGTGATTGTGAATGTATTTATTACAATTGTGTTCTTCAACTTTACATCATTCTTTCACAAGGATTATGGGCATCAGTGAGAAAGCTGAGGCTCGGTACTAATGCAAGGGAACATAGTTCTGTTACAAATGCAGGAAGCAATTGAAAGATCTTGCAAGGGTAACATGCTGCATTCTCAGATGTATTTGAATCCTCTTGTATCTTTCCTTCTTTCCCCCTTTCTCCACCATATATTCTACACTGCCACTGATCTTTCCAATCAAGAGAAAATTTGGCATCTGAGCCAGAGAAACACAACGTCTGTATTAATTTATTCTGCTCTCTGCCTCGGAATTAAGCCAAGCTGAAGGGTTTCCAAAAGCCTCCTTCCTTCCCTTTCTTGTTTCTTCCTTGTTTTTTCCAGACAACACATTTACAGAAACAGCTCTAAAAACAATGGTTAAAATGTCCCATGAGCTGAATCTATTACTACCTACAGATCGTATTCAACTGAACAGAAGCTATAACACTGATATATGGTGTCAACTGTAAATATGTTAAGAACAAAAAAGTGTTGAAGTAAAAGGTTTAACATGGCTTGAAATTTTTTTGCCATCTGTCCACAGTGATAAGGTCACATCCCTTAGAGCTGGTTGGCTCCAGGTTGCGACAGCAATGATTAACATTAAATGAAAAATTTGTGACTGCAGTTGTTGCATACTTGTGATTGTGGGGATTTAAAATCATTCAAGTGAATCCTACATACATCCAAAATATATTTATGTTGTGGGTCAGTGCAGTCAAAAATGTGCCTAAACTTTTTCCTAATTAGACAATAAATTCTCGAGTCTGAAATATTAAAACTGACAGGTAATTAAAAATATATTCTCCTCAGAGTTGCATTTTTTAATCCCATCATTGCAGAAAGCTTTCGTGTCATGAAGGATATTTTATGAAGCTTTTACTTATTGCTAATGTCAAGAAATGTTCAAATATCATTCTTTGCACCTAAAACCATGAAAATATATTTGGACCTTCAAAAATTCTTAGCCTGAATTCTAAATAACTGTCCATTTCTATGATCATCTCCTTTACTAAGTATGCTCCTTTACTATTCAAAAACTATTTTTTTCTTAACTTTTATTTATTCAGTAGAAAATTTAAAATCTCCGGGTCACAAGAAGAAATAGTGATACGCATATCTATGTTTTGAAGAAGGTGATATTCAGGAACAATAATTGTATGACCTTTTATTTTTGAACTCTTGCATGTACATTTTTTCAGTTGTGTGAGCAAGCTATGATAAGAGAATTTAAAAAAAAAATACAGAGTTGTGTATTGTGTGACTGCTTAAAACAGCAGTCATATTTGCACACGCAAAAAAAAATGTACACAATAAAAAATAAATATAACTTGCCACACAACTATGCTGACTGTTTACACAAAATTGATCTTTTCAACAATTTACTAGTGCTATTTGCACACCAAACATCCTGCCCTGTATACTCACTCTCAGCATTCATGTGTACAAACTACACATTTGAGTTTACCATTTTCTGTTGGTTTTTTTTTTTTTTCCAACTGGTATTAAACCACAGTAGATCTATGGCAATCTGATGCTCACGTATACATCTGAAATTTGTCCTGTACAGTTCCTGTACTTTCCAACCTGAGTCCTCTATATACTTTTAAAGCTTTTTAAAGCTTTCATCTTGCTTGTCGAGCTATGCCCCTTATTAAGAACTTCCTTTCTACAGGCTTGTCCAGTAAAGACTGTTAAAGTCACTAAAGTTTAAGCTCTTTGTTAAGGATCATAATAGCTGTAATCTTGGGAGCTTTAGGAAAACACAACCTTATTCTCCTTTGTGACCAAAGGTATCATAGAAGGAGATTTATCTGGGTGCTAATGATATCTGTTATATGCTTTAGGAAAGGGACTGGAGAAAGCAAGCTGCTCATTCAATGAGACATTATCTCTACTGGCATTCTGACACCTCTGATAAAAACAGCAGCAGCATGACTATAAAACCTTTTATAAAATCACCAACTTTATATCAGCAGTTAGCAGGAGAAAGCCATAGACATTCATCTTGCAGGACTTTGCTGGCACTTCTGATTTCCTCTGAAAGGTTTTAATTGAGGTCATCGGATACCATGAAATTTAGCATAAATACAGTTTAAGAGAATTCAGCTCTGTTTAAGAATTACACAGTTAGCAGAATTGACTGGGGCCCTTTTGGCCCTGCCAGACCTTTGGTTCAATCAGGGGTTTAGCAAAGTTAGACACAATAATGTTACTCTGTAATTCATGGCAAATTCTGCTTCAGCTTAAATCACCTCATGAATTAAGTGTGACTTCTACTGTC
The DNA here is from genome assembly GCA_013389825.1 of Crypturellus undulatus. Lineage (NCBI taxonomy): Eukaryota > Metazoa > Chordata > Aves > Tinamiformes > Tinamidae > Crypturellus > Crypturellus undulatus. The sequence continues at coordinate 55,760 of VWPW01020040.1, forward strand.
TTGAAGAAGGGCTGTCTGGGATGTAAGATTTGCACTTGAAAATTTCTTTCTTCTCTACCACTATCTTTGTAGCTTTAGGTAAGCCGCTGAACCTCTTGCCATCCCAATTTCCCCAGCTGTTAAACTGGATCCTTTATCAGTTTAAATCACTAAAGTTATCACCAAACAAAGGATATCTTTTACCGTATTTATGTTCAGGATTTACAATGCTTTACTTAAGGACTGTGATTACTGGCCTATGAAAAACAGAGTAACATTCACCGTTTGCTTCCAAATGTATGAAGCATGAAGAGGAAACAATTTTGCTTGGGAGTTAAGCCTTGGATAGTTTTTGTTCCTCTGTTTTGCTAAATGAAGTGTTATGTCTCTAGTCATGAAGGCTGGGGTAATATGTATGAATGGTCAGATATTCAATAATAAGCTCCTATTTTAGCTCATTACATATAAATAAATATACATATATACAGTATAACATACATCATACAACTTTTGTGTGTTTGAAGGCAACTTTAGGAGATTAAAAACTAGTTGACATAGATGTAGAAGATACTTTAATAATAAAAATCCTATTCTTTGAAGGAATTTTCTTTCTTTGTCATAAAACTGTGCTCATATCCACTGAAGGGAATATGTTAATAAAATATCCCTCAAATCCCAAACTCTTCCAAAGTATCTTGAGAGCTGCATTGTTCTAGCAGTCAAGCAGCAAATACTCAATACACAGAGTCATAAAATTCATTATGCCTGTAAATGATCATGGGAGAGATTGTTGAACAAAGTAATTCCCTGGGTTGGGAAGGGGAGGAGCTCTCTCTGAAGCTAAGAAATTCTAAACCACAACAAAGTGAGATATTTGCAGAGAAAATTATCCTTTTTCCATATAGAGAACTTTGATAGAGGGGACTATAACTATGTAAATATTAACTTTGCAGGATTTGAGAGCATGAATTGATAAACAAAAGCTTCAATCCTGTTTCTCAAATACTGTTTGGGCATCATTCTGACTTTTCAAAATGACTGACTGTAGGGGGAAACTGAAAATGCACCCTAGCCTTGAGAATCCTAGAAGTATGGACATTCACTTCAACTCAGAACAAAATTGCAATAGGCTATTAACTTCTCTAAACTGGCAGACTGAGAACAACATAGTAAAATTGAAACATTTTTTCTACTGCAGCTTGGTTGACAACAAGTTAACCATTTTGTCTGGTTGACAACAAACCAAATCAGTCCTGTTTCTTGGTTAAGCAAGTTGTTTGATTGACAAGTTAACCATGAGGCAGCAATGTGCCCTCATGGCCAAGAAAGCCCAATGGGCTCCTGGCTGCATCAGGAGGAGCGTTGCCAGCAGGGTGAGGGAGGGGATCCTGCCCCTCTGCCCAGCTCTGGGAAGGCACCTGGAGTGTTGGGGGCAGTTCTGGGCTCCCCGGGACAAGAGGGATGTGGAGCTTCTAGAGAAGGTCCAGCGTAGAACCACGAAGATGATTAAGGGACTGGAGCATTTGTCATATGAGTGAGCTGGGCGTGTTCCCCTTGTGTTTCAGCTGATCCTTAAATGTTAGAGGGATTGGGGCTGGCTGGACTCATTTCTTAAAAGGGATACCCAATAATGTGGTGACTATAGGCCCAGCTCTCGTAGTACTGGATCGCAGTCTGTCGACTGTAGGTCCGATTGCCTTCAAAACAGCGAATCCAGCTTACAAATAGTATGATTAGCTAAAGGTCTGACTCTGGCAGTATTGGGTTAATGAACAGCCTGTTGATTGTTTGGTCTGATCACCTTCAAAATAAGTAGTGCTATCACAAATAGCACAATTTCTTCAAGTGCAACATTTAGGAAGCAGGTTTTGGATGTCAGTATAGGAAATTTTCTACTACAGTTTACAGGTTTTAGCTAGCACCTAGTGTAAAAATGTGCAATCATCACTCACCCCATATGATGGGAAAGGCCTCTCAGGCCTCTCCCAGGCCAGAGGAAAAGGGTTCAGCCCATCGACTGATCCAGAAGTTACAATAGAGTCTTCTCTCTCCCCTCTTCCTTCTCTCTTCCATCTTTCTTCTTCTTTCTTCCTTCTTTCTCCTTCCCTACTATAACCCTCCTTAGTTGTCCTTTTATATTTCTTTTTTTTACATTTAGGTGGAGCTTGACGTCCACCTAAATGGCTGATTTGAGTGCCACAGTAGCCAGCCTCTGTGTATTTCACCACCCATATAGGAGAATTATTCTATAAGGATTGGGTTGTAACATAGGTTATCTGTCTATGAAAGAGAGAGAAGGCATATAATAACTCCCTCATACTCTTGTATGGGATATGAATAAGAAGGTTGAAGTCTTGGGTTTGTCTCCCTTGTAGAGTGCTGAACAGGCAGCCAGAAAGTCACTGATCCATAGAGAAAAATGAAAGAGTCTTAGACTGGGATATCTGAAGCAGAGCTTTCTATTTGCACCTTGTTTGAAATGTGCCTAAAGTTGACAAGTCCTCCTAAGTTTTCTCACCATTATCACATCCAGAGCTTGTAAGATCAAGATATCCTTGTGCCGAGGAGCTGGTAAGTGAGATAGCCTACATTCTGGTTTGACTGAATTGGGATTCTAAAATTCTTACAATAAGCAAGTTATCTGGGGTTTTATTTGACAATGGGAGAGAAGAAAGCTGCACAATATATCATACTGGATATTAGCTTAGATATGTAAGAAAAACATATTTTAAAAATAAACTACATGGCTGTAATACCTCATTGGCCCTTGTATTTTGACACTTCTGAAATTGCCAGGATAGTATGAAACAAAACTCCAAATTTCTGTGGTATTTCTATTTAACTGTCACAGAATGTTTAAGTCTGGACAGGACTTCTAGAAATCACCTGGTTCAATGCCCCTGTTCAAGCAAGGACACCTACTGCATGTGACACAGGGTCACAACCAGGTGAGTTTTGAAGATTTCTGAAGAAGGAGACTCCACAACCTCTCTGGGTAGACTATTCCAGTGTTCTGTCACTGTGGGAGAATTGCTCAAGAAAGGGGAAAATAGAAAAAAAATAGGGTTGTGATATTACAGAGGGTTACTTGAGCTGAGATACAGTTACCACATCCACAATGGTTGGTATGTGCAGAATATACTCCACTATTCCCTTGGCAACACAATCTGCCTTCCTAACACACACTAATAAGAGTAAAAGAAGAGTGGAGCAGAATGGAGACACCATGGCCAAACTTTGTTGGCTTCCCTGTGCCAGCAGGGCTTGTTGGCTTCCCTGTGCCCTGGAGGTGGTAACCTGATGGTGCTGTGCAACAGATGAGTAAATGGAAGGTGGTGTGAAGACACTGCGGCCAAACTGGTTGTACCATGCAGCTGATAAGCCACATAGTGTGATCTCTGGTGCTGGGCCACCAGTGGCGGCAGATGAGTCTCTTCCAATGGACTTTGCTCAAACTTCATTCTTAACTCATCATAATACCACTACACAACCCCATCCCAGAAGTTGCCCACCTGCAAGGAACGACCCCTCCTCACTGAGCATGCTCTCTAGATTTCCAATTAACTCGAGAGACTTTTTAAACTGATCAGTAATGAAAGTAAGTATGACTAGAGTGATGGTGTTTTGCTTTTCTGAGAATATTGTTCTGTAAAAACTCTCATTTATAAACAGACCATCCTTGAGAGCAGAGATTATTTTTTCAATCTCAGATACACTTTACCTTTTAGCTTTCTCCTACTGAACTTTTTTTGGCCATAATTCATGCTTTGAAAGTGACTTTCTTTGTAGCCGTATTTATACATTTTTCATTTGAGAACAAAAAAAGTAATTTTACTTCAAAATCTGAATCTCCAATTTTTACGTTAGGCTTCTGAAGACTTTTTTCAAACTGAATCCTCATGTGAAAGAAGTTCAAACATTCTTTAGTCTTCAAAAAAGAGATACAGAAAACTCCTATAATTTCTGGGCCAAATTTGGGTCTTTGAAATACAAAATAATAGGAGTTATTAACTGGTGGGTGTATTGCTATACAACAGGTCTGAAAAGAGAGCTAGCATCCACTTCTGCTGAGAGCTCCTTAAGGGCTTTAAGAAAAGAATCCATCACTACAAGTGCTGTAAATGAAGTTTATTTGTCCAGATCCAAATATTCACAGAAGATTGCAGCCTTTCTCTGGAACAAATAACAAATTTACACAAAATTGTAATCTATCAAAAAATGCCAATAAATGGAATGGGAACATACCACTGCACATCACAATAGAAATAAATACAATTCAATATGCAGTATATCAGAACAGATAATTACATATATCCACAAGGCAAGAAAAATTTAGCAAATATACTATTTTATGCTATTCATAACGTTGCTTGGTGAGTTTTGTGAAATAGCCATTAATCCTGTGTTTTCCTGGCAGATGGAAATAAAGGCAGAGATGCATCTGTTAGCTTCAAAATACGTCCACTGCTATTCAGCAAAAATGTGAGATAATGACCCCAAATTCTATATTCACAGGGGAAATTCACGGCGCTCTGGGCTCAGTTTTCAATGCTTAGTTATGCAGGCTTCCGTGCTCTCTACACTGCCATTGTGAGCCTGACATGATGAATTGCCTCCTCGGGTCTCCACAAGGATAATTATTCTTCTAGCTACTCAAACACCCACCCTCATCGCACACAGAGAGAATGCAAACACCAGAAAAGCTTTAGGGAAAAAAAAAAAAAAATAGAAAGGGAGAGTTAAAGGAAAGAAAAGCCTGTTCAGATTGCTTAGGCTCAACAGGTGACTGAAATCCAACCGAGCAGATAAACCCCTCGCTGGAGTGCTGCAAAGTGACAGATGTGTATGTTGGTTGTTAGTCGTGTTCCTGAGGAGGTGAGGACATGTTCCACCTGTGAGGATGCACACTGGCTGCACGTGTAGAGATACACTTCCCATCCACCAGAAACGCAACGCGTGTCTGGACACAAGACTTTTGCATCTCAGCAGGGTCCAGGGTGGTTGCAATAAAAAGGAGAAATTGCGCTTGCTGGGCCTCTTGATTTCAGATGAAACCACCTCCTCTCCTCAATCGAGATTGCTAATGGGCAATGCTGGTGATCACAGCATGGAGATAATAACTGAGACAATGTCTTAGAGGAGGAGTGAGAAGGAGAAAAGGCAGCATAGGCAGAGATAGATATCACCGCTGTACTGATTTTTCTTGGAAACTTTTCGGATACTGTGTTACACAATAATCTATAAGCATCACACAGATAGCAGGATTAGATGGAACTTTCACTTTTATTTTTTCCCTGTATATGTCAGCAGCTTTCAGGTATCAAAAAAACCCAAAATTCCCTAGTTAATCAGTTTCTGAATTACTAAGGTCTGATATGTATCAAGAATCACATTTCTGCTCACTCCCTCATTAATATCCCGTACAACATGTTCTCTGAAGAGCTGTTATACTGGAAGCAGCCACACTGTACTTAGTGTTATATTATTATTGATAAGAAGCTCAGCCTGAGAAGTAAATAAACATGATATATACAGGAAAAGGCATAGAACTAACAGAATGCAGAATGTATCTTCATTTTATAGGGGCTATGAAGCACAGAAAGGTTAAGTGATTTGTCCATTTACAAAAAAAAAAAAAGGATTAAAAATAATTAAAAAAATAAAATAAAATAAAAATAGATAAATAAATAAATAAAAAGGAGTTGAGATCAAAACAAATACTTAGTCATAGCATTGTTCCCAGCCTAAACTACCAGGATTTATGTCATGATACAACCAGAAGAGACAGGGACTGTTCACTGATTTGATTGGACATGTTTGTGAAAGGGTTAAGTTGATTATTTTTGTTAAAAGAGTGTGGAAGATCTTACTATCCAAGGCTTCTGAGAGCTTGTAGAGCAGAACATTATAGACAACTCCTTTCCTGAGGGGACCTGGAGAAACAAGACTTGATCCATGTGAGTTTGTGACAAAAACAGCTAGCTAAAAATATGGACTTGTTTAAGGCAATGATGTTGTACTGCTTGAGACACTCTATTTTAACTGTAGAGAAAGGTAGAAAGAAGGCACATGGGCACCACCAGACGAAATCTTTCTTTAGAGAGTAAATGATTTGCAGACACAAAATGAACATGGATCTCTGATCTTCAAAATATTTTAGGTTAAAAAACATGCCTTAAACCTGTCCTGTCCCTCCTCATTCTCCACTTCCCTGCATTTTTTTTCAGAAATCCTGTGTATTTTCCTTCAATTCCTTGACTTTTCTGAGGAGTGTGTGTTCCGAATACTCAGAAGAGCACTGTGTCATAAGTGCTTTGAATAAATACAACTCAAACTCCTATGCTCTTTTGCAAAATCCAATATGAAGCTGAAACAGTGTGCAACATCTCTAAAATTGCTAAATCTTTGTCAAGAGCTAAAAAAATGATGGAAAAGAAATTGTAGGTCATTGTTTTGACCTACATGTTTATGCTAACAGAGAATTCTCAGTAACAATTTTAGCACAGACAGGTATCCGATAACTGTTTTTTAAGGAGCATACATATATCCTGATTAACTAACTGCTTATATATTATACTTGTACAAACAAGAAACACAGAAAATTCACAAAATATTTAAGAAGGTATCGACACCTACACACTTGTGATTCTGCAGAACTCCTTCTTATCACTAAAACACATCCTGTGCTTCAGTTTTAAGAGCCCTGACACAGCCTGCCTACTCTATGGGAAATTAAGAGGGCCATTCACCTACAGCCTGATTTGAACTCCTTTCCTTAATTTACTCTTGTCACCTCCTTATTCTCCTTTTGCATCCACTACAGAAAATATTTTTGTCACAAGCCACAAGGAAAACGTGATGATAAGAATTCGATTACTGACATCTCTCTAGCAATAATGCATTTATAGTGTGAAGTATTTATTACAAGGAAATGAAAGGTCCAGCCTTTTTGAGGAACGGTAGTCAGCATTCAAGATTAACTGACAAGAAAATATATTGAGCACCGCTAATGGGAGATGTGTCCCATACTGCTGCTATTGAAGCTACCACACAAAATAATGAAATATTTTACCAAACATGTCTATGTGGTAATTTATACAGATCCAACACTTGTCATACTGTTAGTAGTGAGTGACCTATGATGCTCTGTTGTACTCCACAACCTCATTAGTTATCGAGGAGGTGAGGAGCTCTGTTTGCAGGTGTCCTGGGACTCTGGTGGAAAGAAAAGAGATCATAAAGCCAGACCCTTGCTGACTGCTGTCTAAGAGCATGTTTTTAAAGTTCTATTAAAGTTACCATAGAGAATTGTCATAGTTAACACACAACCCTGCTTTTGAACACTGCTCCCGGTCAGGATGCTCAGGGAAACAGTGTGTGTCTGATCTCACAAGCTCAACACCCTGGGAGCAGCATTAAGGAAGAACCAAAAACAGAGCTATGCACCATCGCAGGGTTTAAAGACATATCTCCACCTTGTCCAATACATCTGGGAACTGAATGACTCCATTCCAGCAGAATTTTTGAGTTAGAGGATCTTTTAGAGAGGTTTTTCCAACTCCTTTCTTCTTCCTCTCTGTTATGGTGAAATGTAAAGAGGGGATGTGATGAGGAAGGTGATGTGGATGATTGGCGCGTTAGTGTTTAATGTAAGACCATATATAGCATCAGCTACTACCAGTAGGAAAGAATCCCACCCATGGTAATCAATATCTGAGCATTAAACATGACCTTTCTTTTTGGAGATTCTAATTCTACCTTTGCAAGTTTCTTGCTCACCATCTGCAAAATGGTGCTCACCATCTGCAGAATCAGGTTAGCCTCTCTACACTGCTTTCTGATTAAGGACATGGAAAACTAGATATTATAGAGAAATTCTACCAGGTAGAAAGATTTGATGATGCAAAACTAAAATCAAATCCAAATCGCCTTTCAGGTAGTATTATAGAAGCATAGGATTAAACTGAAAGATTACAGAAATATCCTTGCAAATGTGCTTGACTGATCAATTGCCATAAATGAAACCCTCCCTCTCGTCTGTTAGCACTTCGGCAAACAACTTGAAAAAGAAAAATGCAATACTGATCAAAGTACATGTGTAACTAATTACCTGATTTCCAGTCCTTCCTCCCTTCTGTGCAGGAATTAATGAGTAACATGAAATAGAGGAGTGAAGGAAGATCAAAGAACACTACCTGAATATGCACAGTTCTCTATATCCCCCTTTTCCTCCAAGAATCACTTATTTTCCCTTCTGCTATTTCACATCTGTTATTCTTTTTTGTCTCTTTTTGATTTGACAGGATTGCACTGAGGATATGACCCACAATTATTTCAATGTGTCACATTTTCTTGATTTTAACTATCCAAGCTTGCAAAATTTGTCCATCAAGTCCAAATTTGCAAAATAAGGACTAAGTTTTGTGGTAGAATGGAAATCAAGACTTGTGTCTAAGTTTGAATAAGACATCCTACTAAGATTATCAGATATTGGAATGACTTTCTGATCCTGTATTTTTTCTTTTCCTTTGTGCAAGCAGAAGAACTCTCATGAGGATATCCTTCTTTATGACAATGCCTCTATCTTTCTATCTTTTCCTGCTGTGAAAAAAATCACTTTCTTGTGGGATTTCAACTCTACTAAAACCACAATCCAAAAAACAAAACAAAGTAAAAAAGTAAAAGTAAAAAAAATCAAACAAACAAAAAAAACACCTCCCCAGCAAAATCCTATTCAAGATACAAAATAGTAAACAGCATTTAATACACATTCCTTAGTTGTAAGCGGAAAATCACATAATAGAATACTGCACCGCTCACTCAGTATTTATTTATTTATTTATTTATTTATTTATTTATTTATTTATTTATCCTCGTGTCTTTAGATCATGGGGTCTTTCAGGCACCATAATATACGCAGGCCATGTGCGGAAGACTATTCTCTCGGCCTTTAAACCATTTCGTCAATCTCCAAGAGAGTAGAAGTCATCTCTTCATGACTCTAAATGCAAACTGACTGAATCACAATGACCCTACATAGCTCTTCAGTATGGGAGTTCCAAACTCATTTTTCAACACTCCAAATGAGTATAGAAGGTGAACAGTGTATGAATGCTAGTCTTCATAATAAACAGAAAGATCTAGAATGTGCACTGGCAGTATTTTACAATACACAAAACTGTAATATATGGCTGAACACAAGACGCAAAGTTACAAATTCTCACACCTAAAAGGATAATTTATCTGATTTCCTTATAAACTCTCCGCAATTTCTGTTACCATTCAATGCAATAGAGAAAAATACACTATTGATTTTAGTTCAAAATATGAATTGAGAATGGAAAGATGCAATCACAGTAGCTAACCTGTAGGAAACAGCAGCAAGAAGGCATGACATGCCAAAATTTATATGCCAAAAATAAAGCTCAGTTATTGATATGACCACATATTAAGGAAAGGACATATAGAACAGCTTTGTAACAACAAGGCAAAGACATCCTAAATTAGCTGGGGTTTCGTACTTCAAAGAAGGTCCAAATAGAAGGAAGACACAGAACTCTGAAGATTATGAAAATGTGGGGTTGGCTGCAAAAAATTATTGGTAAGAGAAGGAAGCAAAGACAACAGTCACAAGGAAGCAAAGGAACAGTTGAAAATGACTTCTCAGATAAGCCAGAAGATATGAGAAGCAGATTATGTGGTTTACTTGATCTTGTTGGCAAGAAATATAGAATAGTAAAAGAGGAATAAGATAGAAGATGAAATGAACAATTCCATCACAACCTAGATAAAAATTCTATCACTGAGAACAATGTCAGTCTATCCTCTGAAAATGTTTAACAGGGAGATATTCACAAGAATCAGTTCTATATGAATGATGGATAGATTTCAGGAATCTGACTTTTTGTCCAGAGCCTGATTCATTTCTTCAGTCTTAGATCTATATAGCTAGATAATAATCTGCATAATCTCAGGAAAATAAAAGGATCTTTTACCATATTTTCAATCCTACCCCTTTTTCAGTCCATGTAATTGAATAGTTTGTTTTCAGTCTCTTTTCTGCTGAATACTCCTGATCCTGTTTTGTGGATTTACCTTTTTAAAAGCCCAAAGTTGTGTTTTCTTGTTTCTGAACAGTGCCTCTCTGTTTCTGTCAGTTTTAGCACCATTGCTCTTATACATTTGTGTTAACCATTGAGGGTCCTTGTAACATAAGACCTTGGTTGGTTTGCCTCTCTGAACTAAGAATATCTGTCAATGAAATTACATCCTAAAGGCCTCTTTCATTAGTTTCTTTTGAACTTCTGAATGCTTTCCTGGGATTTGATTGGTTTTAGACTAGGACTTCCTAACAAGGCTTTTGATGTAAACTTTCATGCCACTGTTACTATGACAATAGTGTAATGCTGCAGCAACATTAATTGGAATTTTGATGTTTTCTTTGACTCAGAAGACTCTGTGTTTTAATAACTGTGGTTCAGCTGTGCTTCAGATCAGTGCTGCAAGGCAAAGCTGATTTTTTTTTTTTATTTCCAATAAATTTTGTGCTAACTGAGCTGCCGAAGAGAAAGAAATGGAAGATGAAAATGGCATCATAACATGAACACAGCCAGTTTTCCTCACTATTGTTTATATGCTTCAAGGGAATTATTCATACATAAAAAAGATTCAAATTTTCTTCCATGATAGGATATCCTTGTATAGCTTTGCATATTTCTTTACCTACATTTACTATGGTTTTGGTGAATTAAAAGATGAGAATGAATAAACATAAATTATTTGCAAAGAAGGTATGATATATAAATGTAGTTCTGCAATGGACCTGAGCATGTTTGCTTAAGTGTTAGTTACATTCTCTGTCAGGATTTAACATTCCTCATTCCTCAGGATTTGAAGATACAGCACATAGCAAAGAACATCATAAAAGCTTGATGAGAAATATTTAGCTTTTCCTGTTATAAATGTATCAAATTCCCAATTAGGTATTACTGAGAGAAAGAAATGAATAGTGCCACAAAATAGATTAAACCTTTTCAGTGATTTTTCATCAAATGTAATTGTCAAGGCAGTACTAATTGTCAATAATTTATTACATTATGATTAAATATAGATATATGTGTACATATACATATCTCCTACAGTAAAAGCTACCTGGACAAGTGAATTCATTATGCTTTTAAATTGTTGCATAGTTCTCTTCAATTCCTTCTGTTTTTCATTTATATGTTTCCACATTCCAGCCAATCCTACATCCTGTCAGCAACTTTAGCCTAATTCCTGGACAAGGGATGCAGAAGGACTGGAAACAAGTGTAGCAGGGCTACGTTCTCCCTGAGAGATTTTTACCCAAATTATTCAGGCTCAAAAATTTCAGCTAAAGATAGCTGGAGAATCACCCGGGAAAATTATAAGTTGTGGAGATTTTTCTTCCCTGATGAAGGGAACATGTCAACACCAAACCACACTTATTTGTGCATTGTGATCTAGCCATATCATGTACAAATCTTCATACATATAGATGTTGATGACTCATACAAACCCAAATCATGGAATTTGCAATATTAAAAAAATGCTAGCTTTTGAGAGTTTATTTTAAAAAAATAATATCAATCGCCCATTTTTTTCACCTTCATGTAGTTACTATTCTATTTACAATCTTTTTAGTCACAATTAAAGTTTAAACTCTTTTTAGTCTTAGTAGTCTAGTTTATGGAACTTATTGATGTAGATGAACCCTGCAAACAAGCCATAATAACACATATACAATTATAAAACCTACTATGCTCTGAGGAAAAAAACAAGCTTATGGGATTTTTTAAATTATTTTGAATTTTTACAATGCAAAGTCTATTCCCTTCTTACTGCAGGCAAGTAGGGATGCATAGCTTCAGGAAATTGATAGAATACATCTTGAACAGTTTGATCCACCCATTTCAGCCTGGACATTCATCTCTTGTTGTTTTGCAAACAATTTACAGATTAATAATGAAGCATAAAACTAAGATGGTGGTAACATATGAACAGAAGAGGCGCAAAGCTGAACATCTCCCATTAAGGTCAGTCTACACTAGTAACCCATCAGCAACCCATCATCTCCTCTGCAAGACTGGTGTAGTTTCTTGTGCCTTCCCACAAATGCCCATAAGTAAGAAAATACAGCTTATTCTTGAGATTCTCTCCATTTTACTTAGGAAAATGAGACAGCTTGCCTTTTAAAGTTAATGTGCAATTGTTCTGATGGTCCCATCAGTCATTCCAAAGTAAATCAGAAGTCACTATACANGACAAAACTATGGGGTATAGAGTCTACTGGCATCTCCTGTGTCAGTTATGTGTTTGATATGGCCTCAACTCCAAAAATACGCTTTAAATTTTATCCTCTTGAAGCTACGGTCATTTTGGGTAGATAGACACCTGCCTGGATTTACTCGTTCATGAACAACTTTGAAGTCCTTTCTTCCTCAATCTCACCCTTGAAAGAAGGCCTAGAAACTATAAAAGTGCCATCTATGTTTTTTTCTTTAAAAAGAGAGAGAAAAGTTACCCATCTGTGACTCCTTAACTCTGATCTTTTTCCTAGTATTCATTCACACATCAGCTGTTCAGTTTGGC
>VWPW01020041.1:0-50430 GCA_013389825.1 Crypturellus undulatus
CACACATGAAGCCAGGAGATGTTTTAGGTCTTGAGCATTACTGTGGCAAGGATCACCCAATTACAGAATGTAATCACAAAATGATTCATGCTGCTTAGTTTCAGAGAAAGCCTGCTGCATTTTGGAGGGCTGGACACAGGCACAGCACGTGACTGTTCACACAGTCTTTGAGTGTTCGGTGTTGTCTGAGAGTGAGGAGACTTGAGGGTGATTTCTTGAACCCTAATAGCTCTTCCAGTCTAAGCAGCATGAATATGACAGCTCTGCCATGGCCTCTCTACTCATCGATCTTAAAGAACAGGTAAAAGTTTCTAAAATTATGGATGGTAAATTAGGTTGGTGGGAACTTTTCTGAGCCTTTTTAGCAAGGAATTTGATACTCTGGTAAAGTCATTCTTAAGACCGCATATACGCGTTTCATTTACACCATGCACCACACATGTTGACACCTAAACTGTCTTCCCCAAGAAAATATATATTTGTGCACCACTGAAAACCCATCTTTCTTTTGAAGATAATGGAAATAGAATGGCAGAAGAAATACTTACAGTGCTATACTCAGTTGTTTACTACTGGTTTGTCAAATTGTAAACTGAAATTATCAAATATTTACATACAAGTTAAGTACTAACAGTAAATAAACTCCATTCCTGCTTTGCTGCTGCTTCAAACGTGTTTAACATGAACACAGATTATAATCACAAATACGTTTAAAATAAAGGCATATAGCACCTCACAATTAATTCTCCATATAGCTATTGTGGAAAAGTTTGTTTTGGCAGATAAACTGAAGTACAAAATAGAGTGTGGAAATCTTGAAACACAATTTGTTTTTTTTTTTTTTAAAAATCCCTAATTTCTGCATAAGGACCTAGTTTGCTAGTATTTTACCTGCATAGATATTATTAATAATCATCTAATTAGCCCTAATTGCACAAGTGCAAAGCAGTCAGCCCTGTGGATCTCAAGGTGTTCTGACTTCCATGGCTTTTCAGGCAACCAAGGTACAATTAAAACATCTTTAAACTAATCGACTTGCCCATGCCTGTGTGGGTGAGAATTAAAGGGATCGCAATCTTTCCTACCTAAAAGAGAAATTGAGGAAAACAAACACACAGTAGGAAACAAACAAAAAACCTCCAAAGACTACTGTACCAGATATGGTCCTCCAGTATCCTGCCTCTGCTGTGACGGTCCTTTCAATTTTATGAACTCTTTCTATTAGAACGGCAATGAAAATGCAAAGAGAATCCACAGGGCAAAGGAAGATTTTTTAGTGGGTAATCTACAGCTTCAGACAAGACAAAGAAACAAAAGACTTTGTAATTTTCTAAACTGATCATCACTTGTGTTCATTGGTGAAGGTTTGGTCACTTTTCACTTAAGAGTTCATTCACCACAGGAATTTTACTGAAAACAGACAGTGATATTGGAGAGCTACCTTGCCATAACAGTGAATCATTAGTAACATGGAAATTGAGTCACAACATGTGAATTTTAAGGCTAACATTAATCTTTTATTGACAAAATAAACTGAGGAGTATTAAGAAGGATTTGCCTCAAATCTGCTATGCTTTTTTTGTTATTACAGCTATTACAGTTGCATATTCATTGTGTTAATATATGCCTTAGCAAAACACCAATGGAATATTGTATAACAAATGAAATCTCTTCTAGGATTACATACTGATTTAAATCTTTTTAAAAATAAAAGGGAGTAAAAACTATTACATTGCAATTCAAGATTTTCAGATTAGGAACAAAACAGAAACAAGAATATTTAGTATAATGATAAAGTATGAGTACAAGATGAGTTTATAATGAGACTGTAGAAAATGACAATTTTCATTATTCAAAATATAGTGGTATATTCTACAGCTGCCACCCAGCATTTCAACTGCGTATGGAAGCACTATCATCTCATATGTGTGTGGGTATATAAATAGGTTAGGTTTATAATTTATATATATGTTTCTCCAACCTTTAATAAATCACAGTGTTTATTTTTTCCAAACTTTTATGATAACACATATCCTTTTGTGAATAACTAAATTATCCCCCTTCCAAAAGGGTTTATTGCAACAACACCAAAACAAAAGACTATTACAAACTTTTAACAAATATACTGAAAAGATCGGGCACATGGCTTTGTTCTACGAGAAAAAGAGTGGAGACATCCAGAGTTCTGAGGCTCTATAGGAAAAAACAGAGAAGGTTATTTCATTTCACTCGTACACTTTTAAGTGTAAGATCCCGTGCTCGTCATCTATTGGACTGTTAAAAAGTCGGGGACGTGAGAGGATTCCTTTTTCTAATTATAAGGATGTGGGCAACACTGGAATGTTGTTATGATACCAGCATTGCATTAATAATTTTAAAAATAAACTATATGTCTTTTAGAAACAGTCCAAGATTTTATAAAGACCATAAAAATTCACCATCCACTACAAAAATCTGATCATCAGCTTTAGAAAACATAACCATCTTAAGTTCATGAAGTATCTGAAGTTTGGTGTTAAAACTTTGCATAACTTAACAAATGAATCAAAACAGTTTATGCCAGGTTTATATAGGATTGACATAATATATCAATTATTAGAAGTTAAAGTAGTTGCATGTTTGATAACCTAATGTTTCTTGCAAGCAAATCTAAAGAAATACATTTAAATAGTAAATCAGCTTTAACACAGGTTAGTATTTCATACCTTTATTCTCCCTGTGCAAACTCACTTTTTATTATAGACACGTTTATGATCTTTATGTCCATACTTGTAAAGTCAAATATTTGCAATTTGCAAAGGGTCAAGTCTTTGTACTGCCAGCTGTCAAAAAGAAGGATGCAGGCACATTGCAAAGAAACCTTCATGTGAAAGCTGTTAAAGAAAAATATCAAGTCTAGAATGAATGGGAAAAACAGCAGTTTGTATGCTTTGTATATTATAGTTCACACATGCCTTTGCCTTAATTTAAAAATAAGAATGTGGCTTTAAAAATATACAAATATTGTCCTATCTTCTTCCAAAACAGCTATCTCTGTCTAAATAATATATGTGTATGTTTCTCCAATCTTTAACAAAATCATATGCTAGATTTTTCAGAAATCATGTGGTAATATATTTTTAAGAAATTCTGCATACTTACCATGAATAAAAGATGGGACGGCAAATTAATGTCATCACACCAAAACAATGAAAAACAAAAGCATAAAGTGAACAGCAGGAACGCTGCTTTAAATGCATAAAGATAAATCACACTAAAAAGTGTAAATTGCTAAGACAACATGTTGAACATTTCCTAGATTTCTTAGCAGACAAACACAGAACTCTTAAGCATCAAATTAATTTCTTTAACACCTTCACTAATATCTTCAATTTTATTTAACTCTTCCATCTCCCTAATTGGTGCTGGTTCATGGATATCCCATTCAGTAGCAGTATAAGGAAAGTGACGCCTGTGGTGACCAGCAATGAATGTGATATATTTTAACAAATCTCACGGTATAACAGGTAAGACAATGGACAGAATACATTCTCAGATCCCTCTTTCTGGATCAGAAGAGATGGGCCTGGAGCTGTAGCCTTAGCAATAACACTAACCTTCCACACCTCTCCATTCTCGTGCCACAAACAGTCAAAGAACGATTCAGAATGAACCAAGATGACAAATTACGAAGGTTTCTGTGCATGCCTATAACCCTCCCCCACCTCCAAAAGCTAATGGGTGCAGACTAGGATTTTAGTTTAATGGACTAGGAAGTAAAGAGCCCGAAACACAATGCACATTTATAAACAAAAGCCACGATGGAAATTTTGGTACAGTTCTTAGAGAAATTCTAATCCCATACAGATTTCCCCAGCTGGTAGTGCATGCATACTCAGGCATGCCTGCTCCACTCAGCGCCTGTCAAGCCCTCCCAGGTCCTTAAGATCATTCCAGGTACGGCAAGAGAAGAGCCGGTACAGTGCATTAAATGTGCGGTGCATTTTCTGAAAGCAGTGCAGGTGAGTGATGGTGCTTCAGCAAACAAGACGTGTTGCTCACCATGATTAACCTCCTTCCAGCACAGCACTGCGCTACTGCCAGGTCCGGACTTGGGAAGCTACAGCTGGCTCCGCAATTCTGCAACTCTGGGAAATGCAGGCACACTCCATGACGACATCTAAGAGAGGCTGTTCACAGTATTCAAAGTTAGGAATTAATAATTTCCTGTGCCAAGAAAATTATCCATTCATGCAATGCAGCATTTTTATTGAGGGATACGCTCCAAAAGCATGAACTCTTTGGTTAGTTTTAACTGTAACATTACAGTTTTCTAGTTCTAACTGTAACATTACAGTTTTCATATATCTCTTTTTAAATCGTCTTCCATTTTTTGCACACGTGTTTCTCTAGTGTCAATTGCCTGATATTCTTACACTCACCAGCTAACAAGACGACCTTGGTCTGGCACAACTGCTACAGACTTGGGTGGGAGTTCTCCACGTGACACAGCTACACACAACCAAGCATTGACCTTAAATCAAATGCTAAATCAGCTGAACAGCTGAAACATCAGTCTACAAATTAGTATCTGATACTATTTTCCTTCACTTTAAATCAAATTTGAGCCTACTCACATTCCTAATTCAGTCACCATGAACAAAAAGTAATTGGAAATAGCCTAAGATAAGGCTCCAAAACCCCTGCTCCTCTTAGTGGTAGCTACTGCTGTAGTATAGGTCATAAAAATACTAAATACGTTAATTTTTTTACTGAATGATCCGTAATGGTCTGGTTTTTCCTTTGTTGGGTTAGGTCATTATCTCTCACAGCAAAGGTGACTCCCATTACACAGGGCTCCATTCTGCTGTAAGAGCAACAATCCAGCCACTCTTACAGTATTCCAGCTTCTTTAGTGTCATCCCATAATTGCTTTTACAGCATCCTCTCCATTACAGACATAAGAATGAGTGGATTGTTCCTGAAATGCTACAGCACAGAGCTTTCATCTCAAATTAAATGTTGCCTGAATTGGGAAGTGCTCCTTGGGAAGCTCCTCTCTGACAGACAGCAGTACTCCTAAAAAAAGGCTATACAAATGAACTGAAACCATGCACATAAAATAATTCACCTACAAATCTGCCACTAATCAGCAGCATTTTTGGCTATCTTGTAAGAAAGAAAAGCAAGAGTCAGTCTGAAATCAGTTCATTTTTTTCCAATCAGTATTAAAACAAATAGAAGAAAATCACTGGAAATAATTACATTTTTGCTGAACTATTATCAACCGAAGAATTTAATGTACAAAAATCTGAAAATCATAGGAAATTTGGTAAGAAAGGTAATGAAAAGGAGGAAAGAAGAAAAAAGAATTTATTAGTTCTTCATGAGAATTTGAAGATATGTCCAGTCTTGGCCATCAATCATTTGAGTAATAGTCTTGGGATGTGGGAAATTGTTAATGAAATGATAATAGTTTGCTACTTTGCCCTGTGGGTATCCGTGTTCTGGGACTAATATATTATTGATCTGAGGAGGTAGTAATGCAAATGGCTACACAGATTTCCTCTGAAATCATTTCTGGGAAGTCCAGCAATTATAAGCAATTCCTCTACAATTATAATAATTACTTAGAGGTCCTTTTACCCCAAGGACATTTGTAAATGTTTCTCACTACTAATTGTAACAGGAATAGTTCTGATACTGTAGCAAAATGTCTTCATCACATCCACCTTACCCTAACAGAATTACTAGTATTGTAGACATGCAAAATGGGGGGAAGGGAGTAGAGGAGTGAAACTCCTAAATTCAATCATTTTTACTCTCAGACTTCACAAGACTAGAGCCATGAGGTTTCCTCATTTTTTAAGTGTCAATCCCTCAGATATATGATCAGATACGATTAAATTCTCCAGGTATCTGAATTTCTCTACATATACCACATCAAAGTTGCCAATACCATGATCTATGTTACTTGTCCCATTTTTTTCTTCGAAGTGATTCACAGACTTGGCACAATCAAACCTATACCACTTCTGAGACTGATTCAAATGCATTTATTCAGATTTTATGTCTGAAGACATTTTATTGTCTCAAGAAAAAGCACCATCTGGCCAAACATCTAGTCTTTGTATTACCTAAAATGTAGAAGATTCAAGCCATGGCTTAGGTGGGACTTGGCACATTTGTCTCTCTAGGAAGTACACCACTCACCGACCTAGAGATGATTAAATGGAAAGTGAAAGAAGGTCTTGATATCTACTATTAACAACAAGAAATGCAAATTTAAATACCCTGAAGACACACCCTAATATGAAGAGAGATTAAACCCATTTCAATTTCTAGATTAAAAGAGAAAATGCAGAATCACCTTTCCTGTAAGGACTTTTATTCTCCTGTTTGCTACTCAGCCTCCTGGCAGCCAGAACTAACACATCTTAATATCCTATATTTTTAAGAATCGCATATTTTTGCATCCTCTCTCAGAGAATCCAGTACTTTTCAACTATAAGGCTAGCTCTCTTAATATAATCTTACTGTTACTCAAAGACTTCCTGTTCCATGTAAGCATACACTCAAAAGTTCTCCTAAAACTATGTGTGAATAAATCAGAACTTAACATGGATCATGAAACTTATTTTGCATCTGTGTCAACTGGTATACCTATGGGTCACCCATTTCCACTCTGCATATTGCTCATTCTGTTTTTGCCACCAATCTAAGGAAATATGAAACCTCAGCAGTGTTTGAGAAGTCAAAGAACTTTTGATTCAAAAGATCAGTTTTGGAAACAACACAAAATGCAGCTTACATTATCCAAAGCCAGAGAGACATGGAAGATGCCACAGCTGAAGCAGGATGATGGTTGACAGTTGGCTAAACTAATCCAAAGCCTTCAGTACTGGCTGCTCTTACTGATTACATCTGACCTGATGGTTCAGCTTTGCATCATGCCATGCTTCCTATATGTTATCTGAAAATGCAACTTCATAAGGAAATGGATTTTCTAAATATAATCTTAGTTAAGCATCAAAAAATTTGCTCTTTAAAATATATTAACATAAACTATTAATGAGCTTAAAGGAGACCACTCAAAAAGGAAGATCAAGAAGGAGCTCTTTTGATTCATGAACAGGTAAGATTACATTTTTGCTGAAATGCCTCCTTAAGTTAGAAAAGAGAAAATTCAGTCACTACCATTGTCATAACAAAAGATAATCAACATTCAGTTTTGATAGGGTTTGCCTATCCTTCCTATAAAGATCTAGTCAGGATTGTCCTCAGCCTCACATCATTTCCCAGAATACTAAACAAATGCCATATGAAATGTGCATTTTTTTAAAGGGAGGGAGTTCCGACTGCAATCTTCTAATCAGCATATGATTTTTTGTTTGTTTAGACTTTACTAATGTCAGTGGATAAGCATTAGGCTAAAATTCCGTAGCAGAAGGTAGCATTGTAAAATGCCTTTGATACAGAAATATGCTAGGAAATATAGGGATAACTAAAACATGGTGCTTTTGGTCTTAAAAAACTGTCTCCTCAAACCACAATACACCTATCTTTTCAGTATTTTTGACTGCAGTTTAGCAGGGGGCTTCACAGTGGACACTGAAGCATGTCAGTAGTCTCATTGAATTTAAAGTTAAGCACATGCTGAAGTGGTTTGCTAAATTGAGGCCAGAAGGGCTAATCAAGTACTTTACCAATACATATATCTATTAACAAAATAGGGAGAATTCTAACACAATTACTGTCTTAGGAAAAGACTTATTTTCCCCTATCATTTCTATAACAAAGACGATTTTCTAATAATAGAATCATAACATCATTATGATTGGAAAAGATCTTCCATTCTGTGCATAATCAGGAGATTGTGTGTGTGCATTAGCTACACAGCTGATGACTTACCACCCTTTTTATCTGTGGAAATATCTTCTCATGTTGCACATACACACACTGAAGTCTTATACACAAGAAAATAGAAGAAATTGATACTGATATGCCAAAATAGGTAAAATCTCCTGAAAAATAGCTATTAAAATGTGCTTCCCTTAACATCACCTTGAGTAGTACCACAAGATTTTGGGAATCAGATTTCACAGCTCTGGAGAATTCTCCAAGCCTCAGTTTTAAAAATTGATTTTGGATGTGGACAGTAATTGGTATGTTCAAGAAGCAGCTGTACAATTTGGTGGGTAAATGTTGAAAAGTTTCTGCATGTAAGTTTCTGCTTACAACAAATTTGCGTATATTCTAACTCTTCCATTTACCCCATAAGAAGTTTTCAGCTATTATTTGTGAGTCTTGTTTATGTTTGTTTGGATTTTATACAATAGAAAAAGAGAGGCATAAGGCAAACATTACTGAGTAAAATTCTGGTATTCGGGACCAGAAGAAGGGTACAATCCTGAGTCAAAGAATTTCATGACTTTAACTTTTCTTAACAGTCTATACTCTTTCTATCCTCTAAAACATTGAATATGCCTAGGATATTAGCAATGATATAAAACTTATTTGTCCTCACCTCTCTTTCTACTTCACTTTCTTACAGTCAGAGTCTTTATTTGTATGGAAAGGTGACTCTTGTGTATTTTTTATTTTATTTTGAAGCATACTAAAACCACTATAGCATGACATTTTGTGGCAAGTGGTAGGGTTGTGCATATTGAAGAGTATCACCTGCATATACACTGCACCAGTTAAAATTAAATTACAAGGTCTATCAAATCTCATGGCTAAGGGCACTATTATTATGCATTTATGTAGATCTATAAATGTTCCCTAGGCCTCAAGACTCTTACAAATATTCTTGCCTGAAAACTGTTACTACTAACAAAACGATCACCATTTGAGATAGGACATATTTCCCCATATGCTGCAAATGTTTCTTTGCATACCTTATGAATTTACTTCACCTTCTTAAGAAACTTTAAGCTTTAATTCCTACTGGTGCAAGGACACCAGATTAGATGGGCCATTGGTCTTTACTGGCATTTTAATCGCTCCATTTATGAAACGGGAATAACTAGTAGGGAGGATGGAAAGCATTGCATGACTTTTTTGTTTCTACATTCAAGGGCAGAGCATTAACCCCGGACTTACCAAACAGCAGCGAAATTCTCAAACACTCTGTCACAGGAAGAGTCTCCTCTACACTGCTTCACCCATGTTGGGGAAGGGTTTTCATTGTTCTGTTTTAAAATGTGCACATGTTGCTCTCTCCAGTCACCTGAAGCACAAATAGTCCTACAGTAATGCAATTTATTTCCTTATTGCTTTCTATACCTTTTCGGAATAGTAATTCTGTGCCTGGAAGCACAAGGGTTGTGGGCTACAAAATTCCCAAGGATTCAGGATAGCTGTATGATGCAGAACTTATGATTCACCATCACATGAAAAGGAAACCTAGCCCAAAAGATGGTAAATTTAAAATGGAATTTTTAGACCTGGGAATACTCCTGATATGAACTGCTAGCTGCAGGAAAAAACTTCTTCCTTCCCTTTCTCCCAGCCCTTTATCACTTGACTCTCTGTTGAATCACATCAGGGATTCAAAAGGGAAGTGGTGACATTGCAACACTTTGGAGCTAGCATGGCGTAACAAAAATTCAGATTCTCCCTCTTTTCTAGTAAGGTTAAAAGGTTAAATACACTTTTAAAGATCTAATCAGTATAGTCAATTAGTGCCAGGCAAATTTTAGCTTGTATCGTGAGTGCTTTATAGGGTTGTGGCTGCAAGACACACAGAAGTTTTAGATCACTGCAGGCTTTCACATAAATTATTCTTTCACATGCTGGTATTATTCTCCAGAATGACTGAGAGATTGCTTTAGTTTTCTGGGATTGATTCTAGAGCTGCTGGTAGTAGAGAACCTAAATTGTTCCTCTTCCTTTTCCATTTCTATTCCAAAAACCTTATGAGACAAAGCTCATCTGGGGTCACAGGAACTGCCCAAACCACTGCTTTGTCACTTGCAAGTGCCCTAAAACAAGCTGTTGCTGAGCAAAGTCTAAGTTTCCTGACAGCTCTGCACAGCTTGGCAGCTTTCAGGAACCAAAGGAACTTTCAGCTTACATTTCCTCTCTTTCAGGCTTCAGTCCCAGGCTGCAGAAGTTTGAAGAAATGTCTCAGTCTTTGGTCAGAGGCCAAACTTCTCTTGAAAATGTTCCTGGTAGCCCCAATAACAAGTGATGGGAGTTTTCTCTGGAAGTTCAAGAAAAACAAAATACAGACCACAAACATAATTAAACTGTTAAGCTTCTATTCACACGACTGGATGCAACTGCAGAAAAGTGCTCTTGGCTTTCCTTTTTGTTTTTGTTTTTCTCTGCTACTTTCCTTTTTATAAACACACTGCCATGGGGTTGTTTCTTACTCTATTTAGAGATGCACTGATGTGAAGCAAGTGCTCACTCTGATTAAAAATTGCTTCTGGATACACACAGCTTAGTAGGATACACTTCATTTCTTATGTTCTTCCCGTGGCTGATGTCTCCTTTATAATAAGCCAAGGTATAGCTGTGGTTATGTCACTCCTTTTCTCTCATTTGCTTTTGTATGCTTTTATTATTATTCTACAGGACAAAAACACACCCAGGCACAAATTCATGCTATTGGAGTCTGATATCTGATAAGCAAGAAAAATTGTTTTGTGTTTTTAAATACTATTTAAATGTAGGAAGTCCTCAAATGTGTTCCAAAAGTTTGGAAACCCTGTTCTTACTGGGAGCATCTTCTACTACTGACTATCAAGTCAGATATCTCCTTCACAAAGACCATTCAGGCTCCAGATTTGGAGAGCATGAGTTACAAATGCAGCTTAGCAGAATCATGAAGACCCAGCAAGAACCTCACATTGTAAAGTTACTTGTCCTCAGGGCATCCATCAAGTCAGCAATATAGAGTATTTATAAACTCACACTTTTAATATCAAGACACTGAGAGTCAAACATCTATATCATAAAGGTCTTCTGATACCAAAAAAAAAAACCCAAAACTCTATCCAGACTTCATGTCTGCTGTAAACTCTAAAGTTGATATTTATGCTTTTAAGATATTTTATACTACTTCGTTCTTGATTTGCCATACTGCTATAGCAGCAACAGCAACTGTAGCATTTTAACTTAATGCAAGGCAACCACCACTTTCAACACATTATTAAAAGGCCAGTAAGCAAGGAAGTAATTACAGCAAAGCTCCTCTGCCTCCAGGAATTCATTCTTTCTGCCTTTCATTCTCTGCTGATGGGAGAAGTCAGGGTCAGAAGGTCTTTTCCCAAACAGCTTTCCAAGTGCACCTCAGTAAATCCGACAAAAGTTTAGACCTATATATTTTGTGTATTTAGTAATTCCTTTAAAAAGTACTGTGAATTCCACTGGGGGGAGGGTGGTGCTGAGCTGCTAAAGCCGATTTCAAAATACATCTTTATTTCTCACACTCCACAGGTGTCCTATATCGCCAGCTCGTTACGACTAAGCTCAGAGCTGGGAGTTTTCAGCACGCATTATGAAATAATATAAAAATAAGACCAAGACAGGATGTTGCAAAGAGAATCGAGGACGTTCTGGCTTCGGAGGTGCTCCGAGAAGCTTTGCTGAGCAGCAGCAATAACTGATGGTGGGCGCGCGGCAGCATGGACACCACGAGGCTGCGGGTGCGCGTGCTGAACGGGGCTTCATCTCAGACACACCAACCGACAACAAAAGCACCATCTACGCATGGAAAAGCCAACACTTCCTGAACATTCAACATGCTGCTTCCCTCTGAAAAAGGGAAAAAAGCTTCAAAAGCTCTGAAGATATTTTTGCCATGCCATTACAGTAGAATATATTTTGTCCCCACCATTTTAAAATACAAATTTGTCACATTCATTTGTTCCTGGTAAAGCAAATGGGAATGTGCTTTGACCTTACTAAGCCAAAGAGGAGCCTTCCCTCCTCATGAAGCAGCACTAGACAAAATTGCTAAGAAAGTAAACACAAAAAAGTAATTCACTAAATTTAAAGCCTTCTCAAATACTGTGCTGTGATTCTGCTTTGTAGAGCTCAGCAAAAGCTCCTTTCGTAACCTTGAAAAGCCTCGTTTGTGCAAACCAGTAGGAACACTACGCATAACTTTTTCGTATGTTTCTAAAAAAAAAGTTTAACTCAAGAAAGTACTTAAGCTTATGACCTTTAAACCTTCTCTACTGACATGAAAATTCAGTAATATATGGCATGGGGATATTTGGCATGAAATCAAAGTGGCCAGAGATTTAATTAAAATGTAAGTTATTGTTAGCAAGAAAGGTCATGCTAAGAAAATGTAATTTCAGGAGTATATTAGCAACAACACTCCAGTGTTATTTGCATGTAAGATATATATTTTGTACTTGACATTTAAAAAGGAAATTGGAACTGTTTTATAATGGATGCTTGAATACTTTTTGTTCTTGTGCTGCTTTTGTTCATACTTTTGTGTAAATGGTTAGATCTCCCATACACCAGTAGTTACATTTTATCCATCCTCTATGCCCGAGCGCCTGATCTGGGACTCAGTTCATAAAGTCGGAGAGCAGTGAGAATAAAAAGCATTCTGCGGGATACTCCTCACGCGGCTACAATTTCAAGCAAACAGATCTTCATTAGAGTTCTTTATTCTGGGATAGGTAACTGCCTACCTTACTTGCCTCAGCCCTTTTTGTTATTCTCAGGCAGTGATTTACATGGTCACCAAGACCCTGGTTCCATTTTGTTTAGGGGCGACTAAGTAGGAGTAAGGAAGGCATAACCTTTTCTTTGAGAGAGGGCATATTTTACAATCTAATAAAAGTAATAGTATGCTATACAAATCAATTTAACTTCAGGTAAAGCTGGAGGTGAAGGAAAAATGCATGAAAGCATTTGTTTAAACCAGAGTGAGCTTCTAAAATACATTCTAACAATGTTGACACTGTTGATAACTACAGAAAGGATTCTTCTTACTCAAAGTTTTCACTGCGTTCTGTACTCCTGCTGATCCTAGAGAAGAAATATTATTGTGAATGATCTCATGGATGTATCTTCTACTTGTCGATAATGACTGACAAGTTATTGTTCCATAAAACATGACCTGCAAAAATGTTGCTGAGATCATAACCTAGAGACAGGAGAAAGGCAAGGAGTTGCTGAGATGCAATCTTGGCCTCCAGAATGATTACAGCTAGCAGAAGCCTTTAAAAGTATCTCCAACTCCTTGTTGAATGCACAGCTGGAAATGTAATTTACCTGTAAATTAAACAAATGTACTGCAGAATTTCCCTGGCCTTCCGTAACTCTACTCCTATACAGCTATTCACAGGAGAAATGACTTTGAAAGGAGCGAGTACTGGACCAGCTGGGATGGCAAACCAAATTAAGCAAGAATGTGCACAGAAGCTATGGTAACTGGATGTAGGAATGACTCATGAAGCTCAAAATAACATTTCTTATTAGCCTTTGTGCTTTCTATCACCACAACACAGAGAAACGGGACTTTGTGTGAAGCACACACACACGCACTGCTGTCCTCAAGAACCTGCAAGGAAAAAAGTTTTAGTTTCAAACAAGCTTTCAAGAATCATTGGAAAGGGTTAGCTGCATAGGAAGATAAATACAGAAAGTCTAAAGAATCAGCTGATTATTGTATTATAGGACAATTTGCCCTGCAGACTCAAGTTTCTTTTAATACATTGGGAGCTAGCTGAGAAAATCTCTAGCCAGTTTCCAAATTTCTGCATTTGCAGGAGCCTTTTATAGCCCTAAGGAGTACAAGGTTGTCTGTGCTATTGCACTGATTGCAGAGTTCCCATCTTTGAATTAGGATGATTTTTTTAATAGGCGCTTTAACAAATGGCTGCTAAAACATTGTATGAAAAAGTCAGAATAGATTTTACTATCTATTAAGCAGTTCGAAATAACTGTTAGGAGTCAATCCACCACGGTGCTTTCCTGGAAAGTGCCTTGCATTTTTGCCAGCAGGTCAGCTTTTACCTCACACCCTGCGAGAAGCTTCCTCAGCACCTGCTAAATAGTTTCAGAGAAGGAAGAGGAATGTATGTCACCAAAACACAAGAACACAAGCTATGTGGCTGTGCTGGAACCTACAGTATGTTCTGCTTTATCAACTCAGTCTCCTACTCACAAATCTTATAAAAAATAAAATGAAAGCAATAATTGTCTCATCAGTATCTGGTACCTTTGGTCTCTCACTCCATCTAGTAATGCACAATGCACATGTTATGGCCTAAATTCATGCTGAACAAGCAGAAATGAAACATTTAACTCTGATTATAGCCACTATTAGATAAGTGGGCAAAGAAGAGTTATTGGTATGCTGGGATCCAACAGCTGATTGCTGCCCTGGTCAGCAATATCACACTTGTTCCTCGCAGACAAGCAAGCACCATCACCAGCTGGTTTCCAGAAAAAGGAGACTCTTGACTCCACCTTGCAACACCACGTTCCACAATCCAGCCGACTGCAGCGATGGACAGGTTAAGCCTCACGGTGCACCACGCCACGGGTCAGGGCTGTCTCCCGTCAGCCACGTCGGGCACCGATGAGAGTTTCTGCACACAGCGGGGTTCACCCTCTCCTCTCCTCCTGTTCCCTCGTGTCAGTGCCACAGGCACATGCAGGAATCTGTGCAGGGGCACCCAGGAAAAGCTACAGCCAGTCCACCTATACAGTGGACTATTCTGTAACTGAAGTAACTGACACCTGTTTTTAGGTACAGAAGAGTGTCCCCACCGCAAGTTCAGTTTGTAAAAGTCTGACACAAAAGCAAATGAAAAGGGGAATCAAAGTCTAAATATATCCAGTATGTCAAGGCAGAGTTATTTCAGACTGTGTAATTTAAGCCAAGTTTTCACAATCAGTGGTCTGATCTGTGCTATAAAATAACTATTAGCATAAATGCACAGTAATTAACATGAATATTTTGCAATTGCAGCTTTGAGGATCAATCTTTTTAATTATTGTATTCTATGCAGATATGCAAATTAAGTCTTTGGAAGTTATCAACAGCAATAAAAATAGAGCTGTCACCAAGTTCTGTCTTCCAAGCCAGTCACACACACAGTAAGTTGTGTTGGGACATCCTGGATGGATTTCTTCATCAACCAGTTGGGGAATTTTATACAGTTCTGAATTCCAATTGTAACAAATGATAGAATTACTAAAAACCAAAACAAATCCCTAGTTCTTAATCTATACAGTATCTAACATAGCTTAGTCCTACTTTAAGAAAACTTGCAGTGATACTAACTCAAAGACTTGATAGAAATCTAACTATTTTTTTTGCAACAGTCACCAGCTGTGATCTCCTAAATATCTGTTTTGACAATCTCTAAATTCTGTAATATCAAACCGACCATTATAGGCTATGTTGCGTTTTGTTAAGTCGTCAACAACTGATTTATGTTACAACTTTTCCATGATTGATTTTAAGATCACCTGGATTACCATTAAGCCAGCAACCCTATCATTTCTCATTTCATCTTTAAAATACTGACAGAACATGAGCCTCTAATAGCCAGCAAACGCACCTGCTCTCCTTGCTGTAGCTGGATCAGACAAACATTTTCTGAATAACCGAGGGAGATTTTCTTTTCTTGTTAGATCAATCACCTTGGTAATAGGAACTGGAAGTGACCTAATTTTGTTCCTAATAATGAACGAAATTTCACTATACACTGTTCACTTAATCCTCTCCGGTTACAGACATAGTTTTCTCAAGCACACTGTTTCTTTTACCATGGGCAAAATACAAGTTATCTCCTTCCCTAAAGACATTTAATATTGGGCAAAAGGGCTGAAGGAAGGAGCTGGTACCTACTAACTCCAGCTACAATTGAGTGTCATTATCAAACCTGCCTTCAAAGCAGCTAGGAGCACTAGAGAGCTAAGAAAAGACACTAAATGCATGGCAAAAAGTGAATATTTCTGCAGATTATAAAGAGGAAGATTCCTATATGTACTTTCATGTACCATATTCAGTATATGGAAGTGCATATTTAATAGACCATTTCAGTGTACCATACACACTTTCATAAACCAGTGACATGTCAAGGTATTCCAATTTCAAATATAAAAACTAAATTATTTTGAATAGCTCAAAATAGCTGAAAATAGCTGAAAGTTAGCATTCATAGGGTGGAAGAGCTGTATGCACTGAATACTCATTGTGAAGTTGGGACTTTCAGCTTACTACAAAGCAGGCTTTCAGGGGAGGAAAACATACATCCTGCATATAACAGGGAAATAAGGAAAAAGACAACAGCAGTATTTCATTTACCATTATCAATTTCATTATCAATGAAATATTTTGTATAAAAGAAAATTGAAGCTTTTGCATACTGCCAATAGTCACAAGAGTGTAATGGCTTAGGACTGCCAGAAGGCAGGTGAACTGTAGAGCAGATTAATTCTTCAAAGACAAAGGAGCAACAGACCCAAGCTCTCAGAGGGCACAGAAATCACTTCATACTTTGCATTGAAGTTTCCTTTACAGGAGAAAGGGCTCAACAGACTTACTCCAGGCTATCTGTGCATATTATTGACAGCATCAGTGCTGCAGGTGCTTAATTGCCCAGAGCCACCAATTCCAAATGAAATAAAGCACTTTTCCTACCTGCTTCCTCTGCTCCCTCACCAGAAATCTTACCATTACTTTTTTCCCAATAGGAAAAAAAAAAAAAAAAAAAAAACTGCTGCCAGCAACAAACATGGGGTTGAACTGATTCACTGATTAGAATCCTGGAGCAGAAGCTTAGAAAATGAATTTTCTATCACCAAGCATTTGCCATTGGAAAGTAATCTTATTTATTAACTGCATTTTTATCTTCTCTGGAGGGTTTCTTGACATACGATGATGAAGTTTGTTCTGTCTTTGTTTAAAACTATAATCACATCCAGAAAAGCATGCATTTACTGTGTCATTAAACCTAGGTAGGGAGGAATGACTTGAAGAGTTCTTGATATCTTACAAACCTTTTTATCATTTCAATTACCATGGCCAAATGTTCTGTTTTATACTGCAAGCATAAATGAGGTTTCACAGTCTTTCTAGGTGTGTTTATATCCTAATTAATTTGAGTAATTGAGATAAGCAGAAAGAACGAGACTGCACAGGAACAGGTATTAAAGGGCAAGGCCATGAAAGCCAATTCAGTAACCACCTACCCAGGGAAAGCTGCAGAGAGGTGCGTGCGATAGACGGCCTGCACAGCTTGTTCTCATGCTGAATTCCTAATTTCCAAACATTAATTTAAAAGTTTGGTTGTCCCTTTTTCCTGCCCTTTGACAAAGGAAAAAAAAAAAAAAAGGATCACCTTCACAAAGAAGAGTTTTGAATTCTTTATTCAGTGGGAAAAGTAAACGATGCTGTATCAAAAATTCTTTTCATAATACCAAAATGCATCCACTTTTTCCACAGAGCAGAACCACTCCAACCAGAATTTAAGGCACTTTTTTGTTCATCATTCTGCCTCTGCCTGAGAAGATTTAGTACTGAGTCGAATCAGCTGGAGTGCACAAGGACCACTCGCAATTTGCGATTGCCTCATTCAAGTATTTCCAATCTTTATGCCATTTATTTATTTATTTTTGGCATTCCTGCATTTGCAGTAGTCCAGAAAAGGCTCCTGCCCTGCCCACCGCCACCTCTGGGCACCCTCTGCAGACCACACGCTGCTCTGAGTATGCTGCATTCATGGATTTGGTGATTTGGATGCACATTCAAGCAGAGGGGGGAGACTGATTGATCTTAACACACCGGCAAGCCCTAGCTTCAGGCTACGAATCAAAACAATATTTCTCAAGTTGTGTGTTATTACTTTTCGTTTGTTGCTTATTGATTAACTGTCAAGGCTGAGATCTTGTTTTTTAAAATGAGGCAACTATGGTGGTCTTTTTAAAAAAGTTTATAAAATAATACTATATATGTATATATAGTATTGTTTTATATATATTTCTATATATGTTTATATGTCTGTATATACATACATGTATGTGTGTATATATAAAACAGCAGAGGCTAAGGTGAAACAAGACTGTTCAGTGGGACATTGCTGGGTGTTAAAACCTCTGCTCACAGTGACCTTGTAAAATACAGCACTAACTCATTTTCCAAATTACACGTCCAGTCTAATTTCAAGATAAATTTCCATTGCTCTTGGGGAAATTACACAAAATGAATTCCTACCTTTTTGGTATTTTTCACTGTGAAACGGGACATACGTTAACTGTAAGGAGAAAAGCACTTTGTTTTAAAACAATGAAGATTCAGGGAGCCCATTTTTCATATAGACTGACCTAAGCTGACCTATGTTTGAAACACTTCTTGCATCTCAAATCAAATATCTCTGTCCATTTAGTTCAAATTCTAAACTGAAGTCCTGGCAAACTAAGGATTTCTGAAGCTGGCAACCAGGGATAAGAGCCCACAAATTGGAATGTAAAATTTAGTTGTAAGCTAAAATTCCCAAATCATTTCAATTAAGGCAATAAAAGCTTCCCCGACTAAAATTTGCATATAAAATTTTAATAAAACTTAATATTTCTGAAAAGTTCTGAGGGCTTTGAAAATATTGAAGTATCTATCTTTAGTCAATGTTGCCTTGCCAATGCAAAGTTTTCTTTTGTTATTGTACATACCCGAACAGCCTGCAGCTCTAGGAATTAACATTTTGTCTTTTCTTCCGTTAGCGATGCCTTGTGTGGACATCTCTTCTGCACAAATCCAGCCCAACATTATGTAACAAACCAGAGCCAGCTTGACTCCTTCACTTTGGCAATGGCCAGTCTGCAGCTCTTGGGATGGGACTTCAACAAAAATGCTGCATCGTGCATTATGTCAAATACCCCACACTGCACATTTGCTTTACTGTAGTTAACTTAGTAAATTAGCAACAAATATTTACAGAGGACCTGAAATTGCCAGTGCTGCTGTGTGCATAAGCAGGAGTGACAAAGTCCCTGACTATTTTCACTGACTTTTTCGGCATTAACAATTACAGAATTCTCTTTTCCTTCTTCCCAAAGCTATGAAACTAGTCTTGTGCCTTAACTGCTGCAGACACTATGTCAAAAATGCTATGGATCATTTTTTCCTTATAGAAATAAATTTCACCTCTTTTTAATTAAAAACCAGTAGCCTAGACATTCTGGCTCTGAAGAGCAGATTTTCTGATGAATCGAGCCTTTTCATTTAATTTAGAATCTACTCTTTTTTTTTTTTCCTGATAAATTGAGAGCATCAGTTTTTCAGGTGGAATCCCTAAAATATATTAAGAAATACAGCCAACTAGGATGAAGGCAGCATTTTACTGAAAAAAAAGATTCTTTCTGTTTCCCCAGCTCTTGCTGATATGTAAGCTAGCAATAAATATCACTGTTGATTACATACACAGAGAATATTTGAAATATGAGTACAGTCTGTTTGAAATAAGAATATAGTATTTGGCTGTACAAATGGAGAATGTAATAACGTGATAAAAGTGACAGTTTTCTATTTTATATGGTAGCAACCACAGAACACAAGATGTTACAGAAAATAACTGGAATAAGATGCTTGGAATAAGAGTCAAACATTACAAGCTTCTGTTTTGTTTTGGTAGGGGCTTCAGATAAAACACCGAAAATAATGTTTATCAAGCTAAGATTACACCTTAATACTGCTTTCTATAAGAATAATCAATAACATCGTTTCAATTATCACAGCAAATGTTCCCTTAACTGTTACTAAAGTCATCTTACAGACAAAAATTCTCTTGCTTTAGAAAAACTCTGACATTTTGTTTTCCATCTCCTTTAACTCTGGAGATAATAAACATGTTGAGAAGCAGCTGTAGGTTCTGAATTGGGTTCCTCCTTACAGACCTATAGAAAAACTTATGTGGTTCAGACAAGATGAGAATGTGGGCAGTAAACCTAACTTATGAATGAACAGTAGCAGAAAAAATACAACATTTACTATCTTGCTTTTCCAGGATTTTCCTTTTAAGAATACATAAATATACCATATTTCTCTGAAATATTCTATTACAGATGCAGGCAATCCTGTTCATTTCCATGTTGTTTAAGTCAATGACTATCACATTTTTCCCCTTAAACCTAAAATAAATGTTGGAAAACTGATGAGAAGTAAAACTGATCTGAAGTAGTGTTCCCAGAATAGTGACTGTCAACTTGTGAGAGGGGACATTTACTGCAATTTATGTATAAATGTGGTTTTAGAAGTAGCCATGGGATGACTAATTACAGCAACTACGTAAAAACTCTATTTTTTATGCTTTGTTTTTCTATACTACAGAAGATGAGAAAATATAAGCTTAATCATGAATTTCTGATAGATGATGCTATTTAATGTGTGTTATATTTAGTAGTAGAAGAAATCCCTACCCTGTACTTACATAATACTTATTCTAGTGACTGCAGTAACGGACATGTAGACCAGAGTCCCTTCGCTCAGCTAGTGCCCACCTTGTCCATGACCAAGCGCTCGACCCATGGCACTTCTGTGCTCAGAGGGAGCGGGTAGAGCCCAGCTGCCCCTGGCAGCTCGGGGAGGATTTCAGAAGACAATTCAGTGAAACCTAGGCAAGGTTTAAATGAGTTTTGGAAGCCTACTAGTATTATAAGGCTATTTATATTCATAGCACAACATCATTGCTGCATGATGTTTGCCACCAGAAAAGTGTCAACAACTTCTAATTGTGTTATGAAGTAAGCAAAGTTATACCTTAATAACATAGCTAGCTGGCAGTTCGCTGAGCTTCCTGAAGCCTCAAAGTCAGTCTCCACCAAGGTGTGATGGCAGAGAGCATCTGCACTCAAAAACCTATTCAAGGGATTCAATTTCAGGCCTACTGGCAAGAAAACAGGTCAAGCCTGCTGTCTGGCAAATCAGTAATGAAAATTCTTTTAAAAGAGACAAAGCACAATGAGAAATTACTGAAGTTATTGCATTAAACAAAGGTGGGAGAGCTTATAACACATCAGGAATTAGAGGTGCAGCAGTAAGATACTCTAGTTCCTAATTTTGGTCTTCTTGACTACTTACTTCCTGCTTTGGTGTTCTACCCTAAGCATGTCATTCACAGCTTCTCTCCTTTCCTATGCTAGTTAAGTAAGGAAATATCAGCTAATCGACACAACTTACAGTTTCAGAGTTATCTTAGAGTGTTTCACATCTGTCAGACTCCACTCTTCGTTGCAGTAGAAGACAAAACAGGCCAAAACTCAGGCCTTTAGTCTTCCGAGCTCCATCCAGCACCACCTATAGCCTAGGAGCAGATTCCCTTCTATTAAGTTAAGGATACAGGTGGTGATGGTTGCTTATCTATCAAATATGGATACACCAAATCTTTGTTTCTTTCTAACCATAACTGAAAATAGTTCATATACACAACAAAAAATGGAAGAAAAAGGGGGAAGAAGGGAAGTGCCAAAATAATCCGAAACTTAATAAATTCAGGAAATTTGGAAAGGATACGAGAGAAGTGCAGGGATTTAAATTGTTAGTATGAATGCCTGGGGCTGATTTTCAGGATAGGTTCTAGGTGAATATTCTTTGAATGGTCTTTGAATGGTCTACTGTGTAACAAACTGTGCATCAAGTCCTGCAGCTCATCCAAAGAATGGTTAAGGCTGGAAGGCCTTAACCTCCAGAGATCATCTGGTCCCGTCCTCGTGCTCAAGCAGGGACAGAATTCCGAATCCAGAGATTTGGAGAGAATCCAGACCATCTCCTGCAGTTTTTCCAGGTTCTGCTCAACACATCCTGCAGCAAGACTGGTAGTAACAGGTCCCATGTTGCACAGAAATACTGGACAGTGTGGAAACACTTAAGGAGGGGAAAAGTTAGGAGAAGAAAAGCAAGGTTTGCAGAGCAAGCAAACATTAGTTCTATAAAAAGAAAAGAAAAAAAAATACGCAGCACAATATTAGGAATGAACTTTGGTGACTCCAGCAGCTTAGCACAGGTTAGACTGCAGAGTGCTTATCACAGTAGTAAATAGACCAACTTTCAAGAGAGCTGCACAAACTACAAAAACTACAGGTTTTAAGAAACAATCAATCTGCATTCCAAAAAGAAAATAACACAGTTGCAAAATCAGCAGTGAAAATGAGACCTCTGAGGAACACTCATTTTTTGTTAATAGCAATTCCTCTATTTTTGCTCTTCATCTTTTGTTGTAGCCAGTAAGTTTAGGGTTTTTATAGCTGCACTTTTTGCATGGACAATGTCACACCAAAGGTCCCTTCAGGAAATGAAGTGCATTTTTCAAAATTCATGTTGTGCTTTGCATGTTCTCAAACTGTGTCAAGTTTTAAGGATCTCTAAGGGAAACCTCTCAGGGGTCCAGTCCCTGACTGCTAATAATTTAGGAATCCATGGATCGATCTTGTGATAGAGCTCCCTCAGGGAAGCTCAAGTGCCCCTGCAACAAACCACATCTTATGAGAAGCCAGACTGCAAAATCAGCTCCTTGAGACTGTTAAGGATGCCAAGCACAGAGCAGAGTGTCCCGGCTGTACTGCAACCCACAGCAGCATGTTGTGGTGTAGGAATAGTTTCCCCTTGGACTCACGGTGTGGTCTGGGGTAAGAGCTATCTACAAAACCTGTCACATTACACATTAAGTGCAGTCTAACTGATATTAGTAATTGAGCTGCATTATCATCTGCTGAAAGACATTTTTAACTACCAAACCGCCACCTCCTTTGATGATGCAAAGTGTATAAAACCCTGAGCAGCTCATCTATTTTTGCTCTAGCTTGCACCAGTCCTTTCCATCCCTGTAACACTGAAACATGGATGCAACAAACTTGACAGTGACGCGGCTATTCTTTCATTCCCCAGATTCCTCTGTAGTTCTAGTCAAGTGTCTCCTGTTTCATTACCAAGTCACTCTGAAAAGCCCACTGACCTCTCCATAGTTCTCTGGCGGGGAGGCGGGGGGTGTGTTGCCTGGCAGGCCACAGGTAATTCATTTCACATTGCAATTTCAACCCTGCCTCCCCCTGAGTAAAAGAAAAGGCTCCATTCTACAGGCAGTCAAAAGAAAATACCCTTCACATATATAAAGCATTTACAAGCACTGTAACATGATTTAACATTTAATGAATAATGAATGATGGACACAATTTTCTACCCTTTGTTCCCTATATCCTGCAAGTTGCACTATTAGCTATCATTTATCAAGCACGTCAGTGTATGTTTCCTTTCTCTGCATGTACCAGAGACAACAGGTAGATTTTTCCAGCTGGAACATTTTACTGCATCTCTCCACAGTTTGCATTTAGATTTTTCAATAATGGAAATATGACAAGGGACCAGTTAAAAGAACTTCTCCAATGCCAAATTCAGTTGCCAATAGTTTGCTTCCCTTTTCTCTCTGACATCAACTTTACTCATTACAAACAGAATTTTGCTCAGAATTACTGGCTCTCTCACTATCTACCATATGCTTGCAGAAAAAAGGCACACCAGTAATTTTGCCCTGACATCTACACAGGCCTTTTCATTATTTGTGTTTCTGTCGTAAGTTAAAGTCAAGGTATCAGGAAGTTTCTATTTTTTTATTCCCCCTATTGCTATGAGGTTTCCTCCTGCCCATCCACAACAGTTTGGACAGCTGAGTTTTGAGATCTGCCAAGAAATTATAGTGACAATTCTCCACAAGAATAAAAAACAGTAGAGAGCATTAATATATGTTTCTGGTAGACAAACCAAATCATGCTTTATATTTCTATGAACTCAGGATATTTCTTAAAGGTCAACATTATTCCACCTGTAACGAGGTTACCCTGGTGTTGCTATATTGACTCCAGCTGTCCAGGGAATAAGTCACCAACTTCTTTGCCTAGTTCAGTAAAGGTATGAAAGTCTCTGACCGCGCATGGTAAGAAATGATAGGGCTTCCAGCAAGAAGGATACGGCTGCTCACCTCTTGATCTCTGGATTAACGGCTGTAGGACCAGGAAATGGGGCTCCAAGAGTCCTTTTCTACTCCAGATCCACAGCGGATACATAGATTGGGCAACACAGTGATCGGTGTATTATAGACACGGCACTCACCAAACGAGTCCTTACAGTTGCAACTGGCAGGTGCTGAGCACTGGGAAAAAGATGTCCCTCCTCCACACCACNCGGCTGCTCGCCTCTTGATCTCTGGATTAACAGCTGTAGGACCAGGAAATGGTGCTCCATGTCCTCTTCTACTCCAGATCCACAGTGGGTACACAGATTGGGCAACGCAGTGATCGGTGTATTATAGACACAGCACTCACCAAATGAGTCCTTACAGTTGCAACTGGCAGGTGCTGAGCACTGGGAAAAAGATGTCCCTCCTCCACACCACTGCTCCCACCAAAGACGCGCAATTGGATCTACTGCTTCATTTGGGTTTCATCTGTCCTTCAGGTGGAGAACCATCTAGCTAACACTAAGTCATCCTTGGTGATGAGAGGCAGGTTACCACATTATAGTTTGTTGCTGTGTATTTTCCATACAAGTAAACTGATTCACAGAGGTCAAGTGATTTATTCAAAGCCTTATTACAGTGTGGGTGCAAGATAGGGGGAAAATAAGATACTTCTTATTCTACTACTCTAATACAATGCCCTTCATTCTCAAATAAACAAAAAACAGTCTTTCAAGGAAGCTTTTTTTTCTACTTTGTTCTTTCTCCCCTGCTTGCACATAATGAAAATAATTAAATTCACTAAGGAGGGAGGGAAGATACAAATTAATTGATCTTTCTCAAGAGCTCGTTTCTATCAATAGCAAGCTATTAGCCAAGCCACTGCCAGCAAGTGAAAGGATGTACACACTAATAGCATCCCATTAGTATGCTCCCGAAGTACAGTGGAAATGTCATCTGCCTTTGGAAGAGAACCAGCAGAAAGGATGAGCAACATGTCCGAAGAGAGAAAAGGAAACAACTCCTTTGCCTGGAAGGAAAAATCTTGCACAAAGTCAGGCTTAGATCCAGACATGTGCAAACCCTGCGACAACCCCATCTCAGTTCCCAGTGTCCTGAGATCATTGCTACAACTCGCATCCAAACGGTGTAGCCTGCCCAACTGGGCAATGCGTTTATTCAGCCTGGGAAAAATATATTTACATAAGATGAGAACCAGGCACCTAAAATTGCTAAAGCAAATCTGAAAACATCAAGGGCAAACCATCTACAGAGTTGGAGCCCATTAGTGTCTCCATTAATTGTCCTCAAACATACTAAACCCTGGGGTTAGCATTTTCATACTCTGACAAAATGGTTATCTGTAGTATCAGTATTCATGCCTCCAGCATATGCCTAGTCATGTGATATACTTAATTGCAAGTCTTACTAAGAAAAGACATTTTTTACTTTTATTTCCCTTCTACCTTCCTGTTATTTTTGTATTACTGATGAAACAAAATAGCAGTAACATTCCCATCCACAAATGTAAAAAAAGAAAAAAAAAGTTCAATTAAAATGCCTGGGTTGACAACCCCTAGTTAAAAGCATGTCTGTTTTTCTTTGCAAACATTGCCTTGAACAAGCGCTCTTAAAGCATGTCAGTTCACAGATACTTCTTCAGTTCAGTGACTATCATCTTTACTTTTAAGCATAATTTGGTAAACTCAATCAGAAGCTACATTCAGGGATAAAATATTTCATGGAAAGTATTTTCCTATAACAACTTTTAGCTGCATTTTTTCTTATCTCTTCCAAGTCCTTCACTGTTTTCCTCGCATTGTTGCTTCTTCTACTCAATCCCGCCTCTGGTTGATCTTTGGAAGCGAAAAGATCAGCAAGCAAAGCACCCCATTGCTGCATACAACATTCATACAGCTTGCGCACAACACTGATATTCAGCTTAAAACCCACAAGATGAAACCTTGGATTTCTGCTGGGTGAAGACTTCCCCTTAGACCATTCAGAAAAACAAACAAAAAAAAAACCCAAAAAACAACAGCAAAAAAAAAAGTTTGAGAGCAGTTAACTAATTAGTTAACTAATCATAACCTACCACCCCAATATTTCCTTTCTCCCCCAAATCACTAAGCCATCCCTTCTTACCTTCCCCCTCCTCCAGGGCAGGCAAAGGTTTTTCTTCTAATTGAATTTGATAATTCAGAAAAGCACTTAGGAATACATCACTGCTTTATTTTCAGCATTCAACTTTTCCATGCTCCATAATGGATGATGTCTGTAGTTAACTGAGGCCTAAGAGTTTCCCAAAAGACCACAAAGATTTTCCGATACAGGTAGCTGTTAAAGTAACATATCCTAAGATTTTTCCAATCATAGAATCACAGAATGCCTAAGGTTGAAAGGGACCTCTAGAGGTCATCTAGTCCAACCCCCCAGAACACGCAAGGTCACCTTGGCACAGGGTTGCATCCAAGCGGGTCTTGAAGATCTCCAGAGAAGGAGACTCCACAACCTCTCTGGGCAGCCTGGTCCAGGGCTCTGTCACCCTCACTGTCAGGAAATTTCCTGTTCCTGTGGAACTTTGGATGCTTCAGCTGTGGCCATTGCCTCTAGTTCTGTCGGAGTGCACTCTTATAAAATATTCGTGAAGTTCATCATGAAAATAAAAATATTAGGTCAGTAATCTAATATTCAAATTATTTAAGCCATGCTACCTCAGTAAACAAGCAATTCGGTAGATCTAGGGTTAACAGTACAGATCTTGATTTTCAACTCGTGAGAATATGGTGAGAATATTCTCCCATTGCCTCTGGTTTTGCTGTGATAAATGATCCATCATCTAAGCTGCTGCCAAGAGCAGCAGCACAGAAGAAAAACATAATCCTGTCCAAGGGAAATTTATTTAAAAATGCACAAAATCCTTTATTTTTGGTGCCCTCTCCCCAAGATTTGCCTAGTTGGCTTTTGAATTAAGTGAAACAAGCAACATCTGACATCAATAAAATGATTTTTGGTTAATGTCACTCCAGTGTGAAAAAAACATATAAGGAGCACTTAAAACAACTGAAAGTGAAAGCTTTTAATTTGGTTGTAAAGAATGTTTTTTCTTTTTAGCTGTATTTCTTCGCCGCATGTTACTCCTCTGCAGTAGACTAGGGTTGCTGAGTACCAATCCTCTCCAACTCCAGACTCTTCTGATTCCTCATCGGAGAACAAGCCATTTCTCAAGATGACCAGAGCTGAGATCAAACAGCAATGCCATTAGCTCTATTTGTTGTAACATTATTTTCAGCCATCCCATTTTTCCCAGGCTGCTATCACAGCCTGTAAAGTATTACAGTATCTGTTTGCATTTGCCTGTTTGTGGGTCTAAGTGGTTATTAATTTGTTTAATCTACAATCGACTCTTACCTTGNTTTGTTGTACCATTATTTTCAGACGTCTTTACAGGCTATCGCAGCCTGTAAAGTATTACAGTATCTACTCGCATTTGCCTGTTTGTGGGTCTAAGTGGTTATTAATTTGTTTAATCTACAATCGACTCTTACCTTGTTTGTGATCCTAAGCACTACAAGCTGAGCTACGCCTCAGCCATCGTGAAGCTGCTTCCGAACGACGAGAGCCTGTTCCCCGCCACTGCAATCTGGCATCCAATGATCTCTGCAAGTTGCACATTTAATTAGAGTGAAAAAACTCATTAAGGTAACCGGAATATTAAGATGATAGCACTGTTCTACGTAGCAGTGTGCACAGTCTGATATGGCAGATGGCACAGACTACAGACACCTGTGCTGGGTTTGCTATCTTGCTGACAGATACAGTCAGCAGTATAATTGTAAGACACATAATCATAAAAAAGGATCCCAAAATAAAATACCCATCAAATCTTCTGTTTTCTGGATGCCTGTTTGTTCATAAGCAGCATTTCACATTCAGTCACTGAATGAGAAACCAGACATGCACAGGGCAAGGTTTTGGTTTTATTTCTTTAAATGCCACTTACAGTTTTATACATGATTCCACTCAGGAACTAACTGTACTTTTCCTTCTGTGGCAGTGACAATGCAGCACTGTCAGGGTCACGGGAAGCCTCATTTCTCCTCACCTCCATCCTCAGATGACATGTTCACTTTTGCTCCTCATTAGTCCAGGCTCATAGATACTTTCAGCGCTCTGGGGGATCGGATTAAAAATGGACAAGCTTTAAGATGCCACAGCTTGAAGCTACTTTACCAATAACACCGCATAATGATGTGATGGAAGGTCCTATTTCCCTCTAGCAAACTCTAAAATGTATATATATTTTAAGAGGTATGCAAAATCCAACAAAACCAAAAAAAAAAAAAATCAGTAAATCTCTTAAAAGGTATATCTGAAGTTATATAAGAAAAATTGAGGAAAATACACCTAAGAAATTCACATACCTTAATTGCTTTGGATCAAGAAGGAAAGGGAAAGACAGATGATAAAGCTGCCACAAGATCCTACAAAATAAATGCTCTATTTTTTTGGTACGTTTGAGGTGGGGAAATGTATATTTTGTTTGCACACAGTGCTACAGGCAGCAACAGCACAGTAACTACTCACAAAAAAAAAAGAGGAGATAGAAGAAAAATATTTGCTACATTCAGCTTCTAATATGAAGCTGTACCAACAAGCACTTCTCCAGTATCTAATGCCTTGTGCAGTCAGGAAAAAGAAAGCAAAATAAATACTCAGCTAGCCTCCTCAGTGTTTCAAAAATACATTTCCTTTTTATTTGCTTTTATTTAACTTCATAGAAAAATAATAGTTTGCAGCATGCCTCATTGGAAGGACTATATTAAGATTCCGGACCACTTCTGTTGCCAGGACCATGCCAAATCTTGCAAACCAACCAGCGTGCTGTTTATAGAGAACTGCCTTTCAGAAGCATAGGGCTAGACTAATCTCCGATTCCTGGGGTACAGTTTCTGCCACCCAGTTTCTCACTGCAGAGAAGGAATGCAGCAGTGAAAAGCTCCTGTCATGGAGAACTCTATTTACAGGCTTCTGCCTTGGACCTTTTGCTTTATCTAGTAAAATTACAATTTGTGTTTTATTATTTTATGCACATAATTTGGTGTGGATTTTTTCAAAAAGCTTAGTTTGTTGGAGGTAGCTTTGTCAGAAAGTAAACTGCAAGTTTCAATGTTGCAGTGTTTTGAGTTTCTTTCTCATTATTTAAATAAGCTTGGATGTGTTCCACTAATCAATGATGAAAATTAATTTCTTGTAGTTCCTGCATAAATATGTCTCATCAGCACTGACTTTTTGTACCACAACCCCAAAAGGGCAAAGACATGCCAACCAAAACATGCTGACAAATTTGCACTTATTGGCAACCAATGTAATGCCATCGTGTTTTGTGAATGCCTATGCTTTCAGAAAACCATTAATATCTCTCTGTCTCTCTGCAGGCCACTACCCTGTGTGGTGCCAATGCCACATTATCCATTTCTTCAGCATGATCTTTCATCTTTAGGTCAGAGGTTTAGCTTACCAGACAACAACATTTCTATTATAAAGTATTCTTTCACACCAAGCTAGACATTTGGACTATCTTATTTGTCAGAAAAACTGTCCTTCATTGAAGAATAGTCTGAGAGGGGACAATAACATACGCATAAAAAAACTGATGCCAGTTTTGTCTTCCGTGAGAAGAAATGAAACATTTCATAAGAGGGCATAACACCTTTGCTTCACAAGAAAATGAAGTGCAACAGAACTACTGAAATACCCTGGTCATGATAAAGTTTAATACTTATTTATTAAGTTAATTTATATGCAATGCTAGTCTCGCAACTCAGTTCACATGACATTTTGTCCCAGAAGCATAATAATCACTCATTCCTTAAGACTTTTAATATATGATATATTTTGTATTAGAAGTGTACAAAGAAAATATACAGCATGAGATATGCTATAGGACTTGCAAACAGATCTTTATAAAAAAATAAAAATGAGTTTAAACTTTTGTCTCTTATAAATAAAGCCTTGCTTCCCTTAAGCAAAAGCAAACAACTGCACAGATGATAGGAAAAATCATATGCAATAACCTCTCACTTTTCTGATTCTGGTCCACATTTCTTCCAAGACAAGCCTCATTATGCCTGGGCTCAGTAGAGTTCTCATGAACTTTCCCTATGATAAAGCATTATTTTAATCAGATTTAGAGGAAGGAGAGAAATGCCAGGAAACTATATTAATACAAAAACCCTAGACTCTTCCCCGACTAACTTTTATACTAAATTTTTATACCTGACGGAAAAAACAGAATCTGAGAAAATGTTTGTGCATGAAGAAAAGAAACAGCGTTTGTTTCTTTTTCAGAATCAATAACTGGGGAACAAAAAAAAAAAGAATTCAGTCACCAACACCCTTATGAAAATAGTTCCAGTTCATGTGCTCCAGTTGGATTACGCAGTTTCTTCACATGGAATTTGTGCTGCTCTATTTGATACAACCCAACACAGATCTGATTTTCCCTGTTCGAGCAGACTGGTCAGTCACCCAGCAGAACACCTACCTCCTAAGCAAGCCACGCTCTTCTGATACCAACTGAAATCACACAGTAAGGAAGTATTCTTCCCGAGAATACTGAGAAAGGTGGGTCCAAAAAATAAAGACTTGGTTACAAATGCTCTGCAGTTGGCTGCAAGATGTTGCATAGATGACAGGTTTCATCAGCTTGCTAACACGCACTTTGAAGACTTTCTGTCTGGTAGCACAAACCAATTTTATCCCTAAGAACAGTAGATAAGTGAATGGTTTCCTCTGCTAAAGTATTCCCACATATTAGAGTTCACTGTAATACTTTAATCCTTGGCAGATTGGGAGGAGGCCTACCTGCATGATGACGCATTTATCATTGTCAAAGGAAGCACTTTATCCTTTGAAGAGCAGAAGAAATCA
The DNA here is from genome assembly GCA_013389825.1 of Crypturellus undulatus. NCBI lineage: Eukaryota > Metazoa > Chordata > Aves > Tinamiformes > Tinamidae > Crypturellus > Crypturellus undulatus. The sequence continues at coordinate 30,843 of VWPW01020041.1, forward strand.
GACCTGAATTTTTTCCTCCTAACCCTGCTAAGCAGTTCAAACTCTCTCAAAACAAGTCTAGAGAAGCAGAAGACAAGAACTGGTGTTTTTGAGCTGTAAACATGTATACTGAAGAAAAATCACAGGTGACCAATGTGGTTTTTCATGAAATGAACAGAAGAACCCACCCTACAACAGGGCCTTCTGGTGCAGCAAGCCCACAGACCTGTACTTTTCATAGCAGGCAGTTGCAGACGCCGTCGGGCTGTATGTTCTTAGATGCAGGTAGAGCGCTCAATCACACTGCCTGGGTTACCCAGGACAGTGCTCAAGCCATCATCTATGCTCATTACCTCGGACTTTCTGATTAGGGAAACACTGACCCGGCAGTACAAGAGCTGGATACCAGGAAAATCACTGATCAAGTATTTGAAGTAATGTCAGACATTTGTTCTCTTGAATCACCACCCTCCTCTCCTGTTCCTTTCCCACAACACTTACTTCTGGATCTGACATTACCAACCCCTGCTGGAACAAGACATCATCCACCGCTGACGGGAGGATCTTTCCTTAAGGTAACAGGCTCGAATCAAAGTAAATTACATGGTTCATTTACCATCTATTTACTTGTTAAACGATTCAGCCAAATCCTTTCGCATTTTAATTTTCAGCACAGTGGTAGCACCTTAGCCTCTCACTCTTTACCTTCAAACACTATTTAAACTGTGTCACAAAACTAAATCTTGTGCTCTGCCAAGCTCCCGTTAACAAGTTTTCTTACATGATTGTCACACATGTTTTATGCCATTCACATAATTGGATTGTCATAAGTTATTTATAAATATTTAATGAACTGCTTACTTCTAGGAAAACAGGGGAAATGGTCAAAAACCCATAAAATATTTAATTTCAAAACAGTTATTTGCTGTGTGATCGCAAGCCACTCACTATACCAGCGAAATGCAAAGCAGATATTAGTTCAAATCATACTGTGGTACTTTTACAGACCAAGTGCTTCATGGTCATTTAGACAGATCTAAATATATCCACCTATTTGTGCATTTAGTTATTGTACTTCAAATAAACAGAAATAGGAAAAATAGGTGCACACTTGAGTACCCACTCAACACAGAAACCAGCCTGTCCAGAATTACCAAGGCTTTGTTTGCCTGATCCAGGTCACTTTCTCAGTAATAAAAAATTACTCCTTTGTCAGTTATTTCAGATTTAACTGATTATTTTAGTGCCACATTTGTTTCTGCTTTATAGTTAGATGCAGAATATTAACAGCTGATTAAAAAAAAAGCTGCAAACATCCATTATATCCAATATATGCGATCACTTGGGGATAGGACGCTAAGTGGGCTGTGACCAGATTTTGGGGAGGTGTGGGCAGGGCGGGTGGTGAGAGCAGCTTTTCCCAACCTGTAAAGAACAGATGAGCATGTGTTGCATGAGAAATGAAACTGCAGAACTTAGGAGGGTNTGGGCAGGGGGGGTGGTGAGAGCAGCCTGTAAAGAGCCCAACCTGTAAAGAACAGATGAGCATGTGTTGCATGAGAAATGACACTGCAGAACTTAGGAGGGTTTATTATTAGCAGGAGGATTCGTTTATTTTTTGACAAAACATGGTGGAGAGAAAGAAAGCAAATAACAGCACAGGGAGATTCAGCCACTTTGGGAATCGGAAAGCCAAACACAGCTTCCTTTAGGACTCTTACTTTTCTGGCATCAAAAGGATGCCAAAGAAAGCTGCTTGGGAGACTGAAATCAGAATTTCCTCTAATTGCTCCTTTGTTCGGCTTCCTAGACAGCTGCCTTAAAAATTCAGGCCAGTACTTGACAGACCACAGAAATACATTCAAACTCGGACTTGCACTGCATGTAAAAAAAGAGACAAATGAGTAGAGCAACACCGGTAAGAAGCAACATGGAAACCATTCCACATGTGAAACATGTCTGTAAGTTTGCAGGAAAGAGCAGACAAGAGCATCAGGGAAGAAACTCTCCAAGTCTCGTGAAAAGTAAAAGGAGGAAAGAACAACAAAAACCTGTTCATGAAGGTGAAATAAGGCAGAGCTTATCTGTAATGAGAGATACTGTGCTGGAGCTAAACCTTTCAAAGGCTGAGAAAATTCGAACTGCTTTATTAGGAAACCAGACCAAAGCCAGGTCTCCCAAGAAATAAATTTCATGTAAAAAATAAATCACAAATTGCCTTCTATCAAAGTTATGCTTTCTGTATCCTTGCCTTGAAAACAGCATTTCGATTTCAAGTAAAATGAAAGCAAAACATGGCTCACATTCATTACTCAAACGCATTTAACTAGCACAAAGAAATACCTGCACAATAACAAAAGTGTCAGGTATTCCAGATGCTTTCATATATCCTTTGAAAACCCTTTAAAATACTCAAAACTGCCTAAGCTGAACACTAGGATTTGAGGAATGTACTCCTACACCTGCCTGGGGACCGGCTGACAGAGGCACAACCTGCCTGCAGGTCCTCAGCTCCCATCCTCACTCAACCAAAGGCCATTTGAAAGAAACAGTAACCATCTTAACCACCTTAAAAAACAGTGTTAAATAAACAAGAGTTCAGGGGTGCTACAGCAAAAGCAGATCCATTTTTGCAGCCAGGAGAGGGGAAGCCGTTTGGGAAGGAGCTGCAGGCCGGGCTGCCGCAGGAAGGGACCCCCACACACACTTCCCCACCACAGAGCCTGGTTTATTCCCTACCTCTCCTCCCCTTTCACATCTCTTATCTTACCCTCTTAAAAACTTGCTTCTACTAAGTATCTTTTTTTTTTCTCGTCCATAGATTGGAGCTGCCAGACTTATTGAAAGTCTGATTTTAATCAGGCCTGCAAGGCACCATTATAGGAGTAATTGCATCCTTCCAGCTATCAGGAGCATCTAATTCAAAATCAACACACCCTGGAAAGTGGGAGCAGAATTTACTAATTCTCTTCCAAACTCCTAAGTCACAGGACTGCACTGATTACACTCAAGGGACTAAAATCCCTCCAGTGCAAAGAGAAGCAGGAAATCTTCTGCCAGGTTTTCCTTCCATTCTTCACCTCATGTTATTTTTTGTGTGCACCCAGGAATTTTCCTTCAGTTGGAGAGGTTCTGTCACTCCAACATGCCCTTGTGGCTTCCTTCCACTTACATGCACTAACAGGAAAGGAATTCAGCACCCCTAGCTGAGGCACCCAGTACAAATCATGGTCATCTGGAGAGCATCCCTTTCATCAACATTCAGGTGACCTCTCCAGACCACTGGAATCACCAGGAGGATCAAAAGATTACTGGCCACATTTCCAAAATTGTTATTTATAGTGCAAGATTTTAAATTAAATGGTCAACTTGGCATGGTGAGGATATCCCTCCTTCAGTATGCATCTACAAATAAGCAAATGAAGAACAAGTATATCACTCAGATGCATAACTGATTTCCTGACAGGCTTCAATCTTCTACAGTATTATTGCATTAAAAACGAATTCATTAAAAAAATAAAAGGTAGGAAGAAAAATACCTACTGATAGACATATACAGATGCTGAAAAGTCCAGAAGCATTTAAAGTCATCAATCACGTTCTCTGCACTGTAAAACTTCTGAGTTTCACCAAGTGTTTAAAATAAAGGGAAATTTGGAAAATATATGGCTTAAGATTTGGAAGACATACTGTTATCTAGCAACGTATGAATAATTTGTCTGGATTAACAACTGACAGCATTCACCTCCAACAAAAATAACTTCACAAGTATATATAAGTTCCAAATGGAAGCCTATCAAGAGAGGTGGTTTTGTTCCCCATTCATATTTACAGAAAGCTATTAATGAAGAATGAACACAGTGAGAAAAGGCAACTAACGAGACCAGACAGCTGATGTTCTAAATGCATATTTAAGATGTGGAAGATTATTTCAGCTTCCTGCTCTTCCTAGTTCAAAACAGGGCTTGAAAACTGGGCTTAAGCCCCCTTCCTCTTCATCTGAAGCCCTAACTACCCACTAGCCTTCTATAAAACAAAGGAAAAAACTTTAAAAGACTTCTTGTTAAATAGGGTTTCATTTCAACAATGTGTGTCAGCTTTGGCCAACCACTAAGGTAATACCCTTCTGTGAGGCTTGATATTTTTAAACCTTGCTAATGTTTGTTCCATTTCTGTGGCAAATTTCTCCTCCTTGCTATGGCCCTTATTTTAAAAAGGAGTGAGATGAAGTGTTCTGACAGCCCACTGCTGGTTGCCTTTGCTCATGAACTTTTCAGAAGCAGACCTCTCAATTGTTTTTATTTAAAGAATGTTTACTCATAAGGGAAAAATCAATTATTTATGTATCAATCTTTAAAAGAACACTACTATTTCAATCCACATATCTTAACCTCTGTACTTGTAACACTTCAATGTTCTCACCAGCTATTAAGAAGAGAAAGTATTTCTGTCAACGTACATTGATGCACTTGCACACTAGTCACTATGCTTAAACAAAATCTCTCATCTAATAATCTTGTGGCTTCAGAATTAGAGTCAAAACTGCACACCTGGTAAAGTGTGCAGTAAGACCCACTTACATTTTAGTTTTAAGGTATATTTTACACTGAGCTGAATATTCGATTATTCCATGGAGATGGTACTTCACAGATATGAATAAAAATGTTTAAGAGCACTGCGATATACCACGTGTCATGATATATATGGTTATTTTCATGTTTAAATCTAATCCCTTCCCATCCTACTTAGAACATAATTTGCAGACTTGAGTATGTTCTGTTTTATAGCACACACCAACCCACATATCCTCACTTGCTCCTTACTTTTCCAGGTACAGTTACTGCCTCCTGCTTTCTCAGAAAGCAGGAGATGAGCATATTTATTGCAAACAGAATGAATACATTCTGATCAAGCAGCAATGACCACATGACGCCAAGATAGAAGGATAATCAAGCCACTCTTGAAATAATATATTTGCCTCTTGGTTAATTGTCAACACCAAGTTCTTAAATAGTAAAAATACGCATCGGAGTATTGTGCCAAGTACACAATTCCTTATCTGTACAGAAGTATTTGGTATGAAAATCAACATCTATTTTTGCCAAGACCTGTTTATTCACTGCGCTCAAGAGATCACTAAGAGTTTGCAGAGTGGCGTACAAAAACAAAACTACTGAGTCGTTGCACCATTTTGCATGGGGGCATGCAATTATCTTCTCTCCTTTCCATATCTTCAGTTACCTCTTACACTGCCAGAAAAGCATCCAAGAGTAAGCTGGTGTAGAAATCGCAGCTGCAGCTTCGGACGTACAGACATCATGGGGGTTCCAGAGCACTGCTATTTGAATAGTCGGATAAAGTGCTAAGACTAAAATTAAACATCAGTTAAGGTAAATTTTCGGACACCTGAAAAGACCACCTTAATTACAGAGCCCCCTTCTGAGGAAGAGGCTGTCGAGGAGTCTCCACGTGTAGCCGATGGGCACAGCACGCTGGTAAGGACTGCGGAAATCCAGCGTGGCAGCTCAGCTCTGCGCCGAGCAGAGCATCCCACCTGACGATGGGATAACAGGATCCGCTCGGCCCCTCCGCCATATCCCTCCTGACCATCAGATGCTTCCTTCCCCTTGGCTTTCTTCTCACCTCCCCCGGGCATTACAGAGGATGTCTCCAGCTCTGCAGAGGCTTTAGTCTTGTTGCTGGATCTCATGGTGTTTGTACTTTGAGGATAGTGCCTTGAGGAAAGGCACTGCTCCCAGGAAGCGCAGCAATGCGCCAGGTTTGAACTCAGGAGTTATGAGACAACAATAGCTAAGGCCATTTCCCAAAATAGTCAGCAAAAGAGATTTCACTCGAAGTAAAAGATTTCAGAGTTTAGGAGATTTAGCAGAATTCAAAAGCAAATTCATGGGGCAGATAAGGATGTTGCTAGGAGACATAAATGAAATAAATTTAGATAAATCCTTTTCACCTGCCAGAAGGCAGAAGCCTATAAAAAGAAAATACTGCAGGGCTTTACACGGTATTGTTAGGCCGTATCGCGGTTAACCATCAGCCATTGTCACATCTTATCCTCCACAAAACACGAGTCAAGGCAAACAGCCGATTCCATTTCCACGCTCGCCAGCCCGCGATCCCTGTGCTTGTTGGCGTGACGTGTCCTGCCCCAGCAGCCCTGCGGCCAGCCCCTGCTGCCTGCCCGCCCCGACCCACCGAGGCCAGCCACCCTCCTCTCTCAAAGGGAAATCATTCAGCACGATTTAAAACACGCAGTCTCCTTTTCATCTGGGCTGTCTGCCATTTCTTACTGCACCAGATGGAAGGCCCAGAACCTCAAAAACTTGTCTCCAGGCCTTTAAGCCTAGCGCTGTTGCTACAAACTTCGTGACTCTTGGGCATCTGGAACACGAAACCTACAGCAACGCAACTACCGCATCATTATGTGCATTAACCAAAGTACTTTCTCAGTAAGTGCAGCACCTCAAATAAGCAAACGTCTAAGCCAAACCTAGGTCTTTCGTATTCTTCTGTCAAAAACAGTTTTTCATAGGTCAGGCTCTTAAATATGAGGTTAACTGCACATTGATCTTGCCAACCACCTTTCTCAATTTCTAGACAGTAACAAATAGTCTATTTCTAATCTTGTTATGAAGTGTAGGGTCATAAAACCCATGATTGTATTGCTCTGAAAATCCACCATAGGCCTGAGGCACTAATACACTAGGTATATGAGATCAGGCTTCACTCTTGCAATTGCTCATTTATAACACTGCGCACAGAGCAGCCCATGAAATTCATTTTAATTGCTTATGTTTAGGGAATTTTCTTGGTGTAACATGAATCAATTTTGCCATCAAAATGTCAGCAAAAAGAAGGTATCCATTACTTTAGTTTATAAAGCTGCATTATTTTTCTGAGCCTAGAAACCACTGACATTTAAGCCTGCTAAATAGTTCTGATTTAGGAAAGATAAATACTAATAAACATATCATATTATATAGGTGATGTTAGCTGACGTTTATTTTGGTAGAAAATTTAAAGAGGAGCAGACAAGGAGTAACATCTTACTTCTACTTTGTGCATTAACTGTTTGTTTCAACGAGTCTGGTGAAACAAGTGAAAGAGCTTTCTCAGAGAGACCGAGGAGGCATTCCCAGGTGAGCGTTTAAACGCACACCTGAAACCCCTCAGGGAAAAGAAGGGGCTCTGGTTCTGCAAATGATGGATCGGGCAGGTAGGATGCAACATCAGGTAGCCTCCAAGAGTCTTGATCCCAACAGAAGCTGAGGAGCAGCAAGAGGTTTCGCATGCACAGGAACCATAACGATAGGATGCCATGAACACAGCGTTACTGAGCCACACTAGCCAGGGATAGCTTCACACCAGGAACGTACTCACGAAGCCACATAGCAGGATGTTAAGGTCACCCAGGAAACCTGGAAACCCAGAAGACCAGGATATTAAGGTCACCCAGGAGGTCTATATTTAAAGGAAGATGCTTTAAAAGATCTAGAAGAAAAATATATAATGGCCACAATGACACATGAATTTTCCATTTTGAGGAATACATTATTTCGTATCAGAGGCACTGATAGTTGCACTTTCTGTCCACACACTGCTCTCAACATCCGCATCCTCTGAAGCTAAGAGCAGGCCTGGAAGGAAGGATTTGCGCAGGAAAGATCTAACGGAGCACTGGAGCCGTAGGGCAGCTCATGAAAAACACACAGGATTAACAAAGCCATCGAAGGGTGAGAACAACGCTACGCAGGAGGATTTGAAGTGCATAGAAAGAAAAACAAGACAAACTGTCAAGGGAGACACAGGGCGGTATACTAAAGCAAAGCATGAAAGGGGATGAAGAAAAACTTAAGCACAATATCCAGAAAAGCTGCATAAAACAGTTTCCCAGGGGGAAACTGCGGTAGTTTCATCACTTGCTTGAAAGAAATATTTGAGCACACACTGCTAGAAGAATCTCACAGGGGCACCAAACTAATCTGCAGCAAATGACTCCACAGGCTTCTTTCCCCTCTACGTCCTCAGCCAGCACAAAACCAACATGGCAGAAATTGAAAGGGCCCAGGCTGGATTTTTCCTCTTAAGTCTGAGATGCTCCTTAGCAGAAGGATAGGGAGGGAGAAGGGTAAAACTCCGCTCCCAGGTGATAGAGTTCCTGCAACTTTAGATAAAATTAAATATAACTGTAGAAATTGTCCTTAGAAACTTTTAAACAGATTCTCAAATTTGGGATTAAGACATACACTAAGCTTTTACTCAATTTTCTCCTAAAGGAGATCTTTTCAAGCTCCGGCATGTCAAAAATGGAGATATCTGCTTCTATCACAAACTAATTTGAACTAGCATTTTCAGCTCTGTCTAGCAGAGATAAGATAGCCTAGGCAATTTTTTATAACAGGTCCCAAGCCATGGCAGTACGACTGGTCTTGCCGAGATTTATGGAAAGCCATTACTGATTGACGGTGATTAGTACCACCATAATGATAAGTCTCATTCTTACAGTTTGCTTACCAAATGTCAATTACAGTCACCAATATCAATTGAGTAGTTTTACACATCTTGCTCATCCTCCAAGGAAGAGGCAAAGCTGTACCACTTACTGTTTGCATCCCAAACACCAGAAGAAACATTTTGCAAAACTTGATTGCTTCCACAGAGTGCCCTCTTGGCTTTATATTTTTCATTCTTCTGTACAAGGAAATGTATATGTACATAAAAATGTTTACAACTCAATGTTCTAGACTACATTTGCTATATTAAACTGTTTTCTGAAGTTAGAAAGGCTGTGCATTTATCAAAGCAATTCATCATCATATACCACTGCTGCATATACCCTGCTGCAGACAGGGGCTGGCCAGCTGATCAGCACCCATTCCTCAGTGGAACACCTCGGAGCTAGTGGCTCATTTCACCAGTCTGATTCACTTGCTGTACCTCATGTGTGCTGCTCAGCAGCTTTTTGGTAGGCAAATGCCCCAAGAACCACTCTCGAATGAGGCAAAACGTGGGATCTAGTTTGGGATTTCAGCAGGATTTAGTTACAGAAGCTGCTTAGTACTAAAGTGGTCCTGAGCATCTCCCAGAGACAGACAAAATCATCCAGGACTTAATTAGCATAAAATAAAACACGCAATTAGGTACATTAAGCACCTATCATATGTTTCTGAGAGGTTTTAAATTTTTAATATGACTAAACACTTGCATCCTTTTTGGAACAAACCATCTTCTTTAAAACAAAGAACGTTTGTAAATAATTTACTTTTTGTCTTGTATAGAGAAACAAGAAAGTAAGTGTTGTTCAGTAACAAATCATTTCCCATTGGCCTCCCTAGCAGAGCATCTCTGTGTATGCAGCAAAGGGTGAGCTATGCTCTTGAAGCAGAGTAGAAGCTTATTCCCCAGCCTATGAACTTTCCGGACATTTAATTTGCCAATAGTCTCTCCCAGTCAGCAAGTATATTTACTATATAGAAAGTGTGATAAATATGCAAGTTTCAGCAAGTTGTAAAATTATCCACTTTTTCACCCTTCCAGTGCAAAAAACATTAAGCAATTAAGTAATGCTTTTGACCGTCAAGGAAGGTTTGAATATTTACAAGTAACACAAAAGATTACATTTCAACTAATGAAAAATTTCTTTACCCACCTTTTTTCCAGCACATGTCATAACTTCTGAAGTCAATTTGACAAATAACTAATGTCATGATGTGTCTGGCCTACAGACACTTGATTGCTTTCTCACCTGTTAGAAAAGTGCTGTTTTAATTTTGTGAAATTTGACACATGCAAACAAAATCCTAACCTATATTAATCTTAAAACCATTCCATACTGTTCTTCGCATCTGATATTTAAAATGAATCAGTAAAGCTTGTGTCAAACAGATACACTGCAAGCTAATCAGATGTGTTTGAAGATAGGAGACCAGATACATAGGCTTGTTGCACTGCGATAGAGAATATATTTTTATGCGCAAGAATCCAGGTTCCTAGTTTGACAGATTTCCACCCCCTTCCCTTCCTTTCCTCCGACTTAGATCAAGTTTTATGAACAGTGCTTTGGAAAACCTACATCAACTTCATCTCAGACATTGCCAGTGCCAAACATTCAAGTATCACTTGCCCTTGTTTAATGGGATTGGGAAATTTCATGCCTTGCTGGAGACAAAAGGTATTTTAAAAAGCAGATTAGCTCATTTTCTAATTCTGTGCAGCAAAAATTTCCTCTTCAAATAACTTGAAAACATATGCAGTTCAGGAGCACCAAATAGAGCCACCAATACATCTTCTCAAATTCTGGTATTTTGGGATTCAGCAAAGCCAGAATCAAACTACTCGGTCTCCAGAATTTATAGAGCCTTTATCACCCTGCCACTCTTAACTGAGCACGTGATGTTATCTTTATAACCTGATGTGAAGAGGGGAAGTAAAATACTGCTTCATGGTTAGAGCAGTTCCATTAAGTGATTTACCCAGGGTTACACAAGATGCACAGCCACGGCAGGACCCACCTCTGGCTCCCCTTCTAGCCTGAACTTCCATTAGACTTGGGTTTCGCCTTCTCAGCCAGCCTCAGCTGTTCTCCTCTCCACGAAGAGGTCATTGATTTGACTGATGCACAAACCGACGCTCCTATCACTTCCAAATAGCACATACACGAGCTGCTAAAATTCACAGGTCCTGGGCAAGGCATTGATATCTCAGTCTCCAGTGGGACGGAAATTCTTTATCACAGCCTTCCGAGCACTCCCTTTCCTGGCTCGTGTCTACCAGCACCAATTTACATGCCTCTATGCCTTTCCTGATCTTCCCTAATTGACTGGATTATCCCATCGGGTTAATCCCTTACAACTCAGGTTTTATTTTTAGAGTTTTATTGGTACTTGCATCTTTTTGAATACATGAAATAATATGTCAAGGACTCCATCTGACAGGGCTGACCATACACTAGATTCTTTTTGAAGTTACAGAGAAGTAGAAGGGGTTATATTACCCACAACTTTGTCCTCAGACATTTCAGCAAGAGTCTGCAATACAGATATTTTCGCACCTTCTTTGGTAGTTCAAGTGTTAGGACCAGACGCTTCTATAATTTTGGCTTATGGAAGACCTACTGCTGGGTGGGATATCAGCCTGTGGGGTGCATAACAAAGTCACTGGCAACACATTTTTTTAACGTGCTATAAGGACACTCACAATTAAACAGTCCCTTTGCATCGAGATACAAAAGCTTCAAGGCAAGAAGTTACATTTTAGCATCTCCAGAATAAAAACAAAGAACCAAGAGAAAGTTCCCACTTACACCTGAATGTGTGTGATGTTAAAGACAACACCTTTGTGCGCAGCAGCTAGGAGAGATCCTGCCTTCACACACTGACTTCTGGGAACAACAAAAATGAAATAATTGTTTTAATCATATGGCTTGGTGTTCAGGAATACCGAAATGTATATTTTTAGTGGGGACATTGCACGAGAAAAATTTCTCTTGATCGTTAAGTTTGTAGACAAGCAAACTTGTTCAAAGTTAAGTCCTATCTGGGTCTCAAAGAACACACAGATCTTGGATAACTGGCTTACAGACAATGCAAATCCTTCTTTCACTTCATTACATTGATATTTCAGTTATAATCTAAAAGATAAAACACTCAGAAGAATAATACATCAATATATGTGTAAATAAACCATTCCAGGGAGACTGCTATTATTAGAGTTCTGAGAACAGTACTAATTAGTATTGGAAAATTAAGTAATTATTATTTTAGCAACTACCCTAAAATGGTCTTAGAGACTGCGTGCATAATTTTTTTCTAAAGCCAGTTTACTTTAAAATGGATAGAAGTCATGGACTCTAGTCTTTCAAAAGCTGAAGATGAAAAGAGTATTATTTTCTCCATATACATAACTGGATTCTTATAACTGAATCCAGTTTTCAGTACAGGAAAATTTCCAGTTTCAGCTGGATACTGCTATAATACAAATAGCCGCAACACTCATGATTACTAAAGGGCATGACAACCGTTACTTTGTGATATCAATTGCATCTTCTAAAACAACAAAGAAGTTACAATAACAAATACACACATGGGCAAATATTAGTTGCCTTAATAGCTAAATCTGGATATTAATGACTAAAGCTATTCATTATAATTGAAGACTGAAAGCTACATGCACTTCTAGCGTTAAGTTGCATTTGAGTCTTCTACAGTGACTGAGTCTTCAAAAATCAAGATAAAGCAAATTATTCCCCCAGTCATCTCAACACAGTTCAAGTCTCAACTAAATTCAGGAATTGGATTAAGAAGCAAGATAAGTCTCATTGCTCACACTGGTCACAAAGTGGATGACAAAAGCAAAGAAGAAACAGGACATTAAGTCAGCTGACTGTCTGAAGAAGTTTGCTTCAGTCAGATCAAACCAAACCATGGCATTTTGGAATGGAACGTGCTGTANTCTCATTGCCCACGCTTGTCACAAAGTGGATGACAAAAGCATGGTGGCAAAGAAGAAACAGAACGTTAAGTCAGCTGACGGTCTGAAGAAGTTTGCTTCAGTCAGATCAAACCAAACCATGGCATTTTGGAATGGAACGTGCTGTACAGTTCGAAAGCCTGTACAGAGAACTCCTGGATGGTTGTGAGAAAAGCAAGACCCTTTGCAAAATATAATATAAATTTTGGAAAGCAGGATTCAAAGAAACTTGAGTTATTTCCCACTGTTGCAATATACTGAAAAAGTACAGAAATGTTTCCAGGCCAGAAAATTTAAAAACAATCAATCAAAATCAATCAGCAGCAGCTGAGGGGGGCCGACAACATCCCCCCGTCTGCCGTACCAACATCTCCATCCGCGCAGNCAATCAAAAAAGAGTCATTTCACTGTTAAGCAGTCAGGAGAGCAACGAAAACCCTATTCCCTGCGGGCAGCACGAGCACTAAGCCCTGCGGCCGCCACGCAGCAGCAGCAGCAGCTGAGGGGGGCCGACAACATGTCTCCGTCTCCTGTACCAACGTCTCCATCCGCGCAGGCACCGGGACGCGGCACTCCGCTTGCCGGGACAGCCACATGTCAGCAGTGAAAAGGGAGGCACAGTTGCTGGGAGCAGCCACTTCTCTCCGAACACAGAAGTGACTCAATTAAGCAGCCCTAAGATACTTTATTTCCTGCTTAATTGAATCACATCAGAAGGCCAACAGGTGTTAGCACTGAATTAAACCAGATGCAGGCCTGACATACAAAGGTTTTCCCTCATGTATTTGAATTTAAAATTACAGAAACATAATACATAAATATTTAGGCTACAGCCTTTTCTTCAAAGAATTAAGAAATATCTTTGATGAAAGATTTGCTGCAGAACAATGCACAGATGCTGCTTGAGTTGGACAGGCAATTTGGTGTGAAATTTTTATTTTTAAACAGATGAGATTTTGCTCATCTGAAAAAAAGCAGAGTGCGGCCTTTCCTCAAGGAAGCAGAACATGAAAATTAGCGTAAAAACACTTTCCTTTTCTGCTCCTAAGCCTGTGTCACACTAGGAGAAAGCTATCTCCTTTCCATGGTGGTTCAACAAATCCCATCAGCTCCCCCAGTCCTTTTCACAGAACACACCAAAAGCAAGAGGCAGAGCCTTCAACTCCTCAGCCTCCTCCCCTCATGTCTAAGATTAATATATAAGAACACAGTGCTAATCTACTCTTGTTTTATATGTGCTGTACCATGACACTGATGCTGTCTTTTGCAAGTAGACACATTCTCGTTCCGAGTGCCTCTGGCCACTCTCAGCCCCGACCAGGACCCACGTCTCAGCAGCCAGGGCACTGCCAAGCTGAAGCCAGCAAGCCTTGCTCAGCAGCCAAGGCAGCCTCCACTCAAAACCAGTAATGTTACCGTATGCACAAATTTTAAAATAAAAAAGGCTGACGCAGCACAGGACATGAGCCTGAATGATACCGGCTTTACCTTTTATTTTTATGCTCGCTGTCAGCATTACCGAATTGTCTGGGACAACAAAACATACTTTAGTGTTTTTAAGCTTAAGGTCAACCACTAGCAAAGTAGACTAAGATAGAAAGGTAGGATGGCAGATTTATACCCAAAATTTATACTAGGTTTGTTTTCCCTCCTTTCCTACCCCAAGTCTCTTGCATGGCTATTGGTTTAAGCTTAGACAAGTCCTGCTGGCAAGCGCTGATGTCTTTGGAAATCTCTCCACTCTGATCTTCTGGTTCTACAAGAAGTAACAAAAAAGATTTCACTCCACTACTTGCCCCTGAAAATATTTGCCCAGTAATCAGCAGGAAATGAAAAAATGCTCCAAAAACTATCCTAACAAAGGACAATATTCTAACACAAGTTAAAAACTAATACAAGTTTTAATAAAATAACTCCATTCACACCGGCCACTAACCTATCCTGCTGTCTTTTTTACACCTCAAAACACATACTGTACCTTTAGGAGCAATTACAAATTTCCCTGTACAGCTAAAATAGATCTAGAAATTGTCATATGGTGATTCAGAAAGTGATGAAGAGGGTAAACAAGACAAGGTGATACACCATCTGTTCTCCTAGGGATCGGATGTGGTGCTCATGGCCAGGACTGCTTTTACCCAGCAGAGAACTTGGAGATCCTGCAGCTAAACCCCAGGAATCCCTCTTTTTCATTTGCCACTTGATATCAAGGGCATGAATTACCTTTCAGGGTATCTGGTACTCATGAACTTTCCATTTCATTGTTTCACCAGATCCACAAATAAAGCAAGTGGCACTTAGATGCTTCAGTGAGAAGTGGTATCAATTAGAAGATAATTACCTTTATTCCAGAAATACACTTTGCCTATATAAAAGCTGAAGACAAAACAACAACTCTATTGAAGTCTATGGCTACTTGCCAATAATTTCAGCAGGATAAAGACTTCATCCATAACATTGTAATAGTACCTGGCAAGAAAAAACGCTTCCATTGAAGAACAAACTGGCCATTTGAATTGATTTAACCAGAGAGAGAGCAAGATTGTTTTAGTGATGCTTATGAACACTGTGATGATTCATCAAACGAGCGACTGCTAAAACAAAAAGCATCTTTTGCTTTTTTCTAAAATACCAGATATTTTAGAAACAAAGGCATTGCAACATTTCAGTCAATAAAATATTAATTCCAGTTAATAGAAATATTTTGCATATTTTATGCAATTCCATTTGCTTTTTAGCTGCAGCTTGAAACAACCTTCCCCCCCGTTCCTTAAAGCAAGTTTACTGACTTACTTTAGCTTCAACAGTCACTTACTGTAATTCATGATCTCAACCACTCTCGTTCACCTGTGACCTATATTGCTCCTGAAAACATGACATTTTGAAAACAAAATTGAGAACACAGCCCTCAGATTTGCCTCTTAATTGTTCTGCTCCAAACCTTCAAACCAAATTAGACCAGAAGGTGGCACCAAAAGACTCAACTTCAAATCTCACATTTGACACTTGCTTTCAACTACAATATTCATCCATCTCTTCAAAGATGAGCACCATTTGTATTTAAATTCACCTAGAACATATATCTCAGCACTGAGCACAGAGCTAACACTACAGATCCTGACTTGCAACACTGAAGAAATTGTGCTGGTCATGCTAACTGTTCACATAACTAGATAACAGTAAAATAAACATTTTTACTGCACAGATGTCTAGAAGTGTTATCTTTGAAAGCATCCTGGTAAAACCCATTTGGCCTTGAAGGTTACAAAAGTACTCCGTTGTTTTTAACATTAAAAGTTCTGCAAGCATCTTCACTTTTGCTTCCGATAAACAATCGTTCGATCCCATAAAAGCTTAACAGGTAAAATGATAGCCAGGCCACTCATGTTCTATATGTAGACTCAATTATTAGCCATTTTCCCACAGCGTAGGAGAGATTTAAGTTCATCTTGTGACAAAATTCTTGCTTCTATCCTATCATATATTCTCATCAGTAAGCTGCTAGAAAAAATGTCAGACAACTACATTTTTAGCTAGGTTACTTAATTTTTATATTAAAAAAATGTGTTAAAAAAAAAAGAAAAAAGTAGAATTACTAGGGAAAGATTCCAAAAAGAGAAATAGATTAAAGGATGACAGTCATGATAATGCCAAGTATCTAAAAAATAAGAAAACAGTGCATTTAAGTCATAGAAATCTATCAACAGCATTTACCTCATGTAATTTCCATAGTTCTGTGTTCACCCCTTTGACTTTCCCTGAGTTCTCCTTTGAGGCATGCAGTCTTTTCACCTGCTGGAAAAGAGCCCAGAAGACTAACACTATACAGCAAATTCTATTATGAAGACCATGTATTTGGAATCGAGAGTGCTCATAAGGTTGTGTGGATCTGACTCCTGGCCTTATAGACCGAAAAGCTCTTTATATGAATACAGCCTGGAAGTCTGGTCTTTGAAGTGGTGCATTCTCATGCATTCTTTTTTTTAGGGCAAATAAGCTCAAAAAACTGCTTTTGTTATACTGTATTTTTTAGATGAATTAAACATTAATTAGTTTTTTCTATCCTACAGTATAGTGTCTCATATGATTTTTTTCTTACAAGAAAAAATATTGATTGACTGATTGAAGCTGAAAAAAACAGTCAAAATGTCCTCTCCTGTCAAGGAATCAACTTGTCTCTTCTATTACTGTAATATAAATAACTGTCACACTGAGGAATACATAAGAAGAATCACATTCATAGAGGTATTCAGACACAATAGTGATAAGATTCCTTATACTATAATGAGTAATTTTATATAAAACTGCCAGGAGGTCACAAGTGAAAACAGACTCTCTCAAGGTCTTTCAGTTCTACATCAAGCTCATTCTAATAACAGAACAGTGACTTGAAACAGGCCAAAACTCTGCAATTAAATGAAGGGCTGTTGAAAGTTTGTGTTGCTAAACTCCCTCATACTCTTGAGATCTTATCTGCCTGAAAACACTGGTAGAACAATACTGAGAATATAATGACAAATTTTATATGATTAAATCATGAATCAAAGGGATTTTTGCTGAATTGCTGTCAATACGACAAAATTTAATTGAAAAGTTCCATGGAAATGATTCCCGAAGAGCCTTTCGTGTTCAAATATTACGCAAGGCAACCTCGCACATAGAGTCATTGTTCATTAACTATTATAAGCTCATTATAGTTCATTAATTATAAATACTTGATTTTTATTCAATTTTTTCTATATACTTAAACCAAGAATCACAGAATGCCTAAGGTTGGAAGGGACCTCTAGAGGTCATCTAGTCCAACCCCCCTGCACACGCAGGGCCACCTAGAGCACGTGGCAGAGGACTGCATCCAAGCGGGTCTTGAAGATCTCTAGATAAGGAGACTCCACAACCTCTCTGGGCAGCCTGTGCCAGGGCTCTGTCATCCTCACTGTCAAGAAGCTATTCCTTAAGTTCCTGTGGAACTTTTGATGCTTCAGTTTGTGGCTGTTTCCTCTAGTTCTGTCGGTGACCACCAGGGAAAAGAGGCCAGCCCCATCCTCCTCTCTGCCTCCCTTGAGGTACTTGTACACACTGATCAGGCCCCTCTCAGCCTTCTCTTCTCCAGGCTGAACAGGCCCAGCTCCCTCAGCCTCTCCTCATAGGGCAGATGTTCCAGGCCCCTGATCATCCTAGTCGCCCTGCGCTGGACTCTCTCCAGCAGCTCCACATCCCTCTTGTACTGTGGGGCCCAGAACTGGACACAGTGCTCCAGATGTGGCCTCACCAGGGCTGAGTAGAGGGGCAGGATCACCTCCCTCGACCTGCTGGAGACGCTCCTCTTAATGCACCCCAGGACCCCATTGGCCTTGGCCACGAGGGCACCCTGCTGCCTCATGGTCAACCTGTCGTCCACCATGACGCCCAGGTCCTTCTCTGCAGAGCTGCTCTCCAGCAGGTCGGTCCCCAGCCTGTACTGGTGTCTGGGGTTATTTCTCCCCAGGTGCAGGACCATGCACTTGGCCTTGTTGAATTTCATCAGGTCTCTCTCCACCCAGTTGTCCAGTGTCCAGGTCCCTCTGGATGGCAGCACAGCCCTCTGGGGTGTCAGCTACTCCTCCCAGCTTTATATCATCTGCAAACTTGCTGAGGGAGCACTCTGTGCCTTCATCCAGGTCACTGATGAATAAACTGAACAGGACTGGACCGAGGACTGACCCCTGGGGGACACCACTAACCACAGGCCTCCAACTAGACTCTGCACCTCTGATCACCACCCTCTGGGCTCTGTCATCCTGCCAATTCCCAATCCACCTCATCTAACCCACACTGCCGGAGCTTGTCCAGGCGGATGCTGTGAGCGACGGTGTCAAAATCCTTGCTGAAATCCAAATATATGACATCCACTGCTCTCCCTTCATCTACCCAGCCAGTCATTCCATCATAGAAGGCTACGCTATAAGGTTAGTCAAGCATGATTTCCCCTTGGAAAACCCATGCTGACTAGTCTTGAGCATCTTCTTGTCCTCCACACCTTTGGAGACAACAGCCAGGATGAGCTGTTCCATCACTCTTCTAGGGATGGCCTGTAGTTGCCCCTGCCTACAGGCCTAGGGACTGGGTTGTAGTTGCCTGCGTCCTCCTCCTTGCCATTTTTGAAGACCAGTGTGACATTGGCTTTCTTCTAGTCCCCTGGCACCTCCCCCGTTCTCCAGGACCTTTCAAAGATGATGGAGAGTGGCTTAGCAATAACATCCGCCAGCTCCCACAGCACTCTGGGGTGCATCCCACCAGGGCCCATGGATTTGTGGATGACAAGTTTCCCTAAGTGCTCTCTGAGCCAATCTTACTCTACCCAGGGCGAGTCTTCCTCTCTCCAGGCACCCTGTCTGGTTTCCAGGGTCTGGGATTCCAGAGGGCTGCTCTTGATAAACACTGAAGGGAAGAAGGCATTCAGTAGCTCTGCTTTGTCAGTATCTTTCGTAACCAGGGCACCCACGTTTTTCCTAATCTTCCTTTTGCCATTGATATATTTGAATAGCTCTTGTTATTTTTAACATCCCTTGCCAGATTTAATTCCAATTGTGCCTTTGCTTTCCTTGTCACATTCCTGCATTCTCTGACAGCGTTCCTATATTCCTCTCAAGGAGCCTGTTCTTTTTTCTACACTCTGTATACCGCCTTCTTCTGCTTGAGTTTTGCCAGCAGTTCCTTGCTTATCCACACAGGCCTCCTGCTCCCCATGCCTGACCTATTACTCAAGGGGGTGCTCTGATGCTGAGTGTGGAGGAAGTGCTGCTTGAATACTGACCAGCTCTCTTGGGCCCCCACTTCCTTCTAGAGCTCTAGCCCATGGGATTCTTCCGAGGAGGCCTCTGAAGAGGCTAAAGTTGGCCCTCCTGAAGTCCGTGGCTACTTACAGCCCTGCTTCCTCCTTATTGGATCCTGAACTCAACCAGCTCATGGTCACTGCAGGCAAGGCTTCCCTGCACCTTCACATCTCCAACAAATTCCTCTTTGTTAGTATGAGGTCCAGTAGCCCACCTCTCCTCGTTGGCTCCTTCACAATCTGTATTAAATAGTTATCATCAACACACTGCAGAAACCTCCAGGACTGTTTGTGCCTGGCTGTGTTGTC
>VWPW01020041.1:51158-277436 GCA_013389825.1 Crypturellus undulatus
TGCCCTGCAGCAGGGAGTCACCCACGACAATCACACACCACTTCTTCCGGGTGCTCCTTTTCTCCGTAGTGGGGGCAGCCCTAAGGTGTGCACTTGACTGCCTCACCCTAGACAACCCCCTGGATGGGCCTTGGCCCTTGACCTCATTTGTCTGGTCCTCAAGTTTCAGGGCCTCATACCGGTTGAATGCGGTCACTTGCAAGGGTGGGGTGGGCCAGGAAAGGGTTCTCCTGCCACCTCAAACAGGGATCTGTTTCCATCCTTGTTAATCACTTAACACTGTTAATACTGTTAATTCTGCCACCTCCAATCTATGGCAAGAGGGTAGTGGATTGTCAGATCAGATTGGAAGGGTTTCTCTGGGTGCACCACCTGGACAACTGCAGAGCTTGACTCCGCCACTCTATTTCCTCCTCACATTCTCTAATACTCCTCAACCTTCCTACCTCCTCCTTCAGCTCCATCACCTGGCTAAGTAGGTCATCCACCTGCTCACTTCTAAAGCAGGTGTTATTTTGCCCTTCCCTGATAATATGGAGGGGCTCAGATACTCCCCACATGCAGACCTGGACCCACATGTTTCTGTGGTGGTTCTGTCTGCATTGCCACATTCTTCCTGGCAGAGCCTCTCTGATGAGTAGGGACTTTCAAATAATTACCTAAAGGAGACCTTGTGTGCATACCTTGCAGCACAGTAGGTGTCAGTNTGTTAATTCTGCCGCCTCCGCTCTGTGGCAAGAGGGTAGTGGATTGTCAGATCAAATTGGAAGGGTTTCTCTGGGTGCACTACCTGGACAACTGCAGAGCTTGGCTCCACCACTATTTCCTCCTCATATTCTCTAATACTCCTCAACCTTCCCACCTCCTCCTTCAGCTCCATCACCTGGCTAAGTAGGTCATCCACCTGCTCACTTCTAAAGCAGGTGTTATTTTGCCCTTCCCTGATAATATGGAGGGGCTCAGATACTTCCCACATGCAGACCTGGACCCACATGTTTCTGTGGTGGTTCTGTCTGCATTGCCACGTTCTTCCTGACAGAGCCTCTCTGGTGAGTAGGGACTTTCAAATAATTACCTGAAGGAGAGACCTTGTGTGCATACCTTGCAGCACAGTAGGTGTCAGTTATACAGTTTATTCTCAGTAAACTTGAGTTTTTGTGAAGGTAGCCTTGCTATACAGGAAGCATCAGATTCTAAGGTCACAGATTGTATTGGCAGGTTTGGCACTCTCTTATCAAAGCAAAGGTAGAAAATACAGCATGGAAAAATGTGGCCAGATTTATTGATTGCTGTTCTTGGAAATTAGCTTCAGACGGCTGACATAGAAATCTCCAAGTCTAGGCATCCTCCTCATGACCTAGAGCTATGTCTTATAGCTTACTTGGATGCCTTTTCCTTTCCACTTATCTCTCAACTTCCTTTGGGGAAAAAGACAGATAAACCTTTCCCATAGCAGAGCTCAATAAAGAGCTTGCTGTGAACTAAAGAAATAGGATGAAAAATGACCAAATATTGGGAGAAATAGGGTGAAAATGCCCCAAAATTGGGAGAGGATGCCCAAAATGGGGCATTTGGACTGTATATGGCAAAATAACCATATATGGTCAAAATACACACATAGGGTAATCAGCCCAAAAAAGGTAATTACGGTCCTTTTGAAGATATATGGTAAAAAAGCCAAAATATGGTCAGTGGGAGATGCCCATATACGGTCAAAATGCTCAAGTACAGCCATAGAGTGGGGGTGCCAAATACAAACATCTTGACCACATAAGGTAAAATACAAATTACTTTCCAAATTATTTTCTATCCAAATATAAAGTTTTTTCCCCTCATCCTCTGGCTCCAAAGGGCAGCTACAGAGCAGAGGCAGTAATGCACTGACCACACCTAAAAATCCACTTAACTAACCTCTGTCCAAGTAAACCTCACTTGGAATCATCCGCCTTCTTGTTATCCTCTTCGCCTACTGTATGTTCTTCAGACACACATTTAGTCCTAGGAATAAATGTAAGCATGAAATGTTAGAACAAAAAAACAAAAGATTAAATTCTTTATTTCCATAAAACTAGAACATGAATTTCCAAATGAAAATGTTCTGTAAATTGCCACTACGTACAAAAGTGCACTTCCCAGCATACTACCAGCTTTAGCAGAGAAAGATTCTGAAGGAAAGTCTAGCTCGTGATCCTCTTTTAGCAAAGTTATTTTCACTGAGTATCTTCTTCCCTGATTAGACAGTGAGAATCAAAATACAACAGCATTATCTGAAATTAGTATAATGCAATCAGCTGGAAAACCAACTAATCTATACAGTCAGCTGGAATATCTACAGCCTGTATTTTTTAATGAGATAACTATACAGAAAGGATCCGACGTATTGCATGAAAACTGAGGAGCTTTTGGGATGGAGATGACAAACCTTAAGGGAGCTGCCTCCGGAAAGCCACAGTGAAGCTGGGACCCAGAATCACTGGAGCTCCTACCAGGAGGAGGCTGGGGCACTGCAGAGCCTGCCCGGCTTTCCCAGGCCAGAGGTGGAGCTGCCTCTCCGAGCTCATTCACTGCAGGCAAATCTAGGGAAGGACTGTAGAAAGCTCGCGGTGTTTTGACCAGTTTCCTGAAAGTTCTTTTTCCTTAAGCTATGTTGGCTTCTGAAGCTGCTGCCTCAGACCTCTAGAGGAAAAAGGTACATACTTTGCCAGGGATATGCTTTATTAATGCTGCTAGGGGAAACAGTAGAGAGGAGAACATTTTAGAAATGTCAAAAGTGATCTATTTAGGTATTTTTCTAAAGAAAATGCTTCATCTGGAAGTGCCCAAATGTTGTATTTCACAAGTCTATTAATAAAACTTGTATTCTGTCTCCAAACATTTTGTCATTGAAAAGACTCCTAACTAAAAAGAAAAAGGAGATTTTTCAAAGGTAGACTAAAAATGAAAAGACCATTTTTAAACACCAGGTAACATTTTCACCCAAGTAACATTGACAAATTCTTCTCTTTGCTTTTATTCCATTTGCATAAAGGAATTAACATCTCTCCTTTTTTCAGCCAAGACTTACTCCACTGACTTAGCCAGACCACACACCCACTGCGTGTGCAGCTCTATTCTCATGCTGCCTTTTTCCTTTTTAAACATTTTTGAATTTTCCACACCAATTATACTGAAGAGCTCCTAACACAGTACAATGATATTTAATAACTTGTTGAAGATTTTTTTCCCTAATAGAAAGAAATATCAAGTCATAAGAAAAAAAGCAGCTCATAAGTATGTGTCTCATACATCTCACTTGTATCTTGGTAGCTCCTTGCCAATCTACCTGTTACACGTCAACAAACTGGCTCCTCCGCACAGTTCATCATGGAATAAACTCCATCCTGGCTCTCCTCTTCTCAGCTAGCAAATCCACCCTCCCCTTCTCCCATCCCACCAGCACCCACCAGCAGTACAGTTGGTAGGAAGAACCTGGCACGTAGAGGAAGAGACCTCTGGACTTGACACAAAAATGAAGAGTACTAACAGTTAAAACTGTGCAACTTCTCAGGTCTGTTTTCATGTTGAAGCTGTAAGGAAAGAATCAAAAGCCTCAGGCATGCTGAATTTAAAGAAAAAGTGATATAAAAAATAATTTGTAAAAAGCAAAAAAAAAACCACTTTATTTCCAGATTAACTAAATATGAAGTTATATAAATCTGTGAATATTTGACAAAAATATCTTTGAAGACTGCAGTGAAATGGCAATTTCAAATTCATAATGTTAAATAGTATAAAAAAATCAATATTACATGAACTATATGGCCACCGCATGCACATTGGCAGAGATCAAAATGTAAGGAATACTTTGTAAGTTAAGAAACAAAATTTAAATTTATAACAAGTTGGAATGGCAGAAACTTTAACAGAGTAACTGCTGTTTTCCAATAACAAATTTCACAATTAAAAAAATATTAAATGAAAGAAAGATTTTCTTGAAAATATGTTGCTCGTTGTTTCTTTGCATTTTGGGAGAAACAGATAGATCTTCATTTTCTGTGGCAATTTGGCATATAATTACTTTTTAAAAATTAATTAGAGGACTAGAAGCATTGCTTTAAGGTAGTGAAGCCATATGAAGTCATTCAACACCATTTCAGCTATAAATTCTACACAGACCAAGTTATTTCCCCTTTTACACTTGACTCTGCTTGCAACTTACATAAAATGGAAGCTTCACGCTTTTGTTCAGAGTGAAACAAATTAGAAATAAAGTAAATTCTGCTTGATTTGACCTTTTTCTAAGGCTGGCAAATAAATTTATTACATTAAGTTTAAAATTTAAGATGAGATTCACATCTGATTTAATGCAAATTTCTAGAATTGAAATTGTTGCTTGATCACTGCCATAAAGGAAAAAGTAAAAAGGAAAATACATAGTTAGCAATTTGCTATGCAGAAGTCTCACTAGCACACACTGACATACTGCTACTAGAAATCTGCATTGTCGGACAATTAAAAAAACCTCTTGTGAAAATTTTCTAAGTGACAGCTGAAAATGACATTACAAAAAACATATGCAGTATTTACTGAGATTAATGTTGGGCTGCCCTTAATTTAACTCGAGGAAGAGCGAGTTGTACTTAAGAAATTCATATAATACCTTGAGCTCAGTCATTTGGCGCTGATCAGGAGCAGCGGCACCACACACAAGTTTAATTAAAAGCATCCCCTGCCCCACTTGCCAATCTCTGAGCTACAGCAGATTTGCAAAATAGACCAAGGTTCACACAACTTCTGCACTGTTCAGGATAGCAGGGTTTACAGCTAAAACACGAAACCACAGCTTCCTTTGCCGTGCTCTGACAGATCTAACACCCATTCAGCACCTCGCTCCAGACCTTTCTTCTGTTTTTGCTTTTGTTTCTGCCTCCTGAAGATGGATGAACCCAGAGGAGACAGAAGGGATGTCCTACAGTGTCCCAACACATGTCCCTTATTTAAGGGATATAATTTAAATAACTCCATGTAAAACCTAGTTTAGCAGTATCAGAAAGATAAAGGAATGAACATGCCTTAATTCAGAGTTAACTGAATTAACTGTAGGCAATTAACAGAGTTAACTACTGTCCTCTGATCCCTATCCTAGGCATCAGTGAGGCTTAGCATGTTAGTACCTGAGGTATTGATATTGGAAGCTTCTTCCTACCCTATTAAGCGCCGGCATTTTGCCAACTCAGTAGGAGTAGGATCATAAACTATATATGCTGTAGCTAAGGAGGTTTAATTATTTACAAGCACAATTCCTTGTCTGGAGGTGTCATTCATAAGATGATGAATTTTGTATTTGTTCACTGCTAAAGTATGAATGCTTTTTTCATTGCAATCACTGTTGCCTTTACCATTGAGCTGATCTTCTACAAAATGCTCAAAATTATTTGTTTGCATAGAAAAGTAAAAAAAAAATCCATCTATTTGATATTAGGGTATTAAAACATCATAGGGTTATAATTTGGGCTGTGTTATGCACAGTTTCAGACTTGCCACTAGAGCTCAGCTCCGCAAGTGATTACAATTACAATACCAGCACAGAATTGCAAATGAGCTGGTTTCAAAATAGAACAGCTGAAATTCTAATGATGTTGATCCACTTCCATTGTGTCAGTCAAATTAACATTCTTTTTCCTTTGACAATACTGCTCAGTTTTCAAAGGTAAAACTTGTTACTCTCCATATACACCACTCATCTTTGCTCTATACTGAGCAATCAGGAATTTTAAGGATCAGTAGCATCTCTGAGTTTGCAAGATACTAACATCACAAGAAAACTTTCCAGCTGACAGAGAGAGGTCTGCAGTTACCAGGAAGTTTAGGGCTGCCAATTCTATGCCCCTGATATGCTTCTAGAAGGACGGGTAAGTTGTTGGACTATACATCACTCAGCACTATGCTGCACTGAACTGTGCTAAGTGCAACAGCGTGGGAAACAGTCAAACAGTCCGAATATTCCACTTGTCCTGCTCCCCATTTAGGTAACGGCTCTGGCAGTTGGAGAAAGGGCAGGTGATTAGACACATCTGAAATACACAAAATTCCACAGAGGGCAGCTACATCCTATAGCATAGCTGACTATCTCATATGTCAGCCTTCCCCAAACTTCACTTCATTTCTCATAGTCCCCTTCTGTGAAATGGAACAAAATGCCTTTGCCTTTTCCTGTCCACAATGCCATAGGGACATACTAAGTTCTGGGCAAAATTTCACACTTTGAGGCACCGCATCAGCTCAACAGAAGTTGAAAGGATACAGCAGAGCAGAATTCGAAACCATTTACATTACAAGTGCTCAGTACTATACCTATCTCATTAATTATGTATCTGCCAAAATTGGCTGCAGGTAACCATAAATACAGAAGAAACATATTACAAATACTTTTAATTTCAGTTTTTTATATTTCATATAAGAATATCATCATACTCTTATGTGATGTCCTCCATCATTTGGCTTCAAAACAATTTCCATCTAAGTCAGTAGACAGGGTCTCCCTTTTTTAATGCATTTTGGATAAAATCCTTATAACCACATTTTTACAAACCTTTAGGCATCTAACTCCCATCACGATGATAGCAAGGAAAACAAAGTACAGATTACTTCTTATGAAGAAATTTTATGCCCTCATTGAAGCAAAGAGTAGATATTGTGATCTACCTCCTGACAGAACAGTACTCTCAAACAATGAAACACATCAATACACTCCTACAAATACAATTAATTTCACAGAGCTTTGCATTTTCTCCTCACCCCATATGCTTTTTGTGCACAGACTATGATCAACTGACATTCATGCAGTTCCATTCACTGTGGGTTACAGGACCAAGACCATTTCTGTCTTGAAAATCCCGGAGACCAGCGCCTGCAAGGTATTATAATATTATAGCCTCTTTTGAGATAGACCTCATAGTAGGCAGACACAGGGAAATGATCTGTTTAGTTTTCTTTAATAAAAAAGGAGTAAGATGAAAGCTACTGTAGCTGCTGATTCAGCTGCAGCTTCAGAAGGATGCAGAGCTACTACCAAAGAACAGAGCAGAAGGGACTCGGCACAGTCCCTCTCCGGCAAACACAGCGAGCACACACTATCCGTTGGCAACATGGTAGCATCACAACAGGGAAAGGCGAAATCTGCACCTGCTAAAGATACTGCTGGCATTTTCTCGCTTTGGTAGATAGATCAAGCAACGTCTGCAGGTGTTCCTGGAACTACTAAGCACTGCCCTTTCCATCAGCTGCTGATTAATGACTAGAACTTTGTTTCCCAAACCTCCAGAGCAGAAGGCACCACTGGCATTACCTGTAGTCTCATCTCCTGTGCATAACAGCATCTAAAGCTTGTGAAATTTAAGTCCAATACCTCCCATTTGGATAAAATTAACACCTCAGAAAAGAGTCCAAGCCTCAGCTGATGAGCAAGCTCTTTTGCATTCTCAGGTAGTTTCTCCCCCTTCTCCCGTGATTCTAGATGTTAGTCACTAACTATTTTAAAAGCCTATTCATTTCTCCAGCTTAAACAGTTATACTCAAATGTATAAATATTGATTCTTCAGTTTTAATAACCACAGAACACTTAACTGCCTGCTATTATTTCTCTTCTACACTGTAAGCCAGCCACCTCATTTACTAATTTTATTATAAACAATTGATAAAGACATTAATAAAAGATTATATACATAAAACATACATATGTTGAGCTCTATGTTGCTGACTTTTTTTTGTTTTATGCACCATCATAGCTTACTTCTGCATTATCCCCAATTTTGCAAATTCATTTAAAAAGCAATCAACCAGAAGTGGTACAATATTAGAGTATTAGCATCAGCAGTGCTGTACTGAGGTGATACTAAAATTGTCACCTTTCTCTAATTAATCTTCAGTTTGCACCTTATAGTAATTCTTTGTCACAACAATGACAAGTCTTTATTCAGCTGATTGTCTGGATTTCTTCCAGAGCTGGTTTAGTTCGAAATACTAACCTCTACTTTGTAGATAGTCTTCATTCCTTTTACTTAGTCAGACAGTATTTTATATATACTTTGAGCTGAATGATGGAAATGTTGAAAAGCATACCTGTCCCTTCAGAAATTCATTCAAAGTGCCACACACTTTATGTTTTGTCAGTGATAATGATTTCATAAAGTCCGTCAAACAGCTAATTCATGATTCTTCAACATTAACATAAGCTTTAATTGTGTTCTGTATAATTTTATTAGCCACATATCATGTGATGGTGCCAATATGCTTACAAAAATCAGATTTTACGCAGCTAACAAACATATAGCACCTTTGAAAAGATTTTCTGTTACTAGCCCCATTACTATCCTTCATTCAATCTTTAAATTGAATTCTTCATGACAGTTTTCATTTTTTAGTTTAGGAAAGATGTAACATGGCCTGTGTCATTTCACTTGCCCTTTCTTTCAGATATTTCTGAGCTTTTACTTTGTCACAGCTTCCATTAAATTGAGCATTGCAAGGTTCCTCAGCTAGGTCTTTTAGAGCTCCTGGACTCTTGTTGATATAAAGATATTAAATAGCCCTTTGGGATAGAAATATCAAACCTGGATGAAGGGCAAGCACCACTCATCCTCCTTTTCAAACGTACAAATCTCACACACAAATCTTTGAACATACCTGTGTTTCCTAGTTCACAATGCTTTGCTAACAACCTTTGAAAACATACAGAACCCAGTGGTAGGGTACTGCGAAGGAATTTGCCATCCACCCCTAAAATCATCTTCCTGGCATTCTCACTGCAGAACAGAGGTGCAGAGGTTTTTAGGTTGCTCCTCTGTTTTGGCTTTCTTACATCAAGGTAACACCATTTGATAAACTTTAAGGCAAAGATCAAGACTCCTTTGATTACCTTTTTGCACATTTAGTTCAAGGGGTCAAAACATTTCAGAGTAAAGAACTTTAAAAACAATAAAATCCCTGTTACATCCTGACCCTTGGAAGATTTTTCCTTTTTATCATCTGCAAAAAAAATAAAGGCTGAAGACAGCCAAACAGTCAATACTGAGAAACAGCAGCTTCGCTCAGCTACACACTTTATAGCATTAACAGCTGACTATAGATCTAACGCCACTAAAATATTCTAAATCTTGAGCCAAGCAATATCATGCCATTGAAGCACTTTATACATTTGTTCAAACACGTTCCTCTTAGTCCTTTGACACCCAATGTCATCTGCAATGCCTGTTATCATAATTGCAGTCTCATTCATTTCTATTTTTTGCTGTTAATTTGAATTGCTTCCTACCCTCCTTTTTCTGCTGTTAATTGCAGTGTCTCAGACACTTCCGTTGACACAATAATCATTGCAGGGACACTCAGCTGCAGTGTCACTGGCAGCCCTGCTATTTACATTATAGCTAATCTAATTCAAGTTAGTTACATGAATGAAGAAACTATGTTGGCCACAATCCCACCTGAAATAGTTTCCAGGATTTGAGTTACAAGTATGTTGTAAAGGGGAAAAATAGCACACTGCAGATATTAATCAGTAGTCTGTTTCTTCATTCAAGCAACAAAAGTCAAAATATAATTTTCCAGTCTTAAGTTCTTTTTTTCTTTTTAATGGTAGCAAATTAAAAGTAAACAAATTCTCACACACCCCTTCCTTTCACATACACCATTTATTTTCACTGATTTTTACCTGAAAGGATTTGAGATTGTGTTTGGTGAAACATTCCATTAGACACATTTATTTGGGATCAAAACTATCTGAAACACTGTCTTAAAGTGTTCCTGCCTTTGTATATTATACTCCCAAATGGCTCTCTGCAGAGCTGCTTTCCAGCAGATCAACCCCCAATTTGTGCTGATGCCTGGGGTTATTCCTTGCCAGGTGCAGGACCCTGCACTTGTCCTTGTTGAACATCATGAGGTTCCTCTTTGCTCAACTCCCCATCCTGTCCAGGTCTCTCTGGAAGGCAGCAGAGCCCTCGGGAGTGTTGGCCACTCCTCCCAGTTTGGAGTCATCTGCACACTTGCTCAGGGTGCACTCGGTGCCCTCGTCCAGGTCACTGATGCAGTGGGCACCAACGAGAGCACTGGTCTCAGTGCTGACCCCTATGGGACACCACTGGCCACGGGTCTCCAACCAGACTTGGCCCCATTTATCACCACCCTGTGGGCTCTGCCATCCAGCCAGTCCTCAATCCA
Organism: Crypturellus undulatus; assembly: GCA_013389825.1. Taxonomy (NCBI): domain Eukaryota; kingdom Metazoa; phylum Chordata; class Aves; order Tinamiformes; family Tinamidae; genus Crypturellus; species Crypturellus undulatus. Next base: position 61,356 of record VWPW01020041.1, read on the forward strand.
CCTCACTGTCCACTCATCCAGTCCACACTTCCGGAGCTTTCCTATGAGCATATTATGGGAGAGTGTGTTGAAAGCCTTGCTGAAGTCAAGGTAGACAACATCCACAGCTCTCCCACCATCCACCCAGCTGGTCACCTCACCATAGAAGGCTGTCAGGTTTGTCAAACACGACTTTCCCTTGGTGAGCCCATGCGAGGGGTTGGACTAGATCTGATCTCTAGAGGTCCCTTCCAACCTTAACCATTCTGTGATTCTGTGAAAACATCAGAATATATGTCTGTTTTTTTCCAAATCTTTCAAAAATACAAATAAGATTTGAGCACAGGTAGCCGAGGATACTTTTGAGGATCAAAACCCATTTTAGCTTCTTGTCACCTGAGAGAGGAAGCAAGCCAAATTTTGTCTTCAGAACATAAAAGGAGCAGAAATGGGTGACCACCTCTTTGAACCTACCCTAACATCCACTTCTTTTAAAGGCAGAAGATATGTGACAAGCATTTTAATTTGAAACACTTCTGGAAGTGTCAGATTTCCTGACAGAGATAAGATTTGTACTATTACTTCCCAGTTGGCATAAAATAAATTAGTATCAGTCTCATAAACTTTTACCTCTCACTTAAAAAAAATCCTGGTGTAACATAGAATCATTAAGGTTTGAAGGGACCATTAGATATGTAACATATGAAAGATCTTTTCATTGCTTCTTGCCACTGAATTTTCAAATGCTAAATCCCAGCATATAGCAACCATAATAAGAAGAAAATATATTCTGCAATTGAGCATACATCACCTTATCACTAGCATGAAATCTACAATCAACTTTTAAGAGATAACAGATAAATTCACTACATGTCACAAAGAATGTTCATTTCACAATTCTACTGCATTTCATTAAATAGCAAGCCTGAAGTGAAACCCAGGTATAAACAGGCATCGACACACAGAAACAATATTGCCTTTTCATGACTCTAGAGGGAGATCAGACAAAATATTGATTCACTTCATTTCTACACTTCCTGTCTCAGGCTACACCTATGACATTCAGACACAAATTAAAATGATCAAAGTCACAAATACTTCAAATCAATCCTGTGTCTTTTATTTTACAAAAATGACAAATATATCTTCTTCAACTTTATTATCGAGTTAGATGTTTGATTTTTAAACATAGGAATTTGTACCTCTGAAAATTACTACCTAATTAGCTGCTTTCAATTATTATATTAAGTATTTTTCTTCAAGGTAATACATGATTTGGGTGCCATTATCTTTTTCATGTAGGCATAGGGTGAGTATTGTTAGTGGGTTCAGATTTGCTGTGAAACCAGATAAATGAAACCATAAAGCATGAAACTAGATAAATGAAACATTATGGTCTCTGCCTCTCCCTGCTGAAAGCGTGACATGAAGCTTTGCCTAGTCCTGAGCACGAACAGAGGCTGGAGGAATCTGTCCTGAAGTAAACTTGGCTAATAGAGTAGTTCAGCTAGTTTATCTCTATATGTTTAAATCAATCTGAATATGAAAACAAGCTTAGACTTCTGCATTCTCTGCTGTGATTACAGAGTCATTTATATCTCTGACAGATAATCAAGAATTTCCTCTCCCATTCTTTTCCCCTCCCAAATAATGTGGCCACTTTCTGGTAGTTGTCTGAAATGGAGGACAACTAATCGATTTCTGTTAATTTGATAAACATAATCAAATCAATCAAGCAAAAGAAAAGGATAAATGCATCACTAAGTGCAGAGCCTTAAAAGCTCATTTAACCTGGGCATTCTGCCCACAAATAAACTGCTGAAAAAGGAATTAATTCCATGCACCTCAATAGTGATCTTTTCTTTTAGAAAAAAAACCTTTTGTGCAAGATCATATGTCAAGAAATTGTGGAAACTTCATTCTCCATCATGCAATTAGAACCTTAGTTTTTTTTTGTTTAAATGCCAAGTTCTCCACTGTCTTGTTTCAGCATAATTCAGTGGAAAATACTTGCAGAGATTCTGAATATTGTACATTATTAACATAATAGCCCTCCTGTGTTAAAGATGTTTAAGCTGGAAGAAGACTGAGAAGGCTAAATAATTAACTATAAAAAATAGTATAGAGCAGGATGGAAGTTCAATCCTCCTAATTATAGGTAATGCCTAAAAAACCTCTGTACTTTCTGGCATAAAGTGAATAAATCACCTCAGATCAGCTACTGTCCACCCACAGCTTTTCACTATTTCCGTCTTTGATCTTCAGAACTGGTGGTAAACTACAGGTAATTATCCCATTTAGCTGCCCATATCAGGTCTGTTAACAAACACACAAAGTGAGAGACCATCAAGCTCAGTAGAAGAGACCCTTCTGCTAAAGATTCATGAAGAGTCGGCTACAGAGAGGTAATTGCTTTTTCTGTGACAAGACATGACATCTGATCTAATCAAGAGACATCTGCATCTCCAGGGAAGACAAAAAAAGTAGTTTAAGTTAAGAGAACTGACACAACTGTCTCCAGAATAAGGAGCACACACACATTTGGAAGAAAAATACTATATCTGCTGCTACCTCTGGCAGGACTTTGAAAAAGAAATTATCTATGAACAGGACCATCTCTGGCACAGGCAACCTGTCGCACTGAGTGTCAGCAAGACACAAGGAACAGCACCAACTTTCCAGTCTAATTTTCACATAAGCTGATTAAATGAGGGCATTCTATCTATTTCCTCTAGAAAAATGTGTAATACTACTGGCTGTAAGTAAATAATTATTTGGAAGCAGTAAGTATTNTTCACATAAACTGATTAAATGAGGGCATTCTACTTCCTCTAGAAAAATGTGTAATACTACTGGCTGTAAGTAAATAATTATTTGGAAGCAGTATTTGCATTTGCATTTACACTAACCTGTCATGAGCTATGAACAGCTACTATATAAGCCAATAACCAGGCTCATCATGCCCAATACCATGATGAATCTATAAGCCAGGACCACATCATACCCGGACAAGCACATATCCCTCCAGTACATGGTGCAACATGCTGCCTTCAAAACTTCTTGATTAGGTGGTGAGGAGGTATTAGAAGACTCTGAAAAAAAAGGAGCAAAAAGTAGTCATCAGGAAGACGTTTTGTATGCAGTGAATGAGTAGCTGAGAATTCCCAGAGAATTTATGTTAACTTGTGCCTTGAACACCACCTTATACTTCCTTCCTTACATGATTTTGAATATATACCCTTTCTGGTAACATAAGAAAAACCAAGTTCCTAACCCTCTTACAGTTCTACGGTGCAAGAGAAGAAAACAGCAATTCTAATTACAGACTAAGCCCCTTTTCTAGAGCTAGCAAAAACTAAAGATCAAGTTGCTTGCTTTTGGCACAATAGAAGCATTTCCCTCCTCGAACAGGTCGCGGCCAGAGGGAGCAGGAAAGAAAGGTGACCACAAAGGCACAAGGAAAAGCATTGTTTGTAATGTCACATTAGTCATGACTTACCTGTATGTGGGTTCAGTGCCCGCTGGTGAAAAGCAGACATGCAGACCAAGGGAGGTGGCTCTCAGGTCTTTAGAAAGAAGGGGAGTGGAAGAGGTGAGCAGGACAGTGCTAGAAGAAAGGAACAGGAAAGAGAGCAAAGAAAGGTGAGCGAGGGATGAAGGAACTTGGGAAGGACTTTAGGAATTGGGAAGCTGTTCCCAAAGCTGATGTGAACTTCTTCTGGTCCAAACTGTGTCTTCCACCTAACACTGACCTTTCAAAAAGGCAGTGAAAAAGCCCATTCTCTTGACTTCATACAGCCAGCTGAGCAAAAGACTTGACAGCTTACCAGTGATAGGTATTAGTTACCCATTTTAATTATTTTCAGTCATTTCAAAAGAAAGCATCATGTGAGTTGTGGTGACTTTACAACTTGACATTTTCAAAAATTCTCTTATATGAAAAAGTCCAAAATGTTTAATGGTACCTCCGAAGCAGGGAAATGCACTTTTTGAAGCATAAATGAACATGCAGTCTGCTGCTATCAACTGCAGTTGAAGCTAATTAGGATAGTGATCTCACCTGAAAGAGTAAAAGTACCACAGCAAGTGTTTTGAGAAACACATAAAGTGCACATATATCATCACTCAATATACACACTTCCCAGAAAAAAATATCCTGCTCTATTGTTTTAATGTCAATATGAAAGAATATCAATTCTTTTCTAAGAATTGAAATGCAACTAGAAGAGACAAATAAATATTGCTAGTCAAACATGTATCAAGAGCCAAGAAACCAATGTTGCATGGAAAAATATTATAGCCTAGAAAGATACAACCTAGAAAAGTAAGGAAGGTTGGACAATTCTTTGAGGCTAAACTGAACAAGAAGTCCTTTTCTCTGCTTACAGAGTATCTTTTTTTAGTACACTGACATTCTTCTAAGACAACACAACAATGTATTAATAGCTAGGTATTAGTATACTTTCACAGGTATGTAGAAATCCTACAGTTATCTTTGGCTGACCTGATCTGCAAGTGGTTTACTTTTCCAGATTAAATTCCATTATTAGGGGTACAACTGAATAATCTAGCTATTAAAACTAACATCCTGTATTAAGGAATTACCCAGGAAATGGAACACTTCCCAGCTTAATCTCCTCATCTTACAGGAACATGCTGTCCTTCATCAAGAGGATCAATACGGCCAGAAAAAAATGAGCAAGCAGAAAAACCCTCTGCTGCTCCTATCAGAGAAACCAACTCCTTTGGTCAGTCCCAAGGCAATACAAGGGTAACTATAACACAAATATAAATTAAATCTAAATATAAAATCTGTCAGAGGTATGGTATAAATTTAGTCAAAGCAGCCTTGGGGAAATCAACTTTTTGTCAGTCAATTCTGGACAGTTTGGGAACTCCATTTGATCACTGTGCGGTCAGAGAAACTAAAATCATCAGCTATGCTTTAAACTGTCAGGGAAGTTGAGTTAATCATCTGCTTACTGCTGCCAAGGGTGCGTGCCTTCACTAGCTGTTACTCAAGCAATGCATTTAAAAAAAAATAAAAAGGTTAGCCCTCAAAGGCACCACAGGAGCCACCAGGTTGGGACCAACTCTGCAGGGCTCGTACAGGATAAAAAGAGTTCACTGAAATAGGAGGAGACATCTCAGATAAAATTGGCATGCTCTTTTTGATTTTCAGATGCTTACTTTGAAGACCTGTTGTAAGAATAACACTGCTTTGTCATCTTCATAGGATAACCTAAGTTCTCATAAGTCTTCTGTAAGAAAAATATATTGAAAAAATTAGTCCCCAGCAATTATATTTTTGAAGTTCTAGTTACTCACACAGAACTTAAGTGAAAGATAACTTGCCTTATTAAATTAGATGGGCAGATTTTGTATGGAATAAGTGCTGCAAGCAAAGAAAATAAGCAACTTGAAAAAAAAATGAAAGGCAGTCATATCTTAAAAATGGCATACCTCTTCAGCAGGAGAACACGCATTATTGCCTACTGTTTCTCTTGGCTGAAAAACAAGCAGAAAAATAAAAAATAGAAAGAACAGATTTTTTTTTATGTACAGATGACATGATTTAGAGACATATTTATATTACAAAGATAAAATCATAGCTTTCACAGTGATTATATATAACAGAAAACGTGACAGTTTACCAAAACAATCATACAGAATAGAAACAGGCTGTTTTGGTGTTACATTTACTCTGCATACCTTTTAGCATAAGGACATGCATAGCAAGGCAGTACCTGGATATCCAGGAACCACAGATTTTAACGCTGAAGGCAGCGCTGAGTCAGAGTCACTTGGTGGATGCTGTGCTATGTCACAATAAATTTTGAAGATTAGTAGACTGCATTTTCTAAGTACAAGTGTTAACCGTGACATACAGATAGGAAGATAGGCTAAAGAAATGCACTTTAACTCAATATCTTTTCCATTAAGCAGCCTGGCTTCTATAAGCCCTTTACTCTATTTGTTCTTGTTTTTTTTCACAAAGCAAAAGATCTTGAAGACAGCTAAATTACTACCAGCTTGGCCAATTCTGTCCAGGCAGGCACTCCTTTCTGATAAATTTCTTTTCACTCTCAACTTCCCAGAGCACCCACTGGCTACACAGTTCATCCGAGTATGGCAGCAGTCGTTTCCCAAGGGAAGCTGGTTTCCCCCTTCACCCAAAGGCCTGGTGAAGACCTGCATTCTTACAGCATTGCTATCTTTCCTGCTGCTTTTGAAAACTACCTGTCCCTTTTCTTGGAAGATCTTTAAAAAAACCCCACACCACTCATGACATTAATAGTTTAAACATGAGATAATCAGTAAAATACAACCTGCATCCCTTCTTCTGCATCCCTTGCTTGAAGAGGTCATCCTCTTCGAGAGCTGCCCTCCACAAGTGATCAAAGCACAGCACAGCCATGATTCCTCCTCCTTCTCACTGAGTCTGACTCAACTCTTTTATAGTTCTTTCACAATCCATGTATTAGATACCTATAGGTACCTAATGTAATACATAGGTACCTATATTTTGAATCTATTGTGTTTCAAGATCTTTCTCCATGACTCAGAACTAAATACCAAAGGTTGAGGAGTACAGTGCAGAGCAGTATCTTTAGGGCCAAAGGCCAGTACTTCATGACAATTCCCTATTCACAATCGCTTTTATACAAAATGGGAAGGGAGAAAAAAAATCTAAGGACTACATCTGAGAAGATAAGCTCAGGAACATTAATACAAAGTTTGTCCAATTTTAATTAGAATATTTGAAATGAGATCAACATAGTACCATAGAGAGCAACTCTAGCCATGTGCCAAATGCTTTTATAATTCACCACAATATCCTTTCACATCCTGCTATTCAGCTTAAAATAATTTTTTGCCAGCCAGTAATACCACCCTAATCACCTATTCTATTTGAATTTTCCCCAAAGAACTATGTATTTTATTAGCATTCCTGTACAGAACTCTAATAATAGTTTTGTTTCTTTAATTTTCTAGCTATAATGTGCAAAATTTCACAATAAATTCAGAGAATTGGAAGTTCAGCTTTAAAGCCTCTAACGCATCAAAAACTGGAAGCAGTAAAGTGCTTAGTCACCAGTGTGCCTGTTTGCAGGCCCTATTTAGTAGGGCCACCGAGCACTGGCAAAGCGCAGAAATCAACATTTTATGAAGCTGCTCAACTGAGGCAGCTACTAGAAGCTGCTGGCTCTAGGACATAGGCTCAGAATGGCAGTCTGAGGCACGAAGGGCATCGGTGTAAATGAAGCAAAGGAAGAGCCTCTTTCCTACTTTCCCAAAGACACAGAGGAGCCGCAGGGTAGGGGCTCTCCAAGAGGAGGCAAGGCCCTGNCTTTAATTTTCTAGCTATAATGTGCAAAATTTCACAATAAATTCAGAGAATTGGAAGTTTAGCTTTAAAGCCTCTAACACATCAAAAACTGGAAGCAGTAAAGCAGTAAAGTGCTTAGTCACCAGTGTGCCTGTTTGCAGGCCCTATTTAGTAGGGCCACCGAGCACTGGCAAAGCGCAGAAATCAACATTTTATGAAGCTGCTCATGTGTTTGTGTGTGTGCGCGCGCGCGTGTGTGTGTGTATATATATATATATATATGTATATATAATTTTTTGGAATGAGAACTGTATTTGGTCAAAATTTNAGCTGCTCAACTGAGGCAGCTACTAGAAGCTGCTGGCTCTAGGACATAGGCTCAGAATGGCAGTCTGAGGCACGAAGGGCATCGGTGTAAATGAAGCAAAGGAAGAGCCTCTTTCCTACTTTCCCAAAGACACAGAGGAGCCGCAGGGTAGGGGCTCTCCAAGAGGAGGCAAGGCCCTGTGGGGCAGGAGGAAGGCACCCCACAGCTGGGCATTTACACCAACAAAAACATCTCCTCTCCTTGTCTTAGCGCTACTTTTGGCAGCCTTCTGGGTTGAAATGTAAACTATTTCATACAGCAAACTGACACCCCTTACCTTTATAGAGGGTCCGTGCAGATTGGTCTGGCCACTTGACAGCAGGATATATAGTGTGCTAAATTCTATGTGTGTGTGTGTATATATATATATATATATATATACACACATATACACATATATATATATATATGTATGTATATAATTTTTTGGAATGAGAACTGTATTTGGTCAAAATTTCCCCAGTGTAACTATTATTTGCCCCATTTTTAATTCAGCAGCTTGCTACACCTTTCTTTGGCAGTTCTACAGCTATGGTTTTTTATGGATTTTACTTGAGTGACTATGGGGGAGCACTTGTTGACATGCATTTCTTCAAATTTCCAACATACTACAATTCATTTCAATTCAATATCACTTATTTCAAGCCTGAAAAATGCTCTTCTGATCTACAGAACCTTGAAAAGTGGATGTGAGCTTTTAATACTAACATAACTAAGGCAGCACAAGCCATGTTTATTGAAATTTCACATAAATATATCACTGAATTTATCAAGTTTTAAACAAATATATTATTTCACTATATTTTACATATAAAATGAAAAAAATAAAGGTTTATAATTCCTCTCAATATATATATATGCTTGAAATCTAAGTGTCATGCGATGTATATTTGAAAAGTAAAATTATAAATCTATGGTATTTTTACATTTCTAGTGGGGTACTAATATTGCCCAAAATTGCCATAAGGATCTAATTCTGAGTAATGGAACACTCTATTACTTTCCTCACACTCTAGACTGCTGAATTTACTCCTAAGAACAGACTTGGGGCTCTTTTATCAGCTTCAATTGCTGCTTAGAAATATATTGTGACTTATGATGCACTGCATATCATTTATGAAATACCATGTACCCCTTGTTATGTGGAATTTGCTTCTTAGTACTACAGTTTACTTCAGATTTCTGAAATTAGGGCCTCAATCCTGGAAACAGTAATTATGCATCTTTAATCCTCTATTTGCAGACAGTAAACCTCCTAAAAAAATCAGTATAAAGCCCCATTTTTAAAAGATGTTGTATTAATTCTTAACACTTAGTAAGCTCATTACACTACTGATACAAAACGCAAATGCTATGAAAGGATTAGACTTTGTTGCTGCTATTGGTCTGTCATCTCATTTATTATTGATATTTTTGTGTAGTCTAAAATAGATGCTGGAAAGGCACTTCCTGCTTATTTCTGTCACGTTTTTATAACATGCTGACTCTTAAGTAATCTTCACTGAAGGGAATGAGAGACTTGCTGAACTACAAACACTGGAGTTGGTCCACCATTATCAAAAACTGCTACTTTAATTATGTCATTTTGTTAAAAAGGTTCTAATCACTTGACCTGTGGTGCAAGATCTAGCTCAGCCCCCCAATTCTGTTAACAGATTGTTTGCCTGAAATGCATCTTCTCTATTTGTTATGACTCAATGTAACTGAAATATTTACTTTTGAATAACAAGAACTGCTAGCCCTATTTAAGTACTTGTAACAAGGTGTTCCAAGAGCAGTTTAACTTGAAAAAACTGTTGAAAATGTATTGAATAGAAATACAGAAAGCACACATTTTCAAAGTCTTAGGACCAAAGTCACATTTACATAAAACACTTACATTTATTAGATCACAGCAAAACATAGTATTTCCAGCTTGACCTCATACAGAAAAACATCTTTGTGTATTGCTGAAATACCTGAGCCACAAATGGTCCAAGATACAGCTCTCTGCTCAGGAAAAAAATAAAAAAAGGAAAAATATTTGTCACTAAACCAAAGGCAGTACTTAAGCCTATTCCAAAGATTGCCAAGATGCCAATACCAGTGTTGAAACAAAACCATTTGTCAATAACGCAACATAAGGGCTTTTATTAGGATAAATTGACAGAAATCCTTTATTTATATCCAAAGCCCCTGTAAAAGCCTGATTAGAGAAACACCATATGCTCCTCTCCTTCAAGTCATATTAGATAATGTACTGCTTGATTAATGCTTTGCTTATTATAAACAGACCTTTACCAGGCAAAGTCAACTGAACATGAGAATTGAAGCCCTAACTTTTTTCCTTCCTTTTTCCATAATCAGAGTTTGCCAAATAATCATATTTCTGGAAATATTCCAATGGATACCTCCAAAAAAACAATCAGCATTTAACAACTTTGTATAATCAGTACTGAATTGTCAGACTCGATTTCCTGTATACAGAATAGACGGCAACTGCCTTTTACAGTCACAGGCTTAGTGAAATATTGATTTTATCTTTTTAAGTGTAAATCACTGTGCATCACTCCTTTTATGCAGGACTGCCTGTTTCAGAATGATCTGTACTGCATAACTCAGACCTTTCACTTCCCTTGAGGGTTGTATTTAAAAACACTTGAGATGTTTTAACACTAATACTTTTAAGGACTATCAGTTTGTACTCCTTCCTAGAAACCTGAGAACCTACATTACATTGTCCAACACCCCACTCAGTCCATAAATCACAAAATGGACTTAAGCAGAACTTCACTGGGAACTGAGAGAAAAATCAAAATACATTAAGAATTCCATTTAGAAATTGGAAACCTCCCTGAAGGGAGGAACCACCTTACTGTCTCCCCAGGAACACACCTTGCGGGTAACCCTGAGGGACAGCTGGGACCATCCCAGCAGCAGGTCTGTCACCCAGGAGGCTTCCCCAAAGTCATCTCTGCTTATACAATTCACTGCAAGCCACTAACTTGCCTTACCACTAGCTGTAAGTCTCCCCCTCTTTGCACCAACTAGCTTTGCTATTAGCTGCCCCTATTAACTGCTCATTTTTCCCACTACTTGGACCATCCAGCAACCGTCACTGGTCACAATCTACTGCACTGCGTACTGGTTAGGTCCAATTTCTTCACCAACTTTAGTCCTGCCGAAGGCTCCTCTCTGCTACCAACCCTCCCACACTCTCTCCTTAGCTTCCCAATTATTTCAAGTGCTTTTACTTCGCAAAATGTTCAACAACATACAGATCAGCACAACAGGGAAACATCCCTAATCAGCTTTTTACCCTTAAGGCAAGGAAACAAAACTTTCAACATCCAAGATATTCACAGCACAGTTGGACACTGAGGTATTTAAGACTGCTCCGATAGTTACTCACTTGACATTTTTCATTCTGTCCAGACATCAAAGACAACAAATAAGCAGGACATGGTTTAAAACAAAATTGCTTTGAGAACTAATTTAATAAAACAAATAGCCATGTCACAGTAAAAATCTAACTGAAGCACTTCTATGGGTGTTTTGCACACCTTAAATATTACTTTTAAGAACTTACTGAAATACACAGAACTATGGCACAGAGTCAATGACACAGGTGAGAATAAAAGTGGAAAAAAACACTCATCAGCCACATTTACAAGTCCTGCTGTCTTCCTAAAGATTTGCATTAACACCTTGTCAGAAATGCAACATTGAAAGATCTTTAAAAAACAGTCTTCCCTGAAGAAAAGGCTCTGTCCTCTTGCATTATTTACAGGTATCAAACACAGAGAGAGTTGAAATAACATTCATATATATTTTATATTTTCTCCCCTCCTTTTTTGCACACTACTGACTTATGATTCAGTGTAAGCCCATGCACTATTTTGCAGATTCAGAGCGAGAAAATATTCTTCTCCAAAACTTCACATACAGAATTCATCTAACCAAAATATGCAATTTAAACATATGACTGAAAAATAGTACAGTATACTTTATGAATGTTATAAAAGATACCATGGATGTGCCAGGGACCAGTGTTTTGTCAACAATTCTGACAGCCATACTTGGGTCAACTTCAGACTTTCATTTTAATAGTCTTAAGAGCAACGTTCATCATTTTTTCCTCCTTGATACTTTTTAACTAAAGATCTCTGCATGCATTATGACACTCAAACAGCAACTTTTTTCATGGCCAGAAGCATTAAGTTGACTCATTGCTATGTCAATTCCTTGAATAATGAATAATTTTCCCACTTAAGTCTTGACTGAGTCTTGCAGCAAACACTAACTACAGTGTGGCAGTGAGCAACAGGCACAGAACCACAGCAGCCAAGGCCACCCAAAACCTTCACATCTCCAACCAGTCCTCCTTTATTTGCTAGCACCAGGTCCTCCATCACCTGCTTCAAAAAGTTATCAATACTCAGTAACACTCACCTATTTTTGTTTCATCTTGCAAGAGACAACCATTCAAGTTCCTTAACTGTAACAAATAAGATGGAAGAGTTAACATTTTATCTAAAGATACTGAGCACTGAGAAGTTTTTTTTTTTTTTTTTTTTTTTTTTTTTTTTTTTCCCNGTCCTCCATCACCTGTGTCAAAAAGTCTCTCTCTCTCTCTGTAGTCCTTGCCTTTTCCTCCTATTCAGCTTTCCTGGGAAAGGTTACATACTGAGCTGCACACGCAAGCCTCCACAGACTGTGACTGAACAAAGTACCTTCAACATTCCCTGGACCGACATTTAACTCCCTTTAATTTAGGGAATTAATGTAATTCCACTTAATTTAGGTCCACAAAGAACTGTTATAGGACCTACTGCACATTAATGAATCAGTGATGGTTTCAAGCGTTATTTTAGAAATTACCCTTCTATATCCATTTCTCTCTGAGTATATTTAAAGCGATGACCTGTCTCCCTCTACCTTGGCTGACTTGTTTTTTTCTTAAGTGGGAAATCTGTATTTTGCTTTTCAAATCCATAAAGGATTTATGAGTCTTCTTGTGCACCAGAGTCCTCATGATTATAAGATAGAGAAAGAGGAGAGGATATTAATATTCCCTTCTACTCTAGCAGAAGTTTGCAACTCCTGAAAAATAAGAAATAGTGCCTTGCCCTTAACTTAATAGTAGTTCCAATAAACCACATATTAAGCATTTACTGAAGACTTCTGACATGCATCAATACTCTCAACAGTTTGCCTGCCCTGCTGCCTGACATCCATGTTGCCGGAGGGAGAAGTTACCAGATGCAGTTTCTCCCTTTTAAACTGTTCCTGTTCTAAAGGACAGTGGAGCCTGCTCACACCCGTGGCCGCCTCCTCCATCCCAGCCTCTCCACAAATGCCGAGTGGATGGAACAAAAGAGAGCACATAACATGTATTGTTAGCACTTGATGGATGTGCACTGGCTTAAGGGCAATGGATTTGTGGTCTCAGCAAATTTCCAGTTGGCAAAAATCTTAGCTGTAACAAGCCATGACCAAAACAGGCACTAAGTAGCAGTCTCAGCAAGAGATTAAGCTAAGGCTAAGGCGATTGCAGCCCCTTCGGGCTATAGCAGAGACACATCCATTATACAGCACAGTCAAAACAGCACTTTCATTAGCACTGAATATGTATTTTAATTATTTAAGATCAAACAATCAAGCTGTGCTTCTTGGGTGCCTGCTTTTACTTGCAGGTTTGTTTTCAGCGGTGACTGCTGTAAGTAGCTCCCATAAGCCTCGCATTGGATTTCCAGGGCATCCCATTGATGTACAGCATGGAAACCTGCTGCAGCTGCTTTCTAAAAGGTTACACTGGCACGAGCAGTGCTGTGTGAAACCTCCCAGCAGTTCAGCACTCAGATCTAGGGAGCCCACTGAAAAAGGAATGGGAAGATAAGGGAAGATATCTAACCCCGAGTTCAGAATCAGAGCAGAGATGATCTAAGACACATATTAAGAAGCCACTATGAGGCCAAGCTCTAGAGGCATGAGACAAGCCAATTCCACTGCAAACAGAACAACATAAAAGGCAGAAAAAGGCAAACAAAATGTCTGACCACAGTGCATGAGATGACCTTTCACACCTGCTGCATGAAACTGTAGCTACATGGCAGGGGAAAGGGTGTTTTAGAAAACAGAGCATAAAGGGTTTATGTTTTGACACAGAACAAGTATTAATTCAACTGAGTTTCAGACAGAGAGACAACCTATCTGTTATCTAGCAAGTTACTTAACTGATAAAAAGCATTTTCCTTTGTACTCGATACATATTTTTAATTTAATAAGATTATGGCTAGTCTTAAAAGTCCTAGCACTTTCTGTGAGAAGAAAAAGTATTTTAGTCTCAGGCACTTTTTACTAGCAAGGATACCTTTTTTGTCTTTTAATAGAGCATTCCATTAGTTACATGAACAAGCCTACTTTGCACACACAGTTCTTGAACTACATATATATATGGACTGAAAATAGTGTACTGAATCACTAAACATTCATTGTACCATTGAACATCAGGATGGCTCTTGGCTCTACTGCTATGGTACCTCAATGAGAGAGGTTTTTACTACTCTAATGATGTGGTGCCCACAGCATAACAAAGGCAGAGAGAGAAAGAGTGAGAGAAAAGGTCAATATATTCCTGTATAGGTTGGATTATGTGGCAGAACAGCTGAACTGTAATTTGCTGTATCATTGTATTCTTCACATGGATCACATCAGTCTCAAAATATGCTTTTTATACATTAGGAATTAAATGACCTAATTTCTTTAAAACAAAAAGTAATGACATGACCCATGACCTGGCAAGGTAGCTAGAAATTAGAGGAAAAACAGAAGTCTTAATTTTTTTTTTCCAGCTCCCTCACTCCCCCCAAAACAGATTTGATGGATCAGACCAGAGCTGCATTATGCTCATCTTCAAAGGGCATAATTCAGCATATTTCTTGATGTGAACAGAACTGTGGCATTTACAGTTACTGCAATGAAATTCAATATTCTAACTATCAAAACTAATCCAGATCTAAGATTTGTCTTTTGTTAAAGGCAGATACCATCTCTCTGACTCGAGGTAAAAGCCTGCAGAGACTACTGTCAGAAAACTACTGTGTCTTAACACTCTAATTCTTTCAGTGTTCAGTCCCCTAGATTTTCATCTGAATTTATTTAGTTCATCTTTTCATGAATTTCACTTTCTTCTGCTTTTCTGACTTTTGTTCCAAAACCTTTGCAAAGGTCTCATCACCAACATCTACTTCAAGCTTTTTGTCATAGTTGTGCTCCTTTCTACACCAGCTTGCTTACTTGGTTCTAAATTCCAGTTTCCAACATGCCAAACATGTTACCCCTTCTTTCTCTTTTGGTAGTGGTAGATGGATGGTTCAGCTCTTCCTTGTACAAGGAAAAGAAGTGTTAACACAGCTTGCTTAGGTCCTAATCAGCAAGAAATTAAATATTCTTTAAAGATGGCCTCTTGAGCAAAACCTTAAGTATTTGCTAGACTGCCCATTGCAGTGTACCCTACTTGCTCACCCCCAAATACATTGTATTTGTTTTAAATTGTGGCAAGTGTCATTGAAGCAGAAGCACCAAAATAGATAAGTCAGTCTTTTCCACCTTGGAAAGTTGACAGACCGCTACCTCAAGTGGGTTCAATTTATCTGTCAGAATGTGATATATATTTTTACTATTATTTATGAAATTGTAACTTGATATTTTATCACCTTTACCAGCTGGATGACTGTCACAGATTCATCCTTCAGGTTAGAAGGATAGAAAAGTGCTGGGACAGATTTATAAAGTTAACTGACCTCTCCCCGATTCTTGAATATGGGAAGAAAGAAGGCTTGGAGTGGCAAATGGAAACTGCAAGTTAAAATCTAACATATAGTTCTTAATAAAAATTCTAGTGGACTTTTTTGGATGAGATTGGTATTAATACCCATAAGGATAATCCTCTATTGACATAATGCAAAATATAATATTCTGGAAAGTGACTGATACACTATGCAGGAAACAATTTCAATGCTATTTCCAAATATCCTAGGGCTTACATTACTACAGTGTCCTTAGTGAAAACCCCTCCAAGTCATTTGGGTTGAATAGGTGTTAACAGCCCAAATTTCGGAAGTGTGGAAGTTCCAGAGCTTAGTTTCCATTACAAACAAAACACCTAGTTGTGCACTCCCAAAAGGCACAGACTATCCAGCTGCAAGCAGCCAAGTTAGAGTCTTGATTTAGGTGACTTGGCAAGTCTCAGACTTCCAATACACTCGTATTTATGGCAGATTTCCAATGCAGTTGTAGTCACTTAGACTACAGAGAACATTGTTTATAATATTTGCATATATTCAGAAGTGAGCTGGAAGAAATATATCATAAGGTACAATGCTAGGAAAGAGATCCTTTCTAATACTGCTACAAAAATATTATGGTAAGATTCCTCCACATGTCCCAACTCCCAGGTTTTTATGTGTTTTCTTCTAGCATTCTTTTCTCTCTGCCTCTCTAAAAAGATTATTGACTAAATAAACAGTGACATAATTTGTGAGAAATGTGGTCTAAGATATTATATATATGGTTAAGCCTTGCAGATATATTGTAAGTATATTAAATAAGAGATTAACTGCAAGGGAGGGCTGGGGAGTGGATGGTAGTAGCACGTACTACAAAGCAGTGAGGCAACTAAAAAAGATGAGCGATAAAAAAAACAGATTTAGAGTTCTGTGGCTGCAAATCAAGGACTGAACCAAAAACAATATCCAGGTTTAAGAGTATCTGTGGGCATTATTTGGATTCTGTGTATTCAGGTTGAATCATCTGGCTGCAACAGAACAGAAGCAGAACGTGGCCACTGCCCCAAGTGGCAAACTCGCGCCTTTTTGCTAGACCTCTCCCCAACGAGCAGCACCCATGTGGATGGGTGCAGTTACAGGCAAGGGCAATGCCTGTCCCCGATCCAGGAGATGCCTGCAAGTGGCAGGTTGGCAGGATCACAGCCCAGCTGAGAAGGCAGCTGCTGCTGACACTGCAGCCCTCAGCTGTGTTACCTGGCACACAGCACTGACTGAAGTACAGAGAGCAAAGTGCCACACTCCGGACCAGCCCTGGAATGACTCCTTCAGACTAGGTCAGGCTCTGCCTAGCAAGACAGACATACCTGCTCTTTGAGAAAACGCTTTATCCCACCACGATCAGCAAAATCTATGTGGAAAAGGAGGCAACTGTTTGAAGTCAGCCACATGAGAATTAGTGTCCCTCAAAGGCTAGCTATAATGCACATGGAACCATCATTAAAGCTGCCTATTTTATTTACAGAAAGGCAGTCGAATGTGAAAGCACTGACAGGGACAATCTCCTAATGTTTACTTTTCTTTCCTGGTTAGCTATAAAGCATTCTAGCTAAGGTGAGGTGACCTTGTCTGAGTGATGCATAGATTGCAAAAGAGTTCATCCATTAGAAAGATATAGATGAGGCACTGTGATTAGAGCCAGTAAAGAATCAATGACTCATATTTATTAATCTATTAGCTTTTAAGATAAAGTAGAAGCATGTTAAATCCAATAAGATTTTCCCTAACAGGGCCAGGTTCTGGTCATAAACCTGGTATGCTGATCAAGGGCTCAACGCTGTATGGGACTACAAATGCAAGCACTGCTAATCAGCACACACGAACAGAACTGCAGACTGTAGCCCTTTGAAGTGGAGCGAAATTAAAGCTACAGATGTGGCCATAGGGCACATCACCCCCTATATCCATTTCATTTGCTTAGGCAGAAAGCACTTGCAGGATGCAGGTGACCATTTTAAAAGGCCCTTCAAAGTTGTATGTATCTGGAGTTCAAACAAAAGTCTCCACTTCTGAGCAGAAGATTCTATGAAGTCTTCATTCATTTTAATTTTATTCAACTGTCTTTCCGTGACTAAATTAGCCTCCTCCTCCTTTGACTGACAAAAATAAAAACATCATCCTGAAAAAATTTGAAAAATATTAAGTAACATTTTGCCTTCCACTGCTTCAGCCAGGGACAGAAACAGAACTGCTGCTGCACAATAAGAAATCTTACTCTTACATCAAGCAGGCAAACCTACCAAATGAATTAAGATTTTAAAATGGCCAAAAACACCCCTTGGGCTTATCACTGTTTGTGCTAAGAAGCTTGACATCTGGAAGATCCCAAGTCACATTAGAGCAACTTTCTGTGACTTTATCTAGCACAAGTAGTTGATGGCCTAATGGGTTTTTGTGTTTACTCCCTATGCCTAATCCAAAAGACCCCAAAATTAAACTCAGAATAAAATTTCCAGTTAGCCTGAGTCCTTTAGTTTTCATATTTGCTTCCTGTATAATTAAAATTTTAGCGCACTCAGGACACACCATTATGAATTCTGTAAATTCTGTGTTAAAAAGTGCTTTAGAAAGCTGAATTGCTTAGTATCAAAAACCTGCACTGAAAAGCTAGCGAGAGGGTGCACGTACACAATATGAATCAGCTCTGGATGTATCAAGTGCAGGAACACAGCTGTAGACGGCAGAGGTAGCCAACAGCCGAAAGGGTTTTTAACACGAGGACGTAGGTGCTGCAGGGGCTGCCTGCTGCAGGGTCCCGTTCCCTCCTGCGGGTCCGGGCTCAGCACAGGGCTGCTCCCAGCAGCTGCAGTGACTCTCCAGGCGCTGTGCTGGGCGGGCAGACCGACTGCACGGCCACCCGGCACGGTGCCAGCCGCTCCGCAGCCTCCCCTGTGTGCAACCAGCACCAGGGAGCTGGCACTAGAGAGCTGTTTTATTCACGAGAGGCAGAGGAGTACTGGAATCTTCAGGAGAGCAGAGGGGAGACTCGTTTACCTGAAAGCAGGTGGGGAGAACTCAGAGGATTCTCATTCCTGTAGCACACAGGAAACAGCACAGCTAGAACCAGAGTCCACAACTAGAACAAGAACTAAACTACAAAACTCCTCAGGTTCATTGGGAGAAAAGAAATCTTTGTTTGGTGTGCAGCTGTCAGTGAAATCATGCAAACCGCAGAACTACACAGTCTATAAGATAGCCTTTGGGTTTAAAATGTTTTGCTTATATGTGTAGGGGATGAAAGTCTTTTCTTACAGCAAACAAAAACTGAAAGGAGTTTGTCACGATCTTGTCATTCGGTCTCCTTCCTGACATGATCATCCTCCCCTTTGGCTGTTCCTGCCACCACCAGCACCACAACCAGCGCAACTTTGGCAAGTCTGTTCACCCGTGCAGGCAGGGAGGGCAAGCAGAGCCCCGTGAGGTCCCACACCACCCCAATCCCACCCGCGCAGCCAGCACACAGGGGCCTCGGTCCCTGCTGCGCAGCGCCCCAGCGCAGTCCCACTGCCTTCTGCTACGGACAAGCGACTCGCAGCACCACTGGAGACCTCTTGGCTTTCTACTTTTCTTGGACAGCTGGTGACTTGTTACTTCTCAATATCCATATGAATATTCATATCCGTATGAATCCAATAACCACATAAATATTCAGTCATCCCCCAAATTACGAGCTAACAAATACCTGATGCCAGCCTTCCATACTTTTGTGAGACTGAAGGGGGTTTTTGTGCTTTCAAGAACAGAGCAATCAGTCATATTCTGGACTAAACTAATCAAGCATCTGACTTCACTGCATCCTTGAAAACTCCATACTTTATTATGATGCTAATAAAATTATTCTTCACTTCCAGGGAGGAATAGACTGCGCTGTGTGCAACTTAAACCACAGATAGATGTTATCTTAGGCCATACTTCTACCAGACTTTGTACACTGAGCAGGACAATTCAAGTCAGGACTTAGAAAAGCTGAGGAAAGGCAATCAGGTGCTGTAACAAGGAAAGCAACCTTCCACCAATACTACATGCACATCAAATTCTTGAGATGCAAGACTCCAACTATCCTCAACAACAGCCCTTCAAACAGACTTGCGACAGCTCAGAAACTTAATCATGAACACACTTTCCAAACCCATTACGCCTAAACAAAACAGCCAGCTATTGACCAAGCTGGAGAGATACTGATCATGATACTTAAAAAAAAAAAAAAAAAATGTTTAACACGATTCCTTTTTTCAGTTGTTAGGTCCTGTTACATCTTTTGCATGGATGTTAACTGGGTATTATATCATTGCTGTCAAGGCTAGTTTCAGTGCTATTTGCTACACTATCATCATTTCTCCAAGGTTTCAATACAAGAAACCTTCTCAGAAGACACCAAGGAACACTAGACCATACTCAGTTTGTGACAATGGGCATAACCACATTAATTGTAACAGAGCAACACTAAGAGCTCAGAGTTCCCCTGATAACAAGTAAATTGAAAATATACATAACTCAGAAGCACCCCAAGCAGCTAGAAGCAGATGCAATCCCACTGCCAAGCAGAATTTGACTGCACAATAAGAAGCACAAGTCCTGACTGAGGGCAACCAAGACACTAGGAGCTGGCAAAGCTACCATCGACTTCAGGGGAAGTCTCCACAAACAGCACAACACAGCTAAATAGAGCTTCAACATGTCTCAAGCAGGCACAGACTGCATCATTAACAGAGTGAGTCTGCTAGCGCTACAAGTAACACATTAGATGTTAGTTACTAACATGAAAGATCCAGGTCTCCACAACATAGTCCCTCATGGATTTCACCCAAGTAATCCAGTATCCCAAGAATTAAGATTAAATGTTGTGTAAAATCATTCCTGCTTTAAAGTGTCTCCTAAATAAAATATCCTAAACGACACTTAAAAGCAAAGCTTTTAGCTTAGGAAATAGCAAGACTTCACCCAGAGAGCTCAAACAACAAAAAGAATTCTTAGGCGAGCTTATGGTATAGAAGTTTCATTCCCTAGTCTAGCAAATCCCAGCATTTCTAATAACTGTTGCAACAGTCTTGACTGTTTGGAAACACAAAACACAACCTAGAAATAAGTGTAGCCTTTTTTTTTTTTTTTTTTTTTTTTTAAAGTGGAACTGACAGACTTTTTGCAGATGCTCCTCACTCTCCTATACCTAAATTCACTGTTTTCATGTAAAAGGAAAAAAAGTGCAGTAAAAAAAGGAAATAAGACACTCATTTACATAGAGAGACCAAGTAGTATATCTAAAAGATTTGACTCCCAGGTGATGTTTTTACACCACTCCTACTCAGAAGACTATATATGTTGCAACTAACAACAACCATTATAACAGTGACAATAGCAATAATCTGTTCATGGTCTTCATTCAAATTAACCTTGATAAATGTATAGAGTATTGACAGAAATTAATATGCAGTTATTCAGATCTAAAAGACTACAGCCCTATTTCTGAGGTTTTCCCTCTATAGCGACAAGATTATCCAACCATGTAATTTCTGCTGTTATTCACATGCTGTGTCATTACAAGTTAATATAAAGGGCTGTGATACTAGTTCACCTAGAAATTATAACTACGTAAGAAAAACAAACAACACAATAGAAAGAAATCAATCACTTGAAGACTGCTGATGTCTGCATTTTATTTTATATTGGCATGAAAGACCACAGACTGGAAAAAAGACACTAAACAAAACTCAGAGAAATAATAATGGCCATAACAGTAGTGGAAACTGACTGACTTGAAATTGGTAGAAGACTTATTCAATTATCAAACTGTTCAAAGAAGCTAAGAATAACTGTAGAAAAATAATTACATTCACATGGTTTAGTGCATTTGATTATTTGAAATGTCCTTTAGACTTTCAAAATTGTTGCAATATAAGAACAAAAACACTTATCTAGTGTTCAAGTCAAAAGTGCTTTTCAAATATTACATGCAGCATAGTTTAGAATTTGTGTACCAGTTAAAGATCTTCCTGAGCTGGAAAATAGACAGATTTTTCTTTCCTAATTTGTACTTCAGTTATTTTCCAGTCAGGTAATGTAATCCTTCTTTGAGATTATTAAGATTAGGAGTCAGTAAAAAGCAGTTTACTGCTCACAAGTTGCCAAGAGTGCAAACTGACAGGAATATTTGATAAGAGTTATAGAGCTCAGAGAAAGCTGCTCAGACTTTGGCTTTTCATTTATGTAACTTTATAAATGTTGTCATATTTTTATAGCTTTTTATTTCACATTCATATTATATAATTTGTGTGTGTATCAGAAAAGATGCAAAATGTTTAAGTAAAACAAAAATGAAATCCCCACATTGGGAAAGTTATATCCCTATGAGAAATGAAATTAATGGCTTTATCTTTCTTTTATTGTGAATAAGCATAAAATATTCACTTATATATACATTACCTACATATCTGATAAATAGTATAGCAAAAATGGCCAATACAAATAGAATTTGACATAGTGTCCTTGCATATAGTTGTGTTACTTGTAGCTGTTACCTTTCTGTGCAAGAACCATCTATGTTCAACCTTTCCATGGCAAAACATTTCAGGGATGTTCCACTTTAACAAAGCTTCCTGAATGAAGATTTCTGAAGCTTAAGTGAATTCCCTGGTTACTCCTAGCTAGGGAGACTCACATTGAAAACCTAACCTTCTAGACTAGTTAGATTTAAACACTTCATTTCATACAGATACATATAAGCTTTGCTTTCACTGTCATGCAGAATGCTTGCAAAGGACTGATATTCTCCAGATATCATGAATAGCAAATCATTTTCACAAGGATTTTTTTTTTAATTTTCCAAATATCTAAATAGCACAATGGACTTTCCTTTCTTTTTTTTTTAAAGACCACCTTTGAACAATACTGCCATGTATTCATATTACTGAACTCATTTCAAATAATGATGATCCTCAAAATATAGAGTCCATATTCCATAACTTGAAGAAATGCTGCCTTCTCCAATCAGTCAGTCAGCTAAGCAATTAAATTTCATTTACCTTCTTACAACTCATTAAAAGTCTAGTTATTTTTCTAACATGAGGATCAAACCATTCTATAATCTAATATCAGTCTGAGACTAAGACAAAAGTTGCATGAAAGTGTAAATTTACAATGCAGTTGCATGCAATGTACCCTAATAACAGACCAATGCTATTTAACATGGCTTTGCACAACACTTGCCTACTCAATTCCTTACCCATTTTGGGCTCTTGCTTCTGTGTTAAGTTGCTTTAGGCAGTACACATTTGTCCCAGCCTGCCAGTCTATTCACAACCCATGTGATCACAGGGATGCTGCAATTCTCTCCAGCCAACAGCAAGATACTCTTAGTGGGAACCCAGTTATCGTAGAGCAAAAGAGGAAACCCCACAGTCCCCACCACAATCAAAGCACATTGCAAGCCTGTCCCCAAAGCCCATCAGCACTAGGGGTTATGATGATTTGAATCATCATAACCTGACAGGAAAAAACAAGGTCCTAAAATTAACCTCAGAATGTAGATTCAGGGTAAAAATTTTGCAAGTTTTTACAGAAATAAAATAGGCTATTTGAGGAAAAACACAAAATGTCTAATGCAGAAAGTACAGAAGAGTTTGAATACTGTTTTGTCTTATATTTCTTTGTCATGTGTCTTAACTAAGGTGTTAGTTTTTTTCCTCAAGGAAGATCAAAATTCAAGAGGTTATCTTGCTTTCTAACTCTATTTTACCCTATTAGATGCATTCTTGAAGACCTACAGGGCAGACAGGATGTGAATGCAAGAGATCTCATTGCAAAAGCACATTTCTGCATTTGAGGCATGAGTCTTCTCTAATCCACAATAAAAATATCTTTTCAGGAGAAAAATCTCCACTTGATCTGTACATAAAATAGTTATGTAAACAGTTGAGAACATCTTGTGGAATATCAATAAACAGCATTAGCAAGCATTTATTTAATTCCCACAATAAAAGTGGCTCTGACTCAGTAAAACCCTGTCTGCTCAAATGCACACCTTCATCATTCAACAGATAGGTCACATATCCTGGAGCCCATTAGGAACAGGCATGAAGCACCTTAGATTCTCACAGTGGGAGACTCGAGTGCTGTATCACACATGGATCGTGAACCTGTGTACAGGTCTGTTGCTATTGCTTAAATGTCATTGTGTGAATTAGCTGAGACTTATTAACAAGCATGTTTTTCACCTATACAGAGCAATTATATATGANATCATCTCATAGGTGTCAGTGCTTCTTGACCCTGAGGTGGATAGCCTCAGTATTCCCTCTATAACCACGGACAACCACCACGGGTTGATAACGAACCCGACAGAGAACATCTTGTGGAATATCAATAAACAGCATTAGCAAGCATTTATTTAGTAATTCCCACAATAAAAGTGGCTCTGACTCAGTAAAACCCTGTCTGCTCAAATGCACACCTTCATCGTTCAACAGATAGGTCACATATCCTGGAGCCCATTAGGAACAGGCATGAAGCACCTTAGATTCTCACAGTGGGAGACTCGAGTGCTGTATCACACATGGATCGTGAACCTGTGTACAGGTCTGTTGCTATTGCTTAAATGTCATTGTGTGAATTAGCTGAGACTTATTAACAAGCATGTTTTTCACCTATACAGAGCAATTATATATGATGCTATTGGCAGCATGAATTAAGGCAGATAAAGTAATGGTCTAATTGAATGCTTGAGTCATCTAATGGTTTTTACCTTCCCCTTATAATAGATTGCACTCTGCATTCATGTACTAAAAAAACAGAGTGGGATCAATAGTTTCTTCTGCTTAGAAAATCTCCTTGCCTGAAGCATAAGAGATACCTAATTTAAGGCTCCTTGCTGAGGCTTCCCCCACACACTTAATCAAGGAATAATATATCATGAAGCAAAAAGTACTTTTGTAGAGGCATAATTTCCTCATCATTGCATTTTAAGAAAGTTAAGTAACTTCCTCAGCTTGGAAGCAGAATGCCAATCTATCTTCGTACACACTGCAATTCCCACTGAAGTGAATGAGACTCTCCTAATTCAACTCAGCTGCAGAAACATATCCCATATTTCAGAGGAGCTTGGACTCTCACTTCAAGGTATTACTGAAAGCACTACCCTAACAGCTTGCACATTTACAATTAAACCAATGTTTAAAAAAAAAAAAAAAAAAAAAAAAAAGGAGGGCCGGAGGCAAAATTACTTTGGATCATCTTAGTGTTCTTCTGATCCAAGTCAAGCTCGGATTGATGAAAGCAGCAACGTTTCTTTTGTATTGCCAGTAATACAAAAGTAGGGTGGCAGTGCACAGCAGCAATGACACATCAGAGCATCGCCAGCATCTCTCGAGGGACCATTCCAATCAACAGGAGCCAAGACAGGGAAAGCAGACAGACAGAAGAGGAGAAAAATTGCAATATGTGTCATCACTTCAGAGTGATTGCAGACATTGCAATGCACATCTGTGGACAGAAAAGCATCCTGGCTCCTAATCAAAATAATGGACAATACAGTTGCCAAAAGACAAATGGACTCCATGGTAAGCTTATCTTTTAAAGAGAAACGCAAAGCCAGCAGAATAACACTGAAAGCTAAAAATCATACACGACAGTATTTTTAAAACATACTGATTCATCTCAGACACTGTATAAGCAATGATTAAAATAATTTCACAGGATTACTTTGAGTAAAAGGTAGTCAGAATAATAATTCTAGTCCACAACAAAATCAATGCAAGGAAGAACTGCTGGAACCAGCAATCTATCAGGATGCACCAAGTTGTTGATACTGAATGTGTCGCAGTATTCCCCAATGTCATGTCAGCACTCAAATCCTAGACTAGGATAATGGATATTTTGTACTGGCTTCAGAAAACTGTTTAAGAATCCTGATCAGACCCATTTAGATATGAAATTTGCTGAAGAGACAAATAAGGTAGAAATCTAAGACAAAAGAATATGCTTTAAGGTACCAGTTACTGCCCATTCCCTCGGACAGATGACAGTGCATGCATGTGATCTGAATTACCCGTTACGGACACTCCCATTACCTAGAAGAGACTGCTGACTGATAAGGCAGGCAAACACGGAGGGACAACAGCTCCCTGCGGAGGAGCTTCCCAGTGGGAGCTGGCAGAAGAGCTGGAAGAGCATCGTGTCTCCATGCAAGTACTGCATAGGTGCAACTGGATAAACCGGAGCAGTCCCAGAGCACCAAGTGCCTCTCACACCAGGAGGATGTAACAACACCCAGCAAGTTCGAGCTGTTCAGGGGCTGTGCTGCTGGCAAGCTCAGGGAGCCCTTAGATGCTTCTACAGTTACACGAGGCTGTTTATCATGGTTGACACAGTGATGTTTGGCTGACGAGCTATACACTTGAGATGAAGGCTATACAACTCCAAGGCAGTTGGAACAACCACTGAATGAACAGCCTCTCAAGTACCTGGTCCCAGAATAATTCCTTAAGACTCCTCAAAAACGCTTCTTTTCTAAATATTCAAGACACATTCCTTGGAATATATTTTTAAAGCAGTCACCTCAAATGACACTCCTTCCTAAACTTCACTGAGAATTGATTTTCCACATTACCAGGAATTCTCTGGAGGAATCCCCAGCTGCAGGACAGCAGACCCCTTCTCGTGCTACCTCTGTCTGAAAAGCCTCCACCTCAGTATTATGTTAAATAAAGGGATTTAACTGGCAATTTAAAAGGAATTACTGGCAAGCCCAAGTAGTCATACTTACATCACAGTAAAATATTAACTACCCAGAAATTTACCAATGCAAAACCCTTCATATATAGGAATTCCATCATATTCTGTGCTTTGAAAATTCTGTTTCTGAGGTAAAGGGTGGTAAATATATATATTTATTTGCAAGTGGAACATTGCCAATAATTTCCAAATATAATTTACGTATTTATATACTTACATACAATGTACACACCAGTATATAAATATACAAAATAGGTATATGTTTCTACTAGAAACATTCAGCATCCCCAAAAATATTCATATAGCTTGCACTGGGAGTGATAGAAGCAGAACAAAGTACACATTCTTGCATATTTCTCATTGATTGAAGGCTGGCATTGAAATGTATTGCTATCCTATCCAGTATCCTTCCCAATACTTTGGGAATATCCTGGTCAGAGTTTACATGGTAATACTTTGGGAATATCCTGGTCAGTTATAGTCACTGCATGATCACTGTGTTTTGCCTAGCAGGCTCTTCACTTTTAGTCAAAATAATCCAAAGATTTGGAATTTCTCTGCAGATGTGGACTCCACAGGCTCTGTATAGTTTTTAGGCAGATACCTCACTGAAAGTTGATCAAAGAATTCATTCTGCTTTTCTTACACTAAAAAAAAAGAAGGTGCCTGTTATTGAGAGGGAAGGGCAGGTGTGTATGCAGGAGGACAAAAGAGCCAGATGAAAAAGCTTGGCCTTGTGAGCTTCATAGTTATTGTATTTCTACTTTCCACATTCTGAGGATGGATACTTGCAAAGCCACATTCACTTGTAAAGAACATGAATTCCTTTGTGCCAGCACAGAGGACTCTCCAGAAAGAGAACAAGATAGATATGAGCAAAGCTATTTCACTGCCAGTTTGCTGTTACCATAGACATCCAAGTGAAAAATTACACCTCCAAAGTCCCTGCCCACCTCCTCTCTCAAGTTCATCAGTCCCTAGGCGATTTTTCAGCAAGCTCCCAAGGCTGGCAAAGATTTAACTCCCACGGTTGTGCTCTAACCAGGACTCATCCCTCCCTTTGGTGGTCCTTGCTTTCCAGCAACCCGCTACACCCACAGACACCACACTGGGTCTTGGTCTCCGGGCACAAGCCTCATTTAGGCACTATAAGGCAAAGGTGACCGAGACACTCTGTTGCCACCAGCCCCCTTTATTCTTGGCCTCCAGCGCAGCACTGCAGAGGCAGAAATGCACACCAAAAGATGTACGTGTCTTTCTCCTACTTGAGGAGATTTTAATAGGAAAAAATATCAGATATATTGTAAAATCTTTTAGGAAGTATCTAACCAATTCATGTAGAAACTCAGGTGCCTTGCTGTGCACTGAAGGAGTGCAAGTGAGTAAGCGTAAGAAAACAAGTCTACTTTTTTTGCTATGATGGAAGACCTTATATTCTATACAGGACAATTTATGCAGCTTGAATATGCATTACATTGACCTAAAGAATAAATGATCTGAAAAAGATCATGGATGGGTTTGTGTTAGAGAAGCAATGCACACAAGCACTGCAAACCAAACATTTTCCACATTGTACCCCGCAATAATGATACCCCAGAGCTTCCTCTTCGATGACTCAGGCAGAATAAAACTATTTAAAAGTACAATCTTAAAAATCCTTTTCAAATGCTCTTGATGAACTCCAAAGAGGCAGCACCTACTGCAAGCTTTTGCTGAAGACTTTGGAGACAAGTGCAGGAGAGTAACTGGCAGAGCAGGCTGCTAAGGTCAAGCGCATGCCTGTGCATAACTAAATGCGCACTGCAGCCACTTGTCTCTCCCACTCACCAGCAGCTAAGAGCCTACTGCCAGCAACCCCTTTATGTTAAGGATGCTTCTTCTAGAAGGGAATATATCACAGGTATTCCAGGGCAGAGCTGAAGAGAAACCCACTTGAAGAGTACTCTGCTTCTTTGTACGCCCACCCATGTTGTGCTGCCCCACTACTGCACACGGAGGCAGCCCCNACCCACCCATGTTGCGCTGCCCCACCGTAAGCACTGGGATAATCCCCACTACTGCACACGGAGGCAGCCCCTGAGGTGAGGTATTCCCAGGGCGCCAGCACATTCCTAACACGCTCCCAAGTAACCATCCTCATATCACTAATATCACTACTCCTAAGCAAAGTCAGTCAAAAACATGGACAAAGTACACTCAAAACTCACTTAGCCAAGAAAGTCACTTGAAATATTTCTGTTTTTTCTCCTTCTAAGGAAGGGATCACGTCAGTATCTGCAGCTGTCTTCCAGTTTCCAAAGCTAGTCTTGCCATGTAGCTGACAGCAATTAGAAAAACACCTGATTTTACTGCATCCATCTTTATATCTAGAGAAGAAAGCCCCTTCAAAACTGTACCAGTAAGCTAGGGGAGATTCTCTTTTTTCCCCTCTGAAAAAAAGACAGATTCACAAGCTATGTAATAAAGAAATGCTCACGGAAAGTACATGTCATTCACTTTTCAGCATGAATCACTGCTTTTTTGCAGCAGCAGCTCCAGAAGGGATTTTGTATTATTGCCCAACAAACAAAGTGTTGAAGGGTCTTTTAGGGCATTCTGTCAAAGTAAAGAGGAAAAAAAGATTCCTGCTTCAGCCATCGAAGTAACTGAATATGAACTAGTATATAATATATATTGTGGACGTATACATATAATATATATACAAATAAACACTGACTCTGTAACAAATGACCTTGTTTTAGTACTTCCAAAAGCAACCTTTGTCCAAGACTATCTTTTGGGATAGACCTGTATTTGGTAAACATCATTCCTCCTTTTTTTGGAATCACACAAACATAGCAAGATTTTTAAATAAAAAGAAGTGATCAGAAGACACACACAAAGCACAAAACAGTCCAGATTTTTGGTGAGCAGCCCCAATCCATTCACTCCTTTCCTGAAGGACTTCTTGGAGGCTCTCACCCATAAGGTGGGAGTAGGTACTGAACATTTTCAGGCATGGACACACTGCACAGCCTTAGAAGCAAGCTGCAGCAAAAGTTCTTGTTAAGACATCCACAGTATTGCACAGACAGACAAGTTTATACTCAAAATTACAAATTAAGTCACTATTCTGGCAGCAACAGCAGCATTTCAAAGTGCAAATAAAGCTCCATATAAATAAGCTAGGAAAAGTCAAACTTGAAAAGTTAATTAAAAATAAAAAACTACTGCAAAAAATGTAAAAATTAAAAGTGAAGTTCAGAAAAAATACTTGTAGACCATTGAAGCTATTTGTTTTATTCGGTGGAACTGAAACTGAAATTCAAGGAGTAGTATTTTCTTCTCAGAAAATATGAAGTTGCCAGCAGATAAATTAAGAAAAAAGAAATCCTCCCTTCAAATGTTCCCAGGCAACACTAAGGACTCATAATTTGAGCAAAATAGGGTTGTCAGTGAGGATACGAACAGAAAGCAGTCATTTCAAAGTTGTCACAGAAGGCACATTTTAGCCTGCAGACACTTTCTTTAGAGGAGACAGAGCTTGGAAGGAAAAGAGCCCAGCTGGAGCCCGGGAGCCTGGCAGAGTTTCCACTGTGAGCACCAGAAGCAACAAATCAACATCCCAACTCACTGTTTGAGGTTATTCCATACAGTAGCCAGCGAAGCATAACAGAGGCAGAAGAAAATGGGAATGACAAGCATGATTATGCTTAAAAACATAAACAATCTCATGACATCCCTGTCTCAAATCAATTTACCTCAAAGAAACAGAGCAAGAATGCCTTGGGTTAGTTTTGACTACATCAAGACTCAAACCCCAGGACATGGGGCGTTCATGGCCTACCACTGAGTTTATACTGTAGGTGACTTGTTAAAGACCATTTGATTTTCAGTCTAACAAAATAAATGGCCACTGATGGCAGATGAATCTAGCTTAGCTCACAACACTGTAAAAACTGAAACTCAAATTCTGTATTTCCGTTGCTTTTCCATGACCTTGGAGAACTAAATCTAAAGCTCAAAGGTAAGTATTTTAGAAATTAAATTTAACACAATTTTAAAATCACATAGGTATATGCACCCCCATGTGAAATGCAATCCTCATTTTTCCTCCCTGAACTTTTTTTTTTTTTTAAAAAAGAGTATCTCGCTATGACCAAATCACAGGAATCCTGGCTCCTATTGCCATCCTTTGCATCTAAGTGCTGCTCTTAATCCATTTGCAGTCAACTAGTGAAGCAGTGTTTCTCAAGTTGCTTGCTTCTACCTATGAGCAGAGACTGTGACGCACTTTGCCCAGAGCCAGTGAAACTCATTTGTTGGTTGGAATTTAACAGATAAAGCAAAACCAGAAAAAGAACCCACCCACCAGGCACACAAAGGACTGTAGAGATAAAAATGAAATTGCTCTGCAATAAGAACTCCATAGCTGCCTGCCACAAGCTTGGCATGCACTCTAAACTATGAAACTTGCTGTGCAGAGGAAGACAAAAATGCTTAGAGCTGCTGCCTGCATCCTGTCAAACTTGTTCTTCTCACCAGCTTTCCTAACAGCTACACAGTTTCAAACTAGTGAACTGAAATACCTGTACATTTACAGGACACACATCAGCACCTGAAGCAGCATAATAAAAGGTGTTGAAGTATATGAACTCATGATCTAATAAGAGATAAATAGCAGAAATTTATACATCTATAAATATTTTCAGATGTTCTTTGTGTCTTCAATTTTGCCCTCTTAAGACTCTTACACTTTAGAGACCACATACCTAGTATCTCCTGAAACATATAAACCTTTTTCCTATTGTAACAGGAAAGAACTGCCCAGTGTTTGTAGTTTTTTTGTGTGGTTATTTTAGAAGTAGATCAATAAATATGTGAAAAAGTAACCAAAAACTTAGGCTTCTCGTATTTCTAGATCTTTAGAAAAAAAGATGGAACACAAAGCAAGAAGTCACACAGCCTGTAACAAACTTACCCATCAAAGTCCAAGTTGGTTCCCATCTATTGAACCAACAGACCTCTACAGCCACTTGTCCCATTTAGCACTTGGCTGAGATCTTCAACAGGAGTATTGCCAAAAACAAGAGAGTAGCCTGTCTCCACTCCACTTGGACATCTCATTACAAGATACATACCCAATTCTTTTTTTCAGACTCATCCTCTCCTCTTGCATTTCTTCTTTGTTTGAGGCAAAAACAGAGGGACCAGAACTGATATTCATGTCTATGTAAGACTCCAAGATGACAACATCAGCAAGATTTGTATACACTATTAGAGATTTAGCTACCTACAAAAGAACTATCTTTTAGCTAAAGATAATAGGATAAAAATGATTGCAGATTGATAACAGTAACACTTCCTCATCCTGCCCAAGTTGTCTTTCTTCTGACTCAAAATATATATCCTCTAAATATGCTCTTTTAGTCACATTTGTATAGAGTTTGTTCTGTTTTTCAGTCGACTTTGCTAGTGTACACAGAGGTCTCTCCATAACAATGAGTAAAACCACAGTTTAGAGCCCACCCCAGTCTCCTCACCACTTCACCATTTATTTTTGTGTGCAGTGCTGATGTGTGTCACTGCTGATGCTGCACCGCAGTGGCCCCCATGATTCCCAGTAGTGCCTTACTGCACACGAGTGCAGTTAAGCAGCAGCCACAAGCATGAACTCAACCTAAGTTCATCCACTTAAACCACTAGGGTTCTTGTGCAGGAGAGGATTCCAGGTATTTTTAAGTTAAACCTATTCTTAGAAATTGAGCACTAAAAACACACTTTAAAACTAAACAAAAACTTTTCCTTTGCTAAACTTTCCTACTAACCATACTCATACTCCTGCCTTCTCCCTTTCAAAAGGAAAGAATAAGGAAGTTAACGACATAAGAGGCATTCCCAAACAGTGCAGCTATTTGGTGGAAGTGTCAAAGATTATTTAACAATGAAAAATCCCTTATATGCTAACAAGCCACTAAATACTGCACATTTCAGAACTAGTTATTTCACATGCTCATTTTACAGATGCATACATAATACAGAAAATTGCTGCTAAAAGCCTAAAAGAAGCATGTTTAGCTGCTGTTATACAGTAGTTCATGTATTTTGAAATTTAAGTTCAACAGAAAAATGGCTCAGTTTCATCATATTCAAAAATACTGAAGATAACCACCAAAAGAGGAACAAAACTTTTTTAAAAGGATGCTTAAAACATAATTGTCAGATTCATGAAACCAGCTTTCTTCTGATGAAAGATACAACAGAACTGAGACATCAGGGGTGCTACTCTAGATTTGACCAATTTTGCTCTTACAAAGCATTACGTTTTTCATTGTCCTTACATTTTTTAAGCTTAATCTAAAGCGAAGTTTAATCTGAGCTACACAATAAGGTTCATATTTCTGAATAAAAAAAACCCTATGATTATTGCTACCTTTAACTGCCTTAACCCCCAAGAAAACTTTTCCAAATGGAACTTTCCCTAACCAAAAGCTGCTCTGGACTCCATGCAGACCATTTGCTGACTCCACAAAGCCTATTGAAAAGGACACATTTAACTGAACAGCAGTTCAAAAACAGGAATACCACTGACAGCTACTGAAAGATTTCCACACAGACCTTAAAACTAATGAGGTTCTAGAAGAACCACCATAGTGACCATTTATTCACTTTCCAAGTTTTAATGTGTAGAATGGAAGACTGGCAAGCTTTTTACACATATCCATGAGACTACAAAGGCATTTTGCTAATAGAAGCACCAAATATCCACCCCTTATCTTCAAGGGATGGGGACAAAAGGAAAAAGGCCTTTTTTTTTCCAGCATCTTTTAAAGAGCAATCATACATCAAGATTTCTTACAGCCTCCAATCACTAAAACTGCTGGTTCCCACAGCTTTAATTTCCAATAACATTACTCTATCCTTAGGATGTTCATCTAATAGTAGCTTGAGTACTCATCCTGTCACACAGTTTGCCTAGTTATGCTGATGATTTCTGAGTGTAAAACTTGAAGCTCAGTATTTACAGCAATAACAATGTTAAGATAAAAGCAAACGACATTTTAAAATAGCAACTAAAATGAAAAGCATCTGGCCCTCAGCTACAGTTTTTAAATGCAGACTAGGAAACAGTTTTAATTAAAAGTAACCCATGGATTGCAGAATCTTTATTATCTTTGTAGAAAGAGGAGTTATAAAGTAAACAAATTGTCCTATTACTCATTATCCTGCATAAGGGCACAACTGAAAGCTTTTAAACCCTCCCTTTTTTTTCTTTTGCATTGCAGGAGATAACTGGAAGCCTCAGCTAGTCTTGATTTTATGTTAGCTGACTTTTTTTTTCCACCTACCACCTGTTTCTCTCTTTCTAAAACATTAGTATTCAGGGCAGGAGTACATACTGCTTGGTTCTAAACAAGCAGCTCCAGTTCCACTCAGAATTGTCTTGCCTGCCCCACACTTGCTGTAATGCACATACACAAACACATGCAAGTGGGATAAAAGTGCCACTGAATAAGGTCCTGGGCAGGGATTTCAAAATCTTGATTTCAAGTGCAGCTCAGCTTCAGGTTCCCCAAATCAGCAGCATGGTCACTGCCTCTGTAACAGAGGCTGGAAGTCCTTGGCCTCATAGCACTACTTCAAGGGAGTAACAGATAGCCAAATATCTTTGAAATTGCTCAAAGCAGGTCATTCAAATAACTTAGCAATCTACTGGGGAAAAACGCTAAAAACAGTAAGCATACACTCATAAGCATATAACCAGCCAGAAAATAAAGTAGATAAAGTGAAGATACACTTCATTCCCTATAGAAAGAAAAATCCTAGTGACGGTTCAGTTATAAAGGTAAAATAAGACAGAATTAGAGTTTGCGACCAAATGAATCTTGCCACTGAGGACAGTTTTTATTTTTTTAATTAAAGAAATGCACTTGAATACTTAGACCAACTACTGAGATTTCCACTGGATTTGACATATCTAGAGACACGTCTAGACATGTGAACATCATTGAGAATCTGGAGTTCAATAGCCCAGGAAGGCTGGAGAAAGCAAACCCCCAAATCAGCCAGGCTAGCCCAAAGAGCGGCACATACACACAAAGTCTGCAGAAGCAAAAACTGAGGATGTAAAGAGACTGTTTATGGCAAAACAGGACCTGAAATCCTGGGAGCTGCCACTGTTTCATAATGATCACGGTGCATATTTGCCCTTACAACACAAAGGTTGTTTGTGAGGATTATGATACTCACAGCTCTATAAAACTGCCAAGAATTAGATACAGTTAAAACAAAACAGAAAACAGGTGACATCTCAGAAGTCCCCAGAGAACTGAGGAACAGAGAAGTCAAAGTCCAAAGAACAACAGTTTAGAGCTCTGCCACAATCAAAACTACAAACTCCTCCTCCTGTTGCTACCTGGCAGCGACACTGAAGCCGCGGGGAACAGGCAGACACAGCCCGTGCAGACTAACAGCCCATCACCTCCCACCCACGCAGCGCGCCGCGCGCCGCAGAGCCTTCCTGACCATGGTTACCCTGGTGGCAGCGCATACATCTTTAAAATGTTTAGGTGATGATTGCTGTTAGCGTAAGGCTTTCAGAGAAAGGTGTAGGGAAGTGTGTTTAGAAAGTCACCAGTGCAAAGAGACTCTGCATCGTACAGGGAAAAAAAAAAAAAANGAGAGAGACACTGCATCGTACAGGGAAAACAAACAAACATCCCCCCACACACACATTGTGCCAGGCTGAGCACTCAGACCCAAGGTAGGAAGCAATTCTCCTTCAGAGCACAAAGGGCTGTGGACTACATCTGAAGAAAAAAACACTTACTTGAATACAGAAATTAAGCGACCTGACACAGCAGCTGTCATGAGAACGGTAGTAAAGTTGCACATTTATTCAAATACACTAGGCCCAAACAGACCAGGCAAAGAAATGCCAACGTAGGCACAGAGAAGCACGCAGCCACCCAAAAAAGCACCTCAGGGTTCTAGCAAGCCAGCACACACATTGGGGCAGTTTTATAGACACACCTGGAACAGTCACCAACAAATCTACATACTCTTGGACAGTAGATAAAAGGTTTCTGTAGGGTACAGTTTGTGAGGAATAAATTTGGCCTGGTGAAGTCAGGCCAAATGTTAAGTTACATATTCAGCTGTAAAGTTCCTCTATGGAACAGCTAAAAAGTTCAAATTTCAGTTCAAGTGATCTGCTTATTACAACTTTTGGGGGAATGTGGGTAGAAAAACAGTCTTTTACAAATTAGAGAAATGTTCCCCTGAATTGAAATAGGAATATAGGTCATTAAAAACATTTTCTCAATTATTTGTCTTTTCATACATTACAACATCACTAATATCCTTCCTTTGCATCAGCTGTCACTATTTCAATTAATTCAATATTTTGTTTCCATAATTATCTTTTCTTCCTCAGAACATTCGGTTCTAGTGCATTATTCACACTGCAGAAATATGTATATCAAGGGTCATATTTTGGGTTGTTGAAGGAGAAAAAGATTCAGCTTCAGTGGACTGTAATCAGGAAGAGACAAAGACAAAGAGTACAACGAAAAGAAGAGTGAGAGAAGGAAAAGATAACTTAAAAATATTGATATAGCATTAAACAAAAGCTAATTGAGAGAGTGTGATGCAAAGATATATTTAAGAGTATTCAGAGAGCAGAGCACTACGGAGAAAAAGTTTCCAAGATATACAGGGGAAAGCCATCAGGGCAGAATTCTTTCCTTCCCGCTCTTTCCTCCTGAGACCATGCTAGTGCCAACCTCACTTGATGGGGAAGTTGCTGTAGGACTGCTCTAGTAGACAGAAGAACAAAAAAAGCCACAAACACACTTTTGTTCAAAGTTTGGTAGAACAGAGCTGGCCCTGGGGCTATTCAGGTAGGAGTGATCTCAGCATTCAGTGAACTTGACAGCAGAGGAGAGGCTGCTGCCCAGCCTGCAAACTCCAGCCCAGGAAAGGGAGGAGGACAGTGTTCGTCCGGGTTGGCTGACAGCAAGGCACGTTTCACACGCACCAGCACATCTGAGCCCCCTCACAACAGGNAACAAAAAAGCCACAAACACACTTTTGCTCAAAGTTTGGTAAAACAGAGCTGGCCCCAGGGCTATTCAGGTAGGAGTGATCTAAGCATTCAGTGAACTTGACAGGAGAGGAGAGGAGAGGCTGCTGCCCAGCCTGCAAACTCCAGCCCAGGAAAGGGAGGAGGACAGTGTTCGTCCGGGTTGGCTGACAGCAGGGCACGTTTCACACGCACCAGCACATCTGAGCCCCCTCACAACAGGTTTAATTAAACTCACATTAAAAAGATTAATGCATCTTTTATAGCTTAAAGGGTAATGTATTGACCAACTGTAACTTTTTAGTGGGCTTTATACTGGTTTTATTCTGATTTGTTACAAGCAACTGATGATCAGCAATCTCCTTTAATGCATTGAGTTAAAGTCACACTCAACCTGCTTCATTGTAGCTAACAACTGTTTCAGGTTTAATTTATTTGCAGAACTTCATTTCAACTTATATGACAAAAATACAAAGGCTAGACTATTTTAAGCAGCCATAAAATTATTTGATGGATATTCTTTGCAGAAGTTGTGTTTCTCTAGGGTCATTTTCATTTATGCTGTGTTCAAGATGTCATTAGTGTTACCAAAAAATATCAAGCAAAACCCCAAAGCCGGGAGAATAATGAATTGAATAATGCCTTCCATCCTCTGTGTTTTACATCTCTACCATATATCTCTTGGTATTTGAGCTTTTTTTTTTTTTTTTTTTAATTTTTCTCTACTAGAATAGTTTCTGCAATTCAACAAAAAATTCTATGAAAGATCCCTAGTATGTATTTGGGATGCATAAATAGCATATAAACTTTATTTATAACATGAACTCAGATTTGATCAACTACTGACTTAAGCTGATGAACACTATGCGAACTGAAACTGGCCTTGGACTCTGGCTAGAACATCACCTCATGCTGTCTGCACCCAGACTTCCCAACGCAGCAGACATTTGGGTTGTTTTTACATCACAAAGTTTATGGGGAAAAGAATCATTGCTTTTGTGCTTGCGCAGCATTTCTTCCCCAGCCCCCCCCATGAGTCAGAGTCCTGATACATTAGTATAAATAATAAATATGCTTTTGATGAGTGGTGTGTAGCCAATATACCTTTCCTGCAGAGTAAAAATCCATAGGATTAAAAAAAGGGAGAGTGTCTATTATGAGCAAGTATTAAGTTTATCCTCTTTCCAGAAATGAGGAACCTGACTTGAACAGCAAATTTGACCTCTGGGTTTCATAAGGCTTTTTAAAATCTTCCAGTAAAGTTACTTTAGTTCTGCAGTAGAAAATATTCTATCATGTACAATTGTGGCCTATTTTTAGTTTTGAACTCTGCTGTATTCAATTACAAGTTTTCAGGGATTTGGTCTACAAATTAAAAAAGCTGTAAGTGTATTAATGATCAATTAAGTCAAAGTGAGAACTAATACTACCAGAAAAGTTGATTTAATGTATGTAGGATTGACTAAATACATCCTTTGTGTATTTTGAGCATTTATTCCTACTAGATCTCAAATGCACATCATATGTGCAGGCATCTTGTAATGTAAGAATTTCATTGATAATTATTTCCAGTAGCTCAAACTTAGTTCCAATAAAGTAAACTTACTCTTTGCCAGGTAATATTTTATCAAACTAGCCTAGCATAAGCTAGCACCATCAGGAAGATACTTATCAACCACAAGGAAGTCCCTACTTTTAAAGGCAATCTGATGTACTCTAAAAACTGAGAATGGGGTCATTTCTAAACTCTCCATTATGAATAATGTTTTAGTCTTACAACCACTTCTATGTAAGCAGCACACAGCAGTGACGGTATCTGCTCTGGTAGGGCCCTGGAGTTGAGGTTTCTAAAAGGCACAACTCTCCATGTCCAAGTAAGCCTCTAATCCTGGAGAAATCTCTGGTTATCTGTTAGAACAGTACTAAGGATGAAGGACAAGTAAAACTGAAGAGAAAATAAGAATAACGCCTTGTTAGAGCATTAGTTCTGTTGTGACTGAAGTCGAAAGTATTTCTTTACTACAGGAGTGCTCCAATTCTCACTGACTCTCAAAGATGCATGGGTACGTTACAGGGATTAATCCCGCTTCATCACCGACTAGTCAGTCAAGTCAGAGATAGAGAACCATGGCAAAAAGCTGAAAAGTTCTGCAGCCCAAGCTACCAGCACTACATCTGGCAACACCGTGCAAGTCGTCAGAAAAGAGTAAAGAGGAGGGCATGGCTGCACACCAAAATACAATGCACATTCCTAAACTTCTCCAAGTCAGTCTCAGAGTTTACAGCCAGAAGAGTTGCTTGATATTTCAAGCATATAGAAATGGAGACAGATATAGCAGCATATTTGAATAGCAAAGGAAAAAAATTGTACCTTCTATAACTAGTTATGATTTCTCATTATACAAATATGCCTTGAAGAGTCACATTACCACAGGGTTATTACACCCAATAACTGCTGACCCCTAGGTCACAAATTAAAGATCAACCAGATCTACAACTCTGTTTAAATTATAAGACACCTCTCATTTCATGGGCAATTTGCAATTATGATCTTCATGATGAGATTCCTCCACCACACACATTAGGCAGAAGTTGGATTTATTTTAAATTAAAAAGTAGCATTTATTATACCACATCAGCATACCATAAGGGTGATTAAAATGCATTTCAGAAACTCGTAATTTCAATTTGTCTTCAACTCCTGCTACATAGAAACAAGTTAACTTATTTCAATTAATATTCTTGATGCATCTTAAAAAAGATGCACTGGAACAACAAAATAAATAATCAGAAACAACATCCTCACTACCTTAAAAGAAATCCAAGACTCTTGTTAGAAATAAGATTTAATAAGAATCATTTTGTCAAAAAAATCAGGTTAGGTTTATTAAGCTTAGGGCAGGAAAAGTAACATATGCATCCGAGCATTTAAATATTTGCAAAAAAAATATATTAATGGCATCATTAAAGTGTGAATTGCTTGATAATCCAAGGTGGTTTCAAGACAGGTGAAGTGTTTCCCAAGCATCTTGCATCGCTCAAGTACTACTCAACCGCCCTGCCGCGCTTAGGGATTCAGTGCATGCCAGAGTGCCCCGGAGATAGTGCTCATGTCCAGCTGGGAAGCCGGGGCTTTCCCTGGTGAGAGGTGGCTCTCATCGCCACCAGCCCAGGGCAGCAGGAGCTCACACAGAGCAGTGTCACGGGGCAGAGCCACTGGGCCTGCGGACAGGCAGGGGCCGGGCTGCGGGACACAAAGCAGGGAGCTCCTGCCTCTGCACAACTGAATATTGACACATCCCTGCCACGACTCAAGCACCAACCCACCGCGCCGGCCAGCCGGGCCTCAGCCACGAGGCCAAGGGGAACCCTCCTGTCAAACTGCCTGTCCCAGATTTTGCTGGAAGAAGTTCTATCGAACGCATTGTTTCATGAATAATGATTCATTTGATCATTTCCGATCAGAGTTCCTTTTATGTAACTTCTGAGAAGCCCGTGTATTTACTAGTTTGCAATGGTGGCAGTTCTGTTGTCCACAAGACACAGCATCCATCACTTCTTCCCCACAGGAGCTTAAAACATTTGAGCAACTTTATGTACAAGGAGTGCAATCCACAGAAACAGTCAACAATAGGTAGAGTAACAAATTCCAGCCTAGAAATGAAGACTACAGGGATAAAAGTTTGAGAGAATGTTGTCCGCATTTAAAAGTATCAGATTAAAACACTTTAAGGGACAAATTTTATGGAACAACACTTCAGAAAACAAAAAATAACCAGTAAAATAGGAACCATGAATTGAAGCAGCATACTATAGACTCATTCTGAATTATTTTAAGTGAATGAAGTGCCTACCAATTTTTACAGAGTCTATGTTTATTTCGTATTTTAAGATCCCATGAGAGAAATAGCAAACCACATTCTAAAGCATTCAAGCCTACAGGAAACAGTTTCTTTCCATTTATATTTTACAAAGAGAAAGAAACACAGCGGTTCCACCTTCAGCATGTTCTATTTAATGCCATGTAACAACACTTTTAATTAATGATACACAAACCAGCAAAGCTTCATACCCTTGTGTGAACTCCCATGATTTAAAAATAAGGATGAAGTAAAAGCATTTCTAACCCTGAAAGCATTTTTCTGATTGTATTTTCGCAGTTTGGTTACCTGGACAAAGTCATTCCTGCGTGAAAAGCATATCTAGCAGCACCTGTTTGAATGGGATAGACCTGCAAAGAATCTCACATATAGGGAGAAAACATGAAAAGTGAAAAAGGAAACAAACATTCTGAAAGTGAAATCAAGATGTTTTATACAACATAATTGGGAGCCTATGAAAATATACAAATGGAAGATTAAGACAGAGTGAAAGCAACCATCATTATAGAAACTTGAGCAGAATTTTGGACTCATGCAAATTTGTTGCAAGAACTAGGACACTAAATGCCATAAGTCTGCTCAGGGACCAACACAACAGAGCACCGATCTTGGGAATGCTTTTCTCAAAAGAAACTGTAATAATTGAATGTACCTGGATAGGCTGATGGAAAGTAACAGAAGAGTATCTGAAAACTGAGGTTAAGTCCCCAAATCAGACGGTCCATGTGACACAGAAACAAGAAAACATGTTAGATTATCTGTTCTAGTCATTGCAGACTTCAGTTAATCACAGACAAATAGTCAGTGGGACAAAGCAACAAGCTAGTCCAGAAAAAAAGAAAACAGATGTGAAAGAGGGAGCTGTTCACCAGCTGTTCACATGAGAAGTGATGCTCACACGGGTTTTCAGCCAAT
Source organism: Crypturellus undulatus (assembly GCA_013389825.1). NCBI lineage: Eukaryota > Metazoa > Chordata > Aves > Tinamiformes > Tinamidae > Crypturellus > Crypturellus undulatus. Next base: position 102,442 of record VWPW01020041.1, read on the forward strand.
AGCTAGTTCCTAAAGAAAATCATTAACATGCTAGTGAGATTTTTGAAATAGTTACAACAATATTTGCAGCAAGATTCAGTCCTGCCTAGAACGGCAGCACAAGGCCCATATAAAAACAAATGTACAGCATTTCTTTAAGGTTTTCCTAAAGTACAATTATAGCAGTTTACTTAAATATACCTGTCTATGAAACGAAGTATGGAGAAATCTAATCAACCTGTGTTCAGCATTTACTGTCCGGAAAGCTCTCCCTCATCCACTGTCCTGCTTACGAGCAAGCAATGAAGCAAGGACTCGCGACATGGACAGACATGTTATTCTATTTCTGAAGCTCACCCTTGTGAGTTTATGCGAAACATTTACCCCAAAGCTACAGTGACCTGCAGACCAAAAAGTTTCCTCATTATTGAAATTCAGCAAGTGCCAAATGTTCTGTGGTTTACAGCAGATAGAGTTTCACCTCAAAGGCAGCATTCTGTATGAGCTTTGAAAGCTGCTGAATTCTGAACTACCCTGCTGTAGTATGGATGTCACTGCTGTCTTCTGGCAGCAAACAACTATGTAAAGATTCTCAAGGATGTGTTTTCAAAGCTCAAAACACCTTGATAACAATGGAGCCCATTACAGGGATCAACACTTTCTTCTTTCATTTCCTGCAATCTGAAAAAAACTGCACAAAATTTGCCTATAAACATAAACTTGCCTTTGAAGACACTCTTCATACTTCAGGTTGGATGAATGAGTTGCTCATGTCTGTTTCCATATACACACACAATGCCTCATGTATGTTGCTGCTTTATACAAGCACCGCAAACCCACAAAGCCACTACTGTCAAAACAAGGTACAGCAAGAAAACATAGCTTTCTTAAGTTACCTCTTAGTATTTACAAGGGTCAAAGTTAAAAGAAAAAAGCAAAGAGCATGTTAAGGTCTGTTTCCTTCCTCAGTACAATTACTTACATCATTTCCAGCATGTTTTTCCAAGCTGATACATATTTACCCTTCTCCCTTTCCTTTTCCTCAGAGAAGCCCACAGAATGACAGTGGAATAACATAAGAATCCTTCTGAGATCTCTGCAAAACTTCTCTGCAGAGAAGTACTTAAGGACTACAGTTCTTTAAATACTACACAACTCTTTTAAACAATTCTACATTCATATTTTCAGGGTAGCAATTTCAGGAATTTCCATGAGACCTATTGGAATTTTTAAATCTGAAGTTATTTACTCAAATACTGAAATATAAATTCAGTCATTTACTTTAGGTTAAATGCTTGAGTTGAACACATACAGGCAATATTTCTGAAATGTTTCCCATGCAAATACTCAACATAAGCAAGCCCATAAATACAGATCAGGTTGGTTTCTCTGCCAGGCTTTTATCTACACTGAGCAACTGAACCACAGATAGATGAGATGGCAGTTCAAGAATACAAGCTAATAACCAGAATCAATGTTTTGCTGAATTTTGTTTTTCCCCCCACCACATTAAACCTATTCTATGCTGCTGCTGGTACATTTCTCAGCAAGTTGCCTGTAACAATTTTTCCAAAACAGGGTTTAGGAGAAGATTTAAGGGCTTTAGAAAATTTTTCTAAGTACCTAGTTGAGAAGAAAAAGAATATAAATACTCAGCATTTGTGGTAAATACTCACCAATTCCCTGAAGTGTTAGTTTCCAACTGCCAGGATCCTAGTCCTTTTCTCATCCATTTCTCAAACTGGATGATAGTACAAACAAATGGAGATTCTTTTCACAAGCAAGTTTTTTACTGAATGGTTTGAGAAGAATTAATGAGGTATCTCTATGAAGATTCCAACTGCAGCTACTTCTGAATATGTTCTTGTGTATGCTATATCCCCCTATTCTGTGGTGCCCCATGTAAAGTACTTGAACATTACATTTGTTTATGGTGTCTAAAACCACTTAATCTATGAATACAGGTTGAGGTGTATCCCAGACACACATCAGCTTTCTCTAACATGAGAATGGGAGCCTGAGATAGGGGCAAAGCAAAGAAATGTGGCCCCACAGAAGGCTCCAGAGGGAGCTTGACCTAAGGGGCAAGGCCCTATGCAATGTTTTGGTATGTGTCTACCACTCTTTCTAGATTCAGAGTTGGTGGCATAATATTTGGAGCCCAGGTGACAACCATGTCATGCAATGACAGAGAATCTGTTTTGAGGACCTAGAATGATAGCCCATAGCCGTATTTCTTCAAAATGGTAGCAACTTCCCCTTGCATCCTCCTAAACATTACTGGATGTTATAGTATCTGACCACAGAGCCAAGAATACTCACCGGTGAAAAGAGAAATCTGCTAGAACACCTGCTGGTTACTTAGTTAATAGTGTAAGACGCTGGAGAGGGAGGGATTCAGTCTTGAGCTCAGCATCCTATTTGATGAATAGTACTGTAGGACACAGAACACGTTTCTTTCATCAAGGGCCCATATTACAAATATCAGCAAAACTAATACAGCTGGCCTTGTTTTTAAAAGTTTGTTCCAAGGACAGGACACCTGAGAACTTCCATACCTTTAACAGAACTGCATCACTAACCATTCATAAACCCATCCTTGGAACCACGGCAGAATGAAACAGTAACCCAAGAAGTTTGTCTAGTTTTATGAAACAGACCTACAAACAGGACTCCTGTAGCATGACTACCAATCCAGCATCAACTGGACCACAGCATTCAGAGTTATCACAAAAATATTGGTTCCAGAACATGATTTAGCCTGTGATTTTCAAAAACAAGAGCATTAATACTTTTTGACAATGCTAAGCTACAAAGCATGACAGTTTTCATCATCTCCACTACTGCCAGCTAGACTAACAACTAAGGCAAGCACTTTAATGGTATGGGGCATATCTAGCTAATTAAAGTGCCTTGATTTGCATTATTTTCTTCTCTAAAAATATTTTACAGCATATGACAACCTTGCAAACTAAAACAGTTAATATAAGGCTTATGATTGAAGGTTAACTCCACAAATAGAATACTAATGTGTTCCTGTAGATTTCTACTTTTTACATCAATATTCAATAGGCAGTACAAAGTTCACACAGAGAATGAAGCAACTGCAAGTATCAGGTATTTTCCTGTTTCTAATCTACTTAGTCCAATGAGAAAAGTGAAGTTTTAATAGTGTTCACAATAAAATATCTTGTCAGTAACAACCAAGCTATCAAATTCTGTTTTATTTTCTCTGGAGAACTTGCAATGAGCTGTTTCATTATACTGAAATTGTTTTGTCAGCACACTGCTTAAAAGAGCAATAGGAATGCTACACAAATATGGATGCTGTTTACTGCAACTTATTAAAAGGAGATCATATAACCTACTGATTTTCAGTGTTCTGCACTCTCATTATTGTCAAACCTCCTCCAGTCTCCCTATTATAGAATTCAAAGTACAAGGCAAGTGCAAGACATTCAGTTGGACTGCATTATAATGAAGAGCCTTTAAAACTTTCTACAATGAAACTGCAGTGTGAAAGATGTGTTCCATGATTATTACACTATTACCTTTAATTTCTTTTAGCCCTACTGCAACTAATATGGACTTTTAAAATGACCAGGGCTATCTTCCCCTATTTAGCCAATCATTTCTATGATTGAGCATTGGCTAAGCTCTGATTTCATCTATGAATGATCAAGGGGAAAAGTGTTCCTTCCATAATTAGAAAGCAAGCTTTCACATAAGCACAGTAAAAATGTTATTGTTCAACCTTACAACCCTAAACATATAGCACACCACTTTTCCAAGTTTAACATTGATTCTCCAGTATGCAACTCTCAGATCTGCCCAACAAGACTATGACTCCCCACTTCAAAGAAGATTCTTAAGGTTAAGGTTTTCTTAAGCAAAAATCCTTGATTCATAATTGAAATTGAGTGACAATTAAATTGAAGGCCTAAAACATTTTGAACACATGATATGAAAGAGTTTTTTTTAAAAACCTTTATAGATAAAAAGGTAGGTGAATTTGTGTTCAGAACTAGGTGTAGATTCAGCCAAAGATAGTAGATCAGTAACTGAAGGCACAAAAACATACTAAAACATTTCCAATGAGTATTTTGTTTCCTCATTTCAAACACCAGTCAACTTTTAATCTCATTAATTCTTCTGAATTAATGCTTGAATATTCAGCTGACATGTCTTTTTGATTCCCTGCACATACCTTAACCCTCTTCAAAACTCACTGAAAATGTCACTTAAAATATAAGCAGTCTGGGTCCTTAGAGCATTCAGTGTTTGTTCACAGCTTGAACTTAAAACTATCCTTCTCACCTGCAAAATATTAATTCAATTAACACTTCTTCCCTTGGAGACAGAACTGTTAATCAGCTTGATTTAAGAGCTCCCTCTAAAAATAAAAGGAAATTCTGAATAGAGAGGAAAAACAGAGCGCAAAGTCCTGAAATGATATTTATAAATATACAGTTTTCTCCTTCTATATTCATAACTTATTTGTTTTGACATATGGTGTATAATATTCACTTCAGAAACCCTATTCCTAGTTTTTTTTAACATCTGCATCAGAATTTACGCATCACAAAAGCTACACAATGCAGACATCTCTGCAAATAACTGTGTATATTGGCCACCCTCCAACACTGAAACACCTGCTATTTTTAAGCCTCTATATCCTTCAGTGAAGAAATGGCTTCCTGTGAAAATGCTTGCAGGGCTACAAGTATGCTCAGGAATGGGTCCCTCACATATGCCAGGAGTAGGAAACTCAAGGGAACAACCTTTAGGTTGGAATAACATACAGGACTGTTACACAAACCCTTCTATATGGTGTCAAAACCCACCACACAAATCTCAGGGCTGTCTTTCTGTTTCCAAATAGTCTTCCTCTAAACTGACAAATGGATCAAAAATTCATTCACCTACGGCTTAGACATCTTGGAACTCTCTTCCTTCTGAAACAGCTTAGAAGTAGTAACTCCTAGAAGAAATGCAGAGTGAGATACTAAGGCCTGAATATAGCTGCCACCAAGAGATACAGTAGAAGCCCAACAAAATGAAATACCTCACAAACTTGTTTAAAACTTATCCAGTATATGTATACTACTGTCAGAATGTTATTGAATACATTGATTGCAAGTAAAAAAAAAAAAAAAAAGAAAGTTTTCAAAATGCAGATCTCAGGATAAAATTGGATAGGGAAAACAATCTGAAGTTTCCCCTTAATTTCAAGTTTCCTCAGAGCTGGAGGGTCACATCAAGAAAAGGCTCCCTGAAAAATAACACCTAGGCTATTCCAAGAATATTGGCACATATGAGCTCCCACGCCCATTTTCGAGCACCTGAATTTCTTGTTAGAACTATCACTGATGGCTGCCAAACTAAGCTCTTGCCCTCAATTGCCACAGGAGTGCCTTACTTCATCTACAGCCTTGATTGCCCCCTTAAAGTACACCAGTGAAATATTTGCTATGCACATCGAGGGGGAAGATCAGAGTAAATCACAGACCTAAGGTGATTATCCAAAAATCAAACTGCTGGGAAATGAAGCATAATATCAGTTAAAGTGTCACTAAAACAGAATTAGGAGTATAGTCAGGTAAAATACTTGATAATTGCTTATAATTTTCAGTGTTTGGAAAGCAATTTCCTGCCCAGATGTTTTCACATTGCATTAGATGTTTCCCTCCCTGTCACATACATTTCCTCTAGTTTATGATTCAAGGTGTTAATCCTATTCAGTCTTTCAAAGCTGGTAACACTAACAATACAACACGTACAGTGATTATCTCTGCTTTTCAGAATGCTTCTCACTTTACTCATGGAAAAAAAAGAAATAAATCAGTCTCCTTCAACTTTCATGTTGACTATATCAAAAATGAAACTATCCTGGATCCAGAGTTTATGAAAATTAAGTATTAATCTAGACCAAAATATAGAAAGCTTTCCCCTAAACTTGCAAATGGCAACAGATTGATTGTATCTTACAGTGGGCCTGACTCTACAGGTCTCATGATATACACATTCCTGACATATTCATGATATACATCCTTCTGGAGGGGCACAGCCTCCTCCACATCACTAACTTCATTAACACTATCACTGTTCAAGATTTTTTTTGAAGATGAAAAACTGCACTACTGACCTGATATATACTCCTCATTCCCTATCTCTCATTTAATCTGCATTTCACTTTTTATTCTATACAGCTTATATTTTTCACTAAAAAAAGTTAAGATGAAAAACTGTAAAAAAGGAACCTTTAATTAGGTCTATTTTAAAAGTAATATTTGAGCAATACAAATTGACAAATATACATCTACAAGCTGAAAATTCTATGTCATTATTCAAGACACTTTTTTTCAGATAACCAGAAAAGTTGAACAGAAATAAAGTAAAATGAATATTTTGTATGGAAAAGTTATTTAACATCCAACTTTAGCTATAAAAAATACCAAATAAGAGTAACTGTTCAGAAAGTATGGACTGTATTTCATGCCTACTTTTATGGTAAGATTACATGATTAATGAGCTGTCAGTCTTCAGCATTGTCATATTTCTATAAGCTTGTTCCCATATTAGGTTCTATGAGATGAATGAAATGCAGCCTGTCAGATCTGCTGTAATTATTTCCTTACACCCTATCTATGGGACAAAAGACCTCCGTTTTGTTTCTAACAAAAAAAAAAAAAAAAAGTGGAATTTATCTTCCCGGAAAGCAAGATTCGCCTAACACTGCTTAAATGTCATTAAGAGAATCATATAGTACTGCTAACCCACATAAGCAATCAAGCAAAATGCCTGACTTCTACAGCTGCATGAACTTCAGGTGAAACCAAGCTGTTTGTCAACAACAATGCTCTGTCAATCCCCACAGAATTGTCCTAGAGGCACAGCATCCACTATTTTAAGATTGGCCTGACTTTTTATACCATGTTAACCTAGCAAATGAGGGCACAGAATAGAAAAAAAAATCACTTCAGTCCAATTAATCATTTCTGTGATCTTTGCAAATACAACCAAATTTCTGTCAACTCTGGACAGGATGTACCTCACCATTCATTATGCCCTTATGCAGGTTTAATCAGAAATGAGGCATCTTGCCATTCCTGAGAACTTCCTTAAACAGGGATTATTGAGGTACAATTTTTCCTTTGTAAGAAATAACTGTGGCTAGCCATGAATTCATTTGCTTTGCATGCTTTTCTGCACAAAGAACAGATGTCGAAGGGTCACAACACTTTCTTTTAAAATAGCACAGAAGTGTCTTTGGTCGATTTTCTTTTTTTTTTTTTTTTTATAGTCTATAAGGTCTCATTGACATTAGCACTGAACTCTGCTCCTGAAATTCTTTCCCACACTCAGTGCCACATCTACAGCTTATCCCTTGAGGAATATGCAGATTTGTTCACTATCTAAAAAAAGATATGTAACATACATTGGAAAGAAATAGATATATGTGTGCATTTCAACTCAGCACCAACTCTCAACAGACAAGCAAACATCAAGCACAGAATAAACAGAAATATTGACTCTACTGAGCAGACAACAAGAGAAAGAGGAAGCATTCTGTACCAAGGGTCTTCCCTCTTGAAGAAACTGAATTGCTCTTACCAACTCTAACTTATTTGACAAACAACTGTAGTTTAGTGCCAGCAGATGTTAAGAAAGGATTCAGGTGTCTAAACCAGCTTGGAGCTAGGCAGTCTCTGCAAATAACCCTTGCCTCCTGATGGGCCACCCATCTCTGCTGCACGAAGACAGTGCACCAGCAAAGCTGCCTTGAACAACTGTGTCATGTTATTCATGATGAACACCAGCGAACACTGCCAATCAGAAGTGAAGTTAAGCTATGGTTTTTTTTCCCCCCTTTCCTTGGTATTTTTAAGAGCAAAGTTTGCCACTGTCTAAAAAGAACCAGATCAAGATTTCATAACGGTATGAGTACAGAAAACCATTTCTCGAATGATTAAAGTATACTGCCAGAAAATTGCTAGGAGACTAAATACCCTTTTCCTGTGTTTCTCTAACCCGATTTTCCTTTCCACGCTTTTTCTTACATGTAGTGCTTTGTCTATCTCATGTCATACAACAATATTTCAACGAGTTTAACTGCAGCAATGTCTTTGATAGCTGCTCAGCAACGAGATGCGGTGGCTTTCATCTGCAAAAATAAATATGCTTATTAGAGTTTCTCTTTTTGATCTTTTTCTTTCATTCACAAAGAGGAAACATGAAGACCAACTAGCAATAACAATTTTTGAAAGTTCCCTACAACAGAACAATCAAGTCATGGTTCTTTCTTCAAATTTCCAAATACTCAGAGCAGAGGGATTTTTGCTGGCTTTGTTTTCATTTAACCAAGAAACAAGATTTGAAAGATATTTGCACAAATAGGTTTTCAAAACGGAAGTAACTACTGTAACATCATCAGTTCTGAATCCTGATAAAAGATCATAAGGAATTGCTTATCTTCATTGAACATAGGTCCAAGGAAACAACACAATGATTACAGTTCTTTTCTTGACTGAAGTTTAGGCCAGGAGGAGAAAATTTAAGTCTGCTTCTAATTAACTATTTTTGTAACAAAACCACCGTATCATGATGCTTATTAAACAGCAAAAGCCGCTTACACAAACTGAAATAGAAAATTTTTAAATGGACTATTAAATAGTGAACAAGAAAAATTTCTTGCTGCTTTCTCCCCCTGCCCATAAGATAATAGGCAGAGATGAGCTTTACTAACCTATAGTTGCAATAATGGAGATATTTTCAGTCATAATTGTAATGCAGGGAATTGCACATCTCTAAAAAATTGAGTTCAGTATTATTGGATAAGTAGACAACAAAGTAGCTTGCAGTATCCATATATATATATATTGCTTAGCAGAAATATTTAATCACTCCTGATATCTAAGTATGCAATAAAGTACAGATTTGTATAATTCTGGAAACTAAAAACTAAGGATTGACATATTTAAATGAAGAGAGTGCTTCGCAGACTGCCAAAAGCTCAAGCACAGGTAATTCTTGGGTAATTATTTCCACCAGCTCAGTAGGTGGGTTGTTGCCTTCCTCTGACAAGAGCAGCCCAATGCTCGTGGTTATGGGTCTGTCTATCCACCAGACTAAGCTGCCTATCCAAAGGAAGTCCTTCCTTAAAGGGACTAATTTAATTTCTGAAAGATGTCAAAGGTATAAGCAGGAAAAGTATGTGAGCTAGCAAAAGAAAGATTCTGATCTATTTCTTTAGGTCAGCAGGAACAGTTACATTTGACCAAGCCTTTGGAGGATCATCCTAAGGACAAATGTCATCGCAATAAATACTTAAAGAAAAACAAAACACACACCAAAAACCATCATCTTATCTATACTTTCAGGAGCTTAAAGCCCCCATCATATTTTATACATTTGAATTTAAATATATATTTATTCTGTACGACTGCTTTCTTTCAGCTGTAGGAATGATCAGAGTTTACAGATTACTTTTCAGGAAGTTACCTTTCTGAATAAAGGTTTTTGCCAAACTGAACAGTAAGGTTCTAGACAGCATTAAGAAATAGGATAACATCAGGAAAAACACACAGCAGAGCATTATATAAGCATAAGCGAAGGGTGTGTTATCTGATCAGGATACTTACAGAACAACTGCAACTGTCAATTCAGAGAAAAATTGATCAGGAGGGCAGTTCTTTAGCCTTGCCACTGGAACCACTTCTTGACCACTTTTTGAATTTGACCATTACAAATTCAATGCAAACAAGGTCTTAAAGCATGAATAAATTAAGCCTGGATATAGACCACCAGTTTGCCCTGTTTGTATACGCAAAGTGATCAAGTGCTCACAGTGAAAACAGTTTTAGGCTGCTTGTTTAGAACTCCCATCACAGTGGAAGGACACTGATCAAAAGATCTGCTTTCTCTAGAAACCCTAGGGCCACTTTCACCTAAGAAACCCCTAAACAGTCAAAGCTGTCATGAACAGTTCAGGCCAGGTTTACATAACATTACATAATGGAAAGCTATAAATCATGTACTTGAGCTATTATACTACCAGAGATTTGTAGATGTACAGATGCAGATGTAGCTAATACCAAGTGTACTGGGATATATTTACTCAGATGCAAGCAAGGCATCACTGAGATGTCAGTATGCTACTGTATAAAACCGTGCCATAAAAACCACACAACTGTTTGGCTTTGGACAAGATGATATAAAGTTTGTTCATTAAAAATGAAAGTTTAAGCTTTTGTGGTTCCTGCATTTCTCTGAGCTCTGACTGCTATACACAAACACAGGCAGTCCAAGACGTACGATTCCTCCACCACCACCAAAACAGCCTTTTCTACAGAGCCGGGTTTAACGTGTGTTGTATGTTCTAAAGAAACATAAAACCACTGAAACCTCAAGTTTTGTTTCTAGACCTATGTGTTGAGTACAGGAAACTCACGGTTCGGAGCCAAACAGGAAGTGGTATTTTATATAACAGAGGGCACTGCGCAGCATCACAGATCTCTGAACTATGGATAATTAAGTAGCCGAGGGCAATTGAAAATACTCCTGCTTCTTTCACAGTAAGTACCTCATACTACTGAGTGATGTATTGTAGCTACTGATACATGGCAGAATAGCTTGTCTTTTACTCAACTCCAGCACTGACTTATTGGAACTTGAAGTTGTCTAGTCTACAGGGAGACATCATGCCAGAGTTTCATTTGCTATTATTGAAGACAAGAGGTTTATAAAAGTTAATGAAATACAGCTAGGAAGAGACTGCAGAGGGTCTGACTTTAAGAAACTGAATGTCTATAGCTATTACTTCAGGCAGCAAAAATGCAATCTAAGCTGTGATACTGGAGAAAATATTTAACCTCTATCTTAATTTCCTGCCTTTGCAGTCATTGATCAACCTCAATTCAACTTGAGCTCTTTTCATAATTGCATGGCAGGCACAGCTTACTAATATCAACAGAAACACCATGAAATCAAGACAATACACCAAAGCTATTCAATACTCACATGTTTTAAGAGACCATCTCAAGCAATCTTAGCACACCATGTCACAATGAAGATTCTTCAGAACTTGTCTTATACTATATAGTTGTTAAGCCTCTGTCTAGAGAGTCAGTTGCATATGGCCCATGACCATGTCAAGTGCAAACCATTTCAGAAAGATGAAAGGTTCCTTTGATACTATTGGAAAGGTTTAATCCTGTATGAAATATGATGTGCATGGAAACCTCTGTAATCCTAGGATAAGATGAAAAGCATTCCAACAAAAAATTAACACTGCTTTAGAGCTCTAACTGTTGAGCCATCACTAAAAGACTTAACAGCTGTTTATGTAGCTTAGTTAAAGGTTTTAGAACATAAATCATGTTAATACTTTCTTTTAGAAAATTATGATGCTGTTTGCTTTCTGGAATATAGAAAGAGATTAACATGTCAAGTAGTGTATTAAGCTTTCCCAAATATGCTATTACTGACAATGGCTAGGCAACTTTCCCTCATTATTAAGGAAAATAATCCTGAAAAAAATCTCCATTAATGGCTGCATAAACAAACTTGACCAAGGCATTTAATAAAGCAATGAGTTTATTTACCAATGTAAGTTGAAGGTAACTTCATGCTTTTTTTTTTAATGGAACAAAGAACACTATCTACCTTGAACATCCTTTCTATTACAGCAGTTTTCTGCTTTGTTATAAGCCTCACAGATACTACAAATTATACTGCATTAAAACTATACATGAAAAATACTGCCTTTATTGCTACCAAACTGTTTTATGTGCTGGGCATGGGAAGCTCCAGATAGGTCTCTAGGTTTTATAGGAAAGAGATTGAGCCAGTGTTTGTTCCACATTGACACTGTTGCTCACACAACTGGAGCAGTGACTGAAGCTGTTAAAGATCCTTCGCTATGGTGCAAAATACCATCAAAATATTGTGCTCTTATACTGTCTCCAGGGATCTTCCCTCATTCTCTTCTATACTCACCACTGGTGAGCTAGCCCTGGGCAAAAACAACCTAACTTTTTTTTCCATAACTTGGAGACTGAAGGAGGGCTGAAAGTATGAAGCTGCCTGGTACATTAGCTCTTGTTTCCTCATCACAGTGTGGCAACAGAAGGGTAAAGAGAAATAAAAACATGCATATTGAGAGCACAGATGTAAGCAGAAAGTATAGCTTATACCAGGGCAAAGCAGACAAGAAAAGACAAACAGAGTAAGCGTTAGAAATAAGAGCATGACAGGAATGTAGAAGGTGCCCATTGAAAGGAAAAATGAAGGAGGTGGCTGTGCAGCACTGCAGGTAAAGTTTTTGTGTTGCTTTTGATTTCTCTTCAGTTACTAGCCCAGTTATTTCCAAAATGAGATCTCTCAAGGTATTACAGGACAAATCCTAACCCCATAACCCTCTGAACTTCCTGTTTACCCTTTGGTGACCTCCAAAATCTTCTGCAGTCAGCTATTACCAATACAGCACCACCACTTCAAAAAAACAAACCTCTAGTCTTAGTCTTCTGCCTTTTTATAGACTCACCAATTTAAGATTTTTCAACTCATTCACAAGTCAGATCCTATCTTCAGTTGCTGTTCAGCATTAACAGCAGCAAGATATCAAACATGATGGGTTTTGACTTGGAGGCTCTTGTGTGCCATCAAGAGCCTTGCACTTGAGAAGAGTGGAGACTGCCCTTCATTTCTTAGGATTAGGTCTTAAGTCAGGATGAAAGTTTTCATTACAAAGCACTGCCAGCACAAGAACTTCCCTAGCTTACAAGATTTGCAATCTGTTAACCGTAGTAAAAGTGAAGAAATCATTGCATTGAAAACTGATTTTACTTGGGAATAAAGAGAATTTGAGTAGTGTTGCTTAGAATTTGATCTTTTTATGAGTTAATTCCTAATTACAATACAATGTAGACTCCATATATATGTCATTCAGTTAAGATGTAATCTTACTTGAAGTAAAATATATTTTTCCTACAGAAAGCACAATCACAACAAGAGTTTACAACTGCAGTTAAGCAGTTTTGTCACTGTCACTTTATAAAGACTAAAAGGTATATAAAACCCTACAAATTGTGTTAAACATTACCACTCTGTATATTTCACATTCCCTATACAGGAGTGCTGCATGCATGTCTGCAGTAAGTGGCTTAAGTTCTGCATTCATAGACAAGTGGGCTTAATAGTCAAGCAAGTTTCAGAGAAAATGTTTCTCCTTGGAGTTTAGGAAGTGTTTTCCTTTAAATCTATGTTAATCCTTCAAGCCTTGGACATTCCATCCCCATATAGTGTCAGCCTGTACTCTGCTTTCTAAACTTGTGCAAGGTCTTTTGATTCTACCATGCCTGTTTTGCCTTACTTTGTTCTTCCAGACTGTCCAGGTTCTCCTATCACACACTGTCCCTTTACCCACCTACAGAGCTAGATTAGCTTCACATTTTCTGAATACTAGTAGCAAATGCTTTGAAGCACCTACATATTCCTTCACATGCAGTATAAACACTTTTTTTTAACGCTGAGGGTTTCCTAAAAATGAAGTAATTGAAAGAGGCCAATTATCTGTCAAAAACATTCAAAAACTTTTTGGAAGAGACATAATCTTGTAGTAGCTCCCAGGCATAGGACCATTTCCAGCTGCAAAATGGTTCATAGATACTTGCAGAAAAGTCATGAAGAAAAAATGGTTCTCAAAGTGCTACACCTAGTTTAATTGAAAGCAAGTCTTCCAGAATATAATGGACATATAAAATTTTTAGTTACTGAAGCTTTTAGACTACATGTTACAGGAAAGCTCTCTCAGGACAGACATTCTGTATGGCACTATGTACATTCATATTTTATACTGAACCATTGTCAAGCACTGATGCATGAGTTTCTAGCCAAATTTACAAGCTGACCATGATGTATATCTCCCTGTGCATAGAAACAATTGTCATTTTCTGTTCCAGAGGGTAATTAATCAAAATCTTGAAGCTCAATCTTATTTAAGATAGGAAACCCCTCAAGTCACATGATATTCCTTTCTCCATTATTAGTATGGTCATGGCCATGTGGGCGGAGAGAGCTGTCAGGCCCACTCAGCAAATATTCCTTTTCTAGAGGAAAAGCAGCCTGCTGTGATCTACTGGAACTGCATGCATGCACTGCAGAAAGCGTGCACAGGGTTACAAAGATACAGGAAAACAAAGTTTCTCCTCGCAATATTCCCAAGCACATTTTATCATCAGCTACAACTGATCCAGTTCAAGTAAACACTTTATATGTTGGCTTTCAAAACTGTACCCAAAAGGGGAAAATATGTTTTCTTTAGATAAAGATTCATTTTGCTATATCAAACGTGAGGTTTTATCTCAACAAAGCATAAAGCTGAGACTGGACACAAACTGTAGTCTGTAGTAAGATCTGACCATGGAAAAGCCAAACTGCTTTGAATGGGACCTGTTAAATTTGAGCAATCATAAGCCTGTGCAATTCAGATCTTAAATAGCTTTTCACCCAAGTCTTTTGAATTAATTTACAAGTCTGACATGAAAACTCCCCAACACATTTAACAAAAAAAATATAAGTCTGTATTGGTGAAATAATATTAAAGTTCAGGGCTCAAACACTTTAAGGTTCCAAGACAGTAATGCATTCACACACAAAAAAATCTACTTGTATTAAAAAGCTTTAAAAAACTTATTCTAAAAATTTAGACACAGTCTTGAATCATTTTGTCCACTGGAACTACATTGTTAGTATTAGCATATTCGAAGTGCAGTATTTTCTACGTGAAAATAGTTATAACCATCATCAAAACAATTACATCTTACAGTGGATACCAAAGCCTAATTACATGTATGCTTACAGAAGTCAAATTTCATTTCCTTTTTCCCTCATTGGTTTTACTTACTGCAAGTTAACCTAATTCTTACCACATTGGCTTGAGCCAATATTAAGAAAAAAGCATTCCTGAGCAGGCATTTGGATGCCAGCTTACAGAAAACAAAGGACTTCCTGTGATTGATTTGCAAATAATGCTCCTAATGAAAGAATGAAGAAACAGGCAGAAGCTACATACAGTATGATCCGCCTCAGACAGCTGTGACCTGTCACATGTATAAGCAAACACATATACTTAGAGAGATCGTAAGTATTCAGTTTAAAAGATGTCTTCATTTATTTCTGCAGCTCAGTTCTACAAGTCAAGGCTGCTTTAAAAAAAGCTTTTAAAAGAAATAGGCCTAACATACCAAAATTAATTCATACTAGAACTTTTATCCTCTATCAAGCACATTACTGTTTAAGTACAGATGTGTCTAGAAGATGTATCTGAGTGCAAGATTATATGATAGCAAGTGATGTGGTACTAATAAAGAAATTAAGATATAGTAACACAGGATATATTTTGATATAAATACCATAGGCAAAAGAACACAAGTTTAGCAGGAAGGCTATTGTTATTTGGTATGCACTGGAAGTTACCATATTCCATATCTCTGATGCAGGTTTGCTTGAGGATGGGTCAGATCAGCTACAGCATTTTAACAGAACTCTAACTCAAATAAAGAGAGCATTACATATCAGCTATTCCCCAAGACCACTTCTAAGAAGTGTTAGCACAAAAGAATTCCCTTTTTGTCTCTCTAGAGGGAGCATACCAAGCACTTTTACAGTTAAGCAGGTTCTTCAGAAAGGACAGCAAGGGAGAAAAATGAACAGGTTGATAGTTCCTTTTGTACAGTATCAGCTGTAGCAAACAAATTATTCGCTGTAACACTCACCTATTTCCATCCCATGGGTTCACAAACACAGCTAGGAGGAGCCTGCAAGTTGGTTCTGTCGCTATGCAGAAACAAGTAAGTTTATTGCTAGCTGCACCACTCCTGCAGGGTAGAGCAAGAAGAAACAAAGGTTCATCAGCAAGGTTTGCAAAGATAAATACAAACACACGAGAGAGGAGGATAAAAAGGGAGGGTTGTCACACAAAGGTCCACAAAATGTCCACCCTTAAACTGAATATACTTTTACCTACCAATAGCTTGATTAAAAGAATCACTTCCATTACTTCCTGGGGTGTCTCAAACTCTTGCAACTATCACACTTCTATCAACTGTGACATTAGATAGCAAGAAAGTAAAGCAGCTTCTTCTAGACAGATGAGAACACGGCTTCTACTAACTTTTGGAAAGCAACAGCACAGTGAAGTCCACAAGATAAGTGCTACCATAGAATATGCATACTATACCAATAATCAGATTATTTTCCTCTGAATAATGAAAAAAAGCCAATTTTTCATTGAGTCTAACAGAGGGAATTCAGAGACTATAAAGGTCCCCACTGCCTCACCATGACCCTGCCTCTTGCTTTCCTCAAACCCTGGTTCTTTCTAGCTGGGAAGCTCTATCGTAGAAGCGTGCTGTCCTGCTCTTAGGCTCATCTTAACTATTTAGTCAGCATTGCCTTACTTTGTACTCTACTAAACAGTTACATTTTGAACATTACCTAGTGCTATCAAGAGGTGCTTTTCAACAAGTGAGAAGGTACCCCAGCTTCAGCACAGAAGCAAAAGCCCTACTGCAGCCTGGAGGAAGGGCACCCACAGCACGGAGCTGAGACCAGGCGCATGCAGACAGCCCCAAAAAACCCCCACAGGATCTGCCCACAGCCCAGGCTCTGCCCACAGCGTAGCTCAGAAACACCCCACTGCGACAGCAGAGCTGTGCCCAGCACAGCCTGCCACAACTGTTCTAGTACACAGCAATCCACCCAGCAATCTCAATTCCTGGTTTTTGTAAACTTTGAAAGGAAGGGAAGAAAGTAAAGGGAGAAGAAGAAGAAAAGAAAATACTAAGCTAAAAAAAACTTCCATCCCTCCAGCGCAAAGTAAAAAGAGCTCCTGCTTCAGCCTCTAGCCTCTACAAAAAAAAAAAAAGCCACTTCTGCTTCTGGCCTTTTATAGCAGCTGCCGCTGCTGCAGCTGGGGCAGGTAATGAGGCCCCACAGGTGGGGCACATAACAAGGCTTCTGGGGGGCCCTGGCCTAGGCAACAGCACCTGTACTGGCCAGGGAGGGCAGAACAAGTGTGTGACAGGAGCCATGTGAACAAGCCACTTCTGTTGGGACAATTCCTGAGGCCCTTTGCTATCAAAATGTCCTGGTCTGAAACAGTTTCCTGCGGGTGGTTTTCTGCAAATGCCTAAGTGCAGCCTGTACCTCTGCAGTAATGTCAAGAAGAATATGCTGTGTAGTATCACACTGACTCGTTCATCGACTATCCATCAGCACAAACCCCAAGAACTGCCTCAGAAGATCAAACCAGAATGCAAATACAAACATTTTCTAGCTGTGAGGAACAAATAAACCTCTCTGAGCTTATCCCGTTACCACCTTCCGTCCTCTACCACAGCTCTCCTGGGATCTAGTGCAAACTCCTATGGGGACTCTGAATGTGTGTAAGCACCTTGCCCATTCTGAAAGCAAGAAGGGGTCATCTCACTCTTGCTTGCCCCTCTCAGCTCTCAAATGAGCTCTGCATAAATGGACGGGCAGCATGCAAATACTTTATCATTCCCTTAAGTGAATAGACAAATCACGCTACAGATCTAAAAGTGGACAAAAGCTTACAAGTCCGAAAGGGAAAAATGGCAGTGATTATTTATAGATAGGTCTTGTAAACAATTAAAAGCTGATGGGTTCAAGCATGAATCCACTTCTGTGAATAAAGTCTCATACAATTAATTATATCAGCTGAGTCCAAGTATTTCCATTAAAGGTAAACTTAGCACAGCCTTCCCACTTTGCAGAATCAAATTAGTTGCGTTGAGTTTAATGTGTTACAGCAGAAAACATCAGACGTAGCTTTTCCATCAAAACACAAAAAAGCAGGTTGTGAGTGACATCTTTTGGAATGTCACAATTTGAAAGCAAAAAAGTTTAAAAGTAAATAATAGCTGGAGGAAAAAGTGTATCCAGTCTAACTGTTAAAGGTAAAAATGTAGGTCCACTTTTATCATAAGTTATTTACATGCCTCACTACGAAAGTGCTGGTAATCTCTAGCACCTTACAGAAGAAGAGAGTAATATGTAACTCAGAAATTTGAAAATTAGGCTTTTTACTATGTAGTTTAGTTTATTTTGGCTCAAATTATTTACCATTTTTCTATGTAACATGCAGCCCTTACAATGTGAACTATAAAGAGGGGTCCAACACATATCAGAATGATTTTGTTCCATGTAAGTCTATAGGTCTCAGGAATGGGGTTAACATTTTCTCCATCTAATTTTATATTGCTTCTTCCCATTTTAGTGCATTACTGTGCTCAAGGGGCAACAGTCCAGTGAAAAGTAATTCTGTTTTGCCCATGTCATTTCAAGCTTAGGGCCAAGTGGAGCTACAAAGGTGTAAATAAAGAGAGGCCCTTCATGCCTAGAGTCCCTGTTATATGACCTGAAGCTTAACCCATAAATAAGAGTTAAAAAAAAAAAAAAAAAAAAGGCCTGAGTTCTTGCCTTATTTAATACCCTAAATTATTTCTCTATTGTTTAATTAAATTCCTGTAATTGCAGAACCTGGAAAATGACTTATATTCAGTCTGTTTGACTGGAGTTTGTGCTTTTAAATTTAGATCACTGACTTATTAAATAGATCCTTCAGTTATACAGCCAGGAACTGACTGACTGTTAATCTATTTGACATTGTAATTATGCCTGTCATTTAGTTTACAGCTTTATACTTTGAACAGAGCATTTTAGAATGATATCTGCTCACAGACCTTTTTGTTAACCAAGTATAAAGTTTAGAAGATCTACAATAATAGTGATATATGAACCAGTGAATTACGTACTGGCAATATACATACTGGAGGCCACTGACTTACCTGCGGGGGCAGTGGCAGCAGGAGTAAACTAAGCGGCAAGTCTGTGACCCGGTCTAGCCACAAATCACTTGCATTTTCCTGAAGAACTGAAGGCTTTAGTGTAAAATTGCATGATCACATTGGCTTTTTCCTTGGGTTTCTCTCAGTCAAATGGCACAATTAGGTTGCTTTCTATACGTAGCCTTTGCAACAATACCCCTTTACCTCTATTTTCAACAAGTTTCTGAAAAACAACATGGAAATGCTCAGGGTGTTAAATTCTCACCAGGCCTCATCGATATGGATAATGCAGCAACATTTGCTATTAAACTCAGCACAACAGAGTAGGAACTTTCATCTTAACACCAAAAAACTGCATCACAGTGACAAACAGGATGCACTGCATAAATTGACATCCTTTTGCACATCTGGGAACGTGGGAGCGTTCTTTGCACAGTAAATGCTCATAAATATTAGAGGAAGTCTTCTCCATTAGAGCATCATGTTGAGTAGTCTTCCTGCTGCTGAAGAGAGGGTGCTTTTAACGTTTTTATGGATGTTTTGCTTGGAGGTTTCCATTCTGTGTGCTGTGTCCTTTGCCATTCACCAATACTTTGTTATGTGCATTAACCATAAGATCCTGGAAGACATAAATCAGTCCCACAGGTCTTTTTCTCTCTGTTACCTTGCTATGCTTTTCTAATGTATTTGTGTCATATTAGTCCATGTGGACAAAATAAATGTCAGTTGCAAACCATATGAATAAAATCTTTTAAGATGCTTGTTTTAGAATTTGCTTCAATTACTACCATCAAAGAGAAGATAAAAGAGGGAAGGAAAGGCAAACAGAACCGATGATCCTATTCCTCATGTGGATTGATTGGTAAACATCTGTTTACTTTTCTCAAAGCAAAAGAATAAACCAGAGAATATAGACTTTTCTTCCCCTTTTTTTCCTTAGAAGAGCAAAGGAGGAGTTTTCGGTTTTAGGGAACTGTTCGTGATTTTATTGAAGGGGAAAAAAAAAGTTCATGAATCGTCAGTCTGAGTCTCTGAGCAAACATATTTCAGTGCCAGGCTCCATCCAAACAAAAGAAAGAAAATGTTCTCTTATTTTAGAGTTTGCTCATTAAACATAATTATGATATGGTACTTCAATGAACTTGAGTTATAGAAGAAGCAGAAATGGCTTCAACAACACCCACTGCAGCAATTCTACTCCATAGGTATTAATGTAGGAAACATGAAAAAAAAAATAAAGTTCAGAACTCAATTTCTTATCAAAAGAAGCAATTTACCTGTGAGAGCAATTCATCACATTTTCAAAACCTTGTCTCTATAGTGGAAAAACACTAGCAATGTGCTCCTCAGTCAATCCACAGTTTGCTTTTTTAAAATGTCAACTCCAGCCACTCTCACTTGAATATGTACTGGAACTGCGTGGTGTAAAAGTATATTAAGTGGCTGTAATGTAAGGTGACTTCATCTACATACAAACTATTAATATTTAATTTGGGCATGTCTGGTGAGCAAATATGTAAGTGTATTAATTCCTTTGCAGTCTTCTGATGTATACAGCAGCTGTGTGATTTGATTTGAATTGATTTTGCTCCTGACTCCAGTGACCTCCAATAAAAAATTGTTGCATTCACTGCAAAGTGATTTATGATGGCAGCACTCTCTATTATATAAATAGTCTCCGATGCATTAGTCAGATTCCACTATCTTACTTCATTAAACCAACAAATATAATCAATTCTTATCTGATTTACAATCTTTATAAAAGGAAAAAGGGGTCTACCTTAATGCCAAATGGAGTTAAAATGTAGATCATGTAATATGAACTGTCTCTACCTCAGTGTGTAAGTGCCACTGATCAAACCAGAAGTTCTTGTTTTAGATTTTAGCTCTGATCAAACACTATGTTGCACTTTACAGGAATGAAATGCAGTACTTCACCTCATGTGGTTAAATCTGCATATGAGTGTTTTGATAATAAATAGTGCTGAGCATTAACACTGTGCCATTTCTTAGGTAAGCAGCCAAGGCAGCTTAATCACAATAGAGAACTGAAAGGTACCGCTTAAATATGAGTATCGTACAAATGACACGAGAAGACAAAGTCATTACCAACAAAACATTTATACCATGCTTTTTATTTCAAAACATCCCAAAGCACTTTGCTGTTTGTATACAGATGTCTGTGCACGTTGATGTGCATATGTTAATAATATTATGCAAAGGAATCACTTCAACCATATCTGAAATGTAGATACAGATTTTGCTGCCTGCACAAACATTCAGAAATGCAGATACAGAATTCGCTTCCTGCGCATGTGGAGTACAGAGTACAACGTATTTTTAGATGCAATTTACTTCTTTAATTAGAAGAATAAATTCATTATTTTATTATAACATAGAGAGGACAAATAGGGTTCTCCATCAATTACTGTGTGACCCGTTGTTAATTCTGCCAGAATACTATCAATGCCCAGTTTGCAACAGACCACTTCTCTTCAGTCTAATAAGAGAAGGCGGGAAGAATAGGACATATAACATCATTTCATCGTGCTGACGGATCTGGAGCTTCAACCGAGAACTGGATAGTGATAATCAAAGCTAAGATTCCCAAGCACCTCACTTTTTTGCTGTTTTGGCCCAAAGGTATGTAAGACCCTCTTCTTCTAAAATTATCCTCTTCTACATGTATATTCCAATCACTAAATAGAGGACAAATATTCTTTGCTCGTGGTCTTCCTTTGACGCACTAAAATAACACTTTGAAGGAAGGCTTGGGGTGAGGGGGTTGTTTGTTTTGTTTTGTTTTACGGTGAGGTGACTTCAAAATCCATTCTAGTGCCCTGGGTTTAAAGGGTAGGGAAGGGTGAGGGCCACCTCAAACAGAGGAGGAAAGCGAAGCTGTTTGCTGTGCCTGACATGGTGATTGTCCACAGTCCTACAGAAAGAGGAGTCACACTTTGTGGTAATCTAGCCTGCCTGGGAAGCCTCGACACCCCGTGTACCTCCAAATGCCAATGCAAGAGCCCACTGCCCACGTACCGGGCACTGCGGACTCTAAATCCTGATCAAGACTTGGTGCGAAGGTGCACGAGTACTGCTAGTCCCAGCCATGCTCACCATTTTACAGATGTAGAAACACTCCCCACCCTCCTGTACTGAGCACAGCATTAATGTAGGAAAGGGTCTTGCCTGCTTGTGTGAGGGAGCTGCGCTTTTGCAACATTATCTGCATGTATGCAAAGCAAATACAAATGAGCTTCGGTGAACAGCAGCTGACTGCATGCATACCTGTATCAGCCCAGCAGGTATCACCTACCTGACGTTCAGCAACAAAAACCATTCAGTTATCAGCATCTGAGCTAAAAGAACCACTCATTTATAACTACCCATTTCTAGCACGTCCTGTTTCTTAGCTGAGGTTAGACATCAGTGTGAGACTATTATTCACATACAGCATTAGCATTATATAATTTGCTAGACAAGTAATTTTGAGTATTTAAGGCTCACAACACTTCAAGTCCCACAGTTGTTTTTTTTTCTTCTTCCTACAATGAACTACACATCCATATATAGATACCTGAAATATCATGGGCAGACACAGGAATTAATCCATCTCTTTCAGTCCCTTGAGCTATGCAGTAACTCTGCTAGCTGCCAGGCAATAACAAGCTTCTCTGAAGCAAGGCACTCATCACAGTCTGTGCCTTACACAGCTCACAGAAAACCCAGAAAACACCCAAGAGCTGGGAAGGAGAGGAACACAACCAGAACCCTCTGCTGTACTCAAGAACTTTGCCTTATTTTTCTGTTCTCCCTGCCTGTGATACAACAGCAGGAGAGAAAGGATAAAAATATTTGTATCAAACAATTTTCTTTTCAGAAAGGGCGTTTTATTGTTCTTGCTAAAGACCCTGAAAGCATTTTCCCTTCATCTGGAGAGTTCAAGGATCTGTAGGCCTACCACATCCTGTGGGCTTTTTCTAGATGGTAGCTTCCAGACACAGCTTTTTCCAGCTTTTACCATGTGGTGAAAGGCTGGTATATCTTCCAGGAGTTCTTACTAGATGGATGTTGCTGGAATTAAAGTTTCTTTTACACATATTAGAAGAGTTTCAGTGCTTATGTTCCACTAATTCCATATTACCTTCAGAATTCCATTGCAATATACTGTGTAACTATTTTCATAAAGATACAGCTAGGAAAGATAACAGATGAATATATAGATTAGAAAGAACAACCCCACATAGGTAAAGACAAAATCTGACTGACAAAACCAGAGTCACTTGGAGATTTTTCTTCTAGACAAAGATACCACTCAGCATGATGCACAATGAGATTTTCCTGCTTTCATGTTAACTTCCTAAGCAACAGAATATAGAGTACACAGGTCAAAATTCTTCATTTCATCTTTTATTATGTCTCTCTCTCTCTCATTTCATCTCGTGCTGAGCCTTGGCACAGATGGTGCTTTCTGCATTGTCACACAGTAGGTGTTGAGATGGGACAGAGATCAGTGACACTTGTTTACAGGGAATTTGAGGGGTAGATCAGGTCAGAGTGCAGTTTGTAGGGAGTGATATCTACAGAGATATCAAGTCAAAATAGGAAGTCACTTGTACTTTGACATCTCCAAAATTAGCATTTTAGTGCTACTGCTGAATGCCTAAAAAGAAAAGCAGTAATATATCCTTAAAACTGTTCAAGCTGAGGTGGACCAACTGTTTCAAACACAGTTGCTCATGGGACATTAGAGGGAAAACCCTGTATTGCAGCAGGGAGCAGTCACAAGGAAGACCTTTTAAGCTCCTCCAGAATGTCCTGAGTGAGACTCATCCGGCTTCATTTTCCCTTGTGCTGGGAGTAACAAGGACTACATGAACTATCCACCTGACTGCCTGTGTAATGGCAATGGTAGATTTGGGTTATACCCACTCTGCTACTATGGAGGCTACTTTTTCTATGCAAATGTTGCCAAATAGATCTTGAAAAAATGAAGGAAAGGAAAGGAAAGGAAAGGAAAGGAAAGGAAAGGAAAGGAAAGGAAAGGAAAGGAAAGGAAAGGAAAGGAAAGGAAAGGAAAGGAAAGGAAAGGAAAGGAAAAAAAAAAAAAGAAAAGAAAAGAAAAGAAAAGAAAAGAAAAGAAAAGAAAAGAAAAGAAAAGAAAAGAAAAGAAAAGAAAAGAAAAGAAAAGAAAAGAAAAGAAAAGAAAAGAAAAGAAAAGAAAAGAAAAGAAAAATCTCCAAAGGATCATGCAGATTATTCAAAGAATAAGAGTTTGTATGTATTTTAAATAAGATAAAGGCTAACTTTGAAGTCTTACCATCTCAAAACAGATATCACAGAAATAGGGACCTTTAGTCCTGTCTAATCTATCCAGGATAACTAAGCATAAACTTAAAATATTTTAACAAAATTTAGCATTAGAAATGGATAATAATGAAGTTTTGCATCAATTGCAAAATCAAGACTTCAGTGTAGAACCGTAGGTGTAGCTTATATCAGCAGGTATAGTACTGAGAAAAAAAACAGGAACTGGATTTTTAACATCCATGCTTCCTTTAAATCAAATAATCTGGGTAGAAAAAAAAAAGAAGTCCCACTGAATAATGAATCTCCTATGATCCTGTTAGTGCAGTGTGTTTTGTGTTTAGATGTTTGGGTCAACAGATGAAATTATTACATTTGCTGTAGTCTGTTTTCAGCATAACAATTTTAAAAAAGAAAAAGCAAACAGAACAAACTTCTTGGTCACTTGCTAGTAAACTGTGTTAAGAATAAGAGAAAAACATGTTTAAAAGATATTTTGGTGTGAAATTTGTGTTTCTAGTACTGTCTGTGGATGCCTTTTCCCACCTTTTCTGTTTTCTACGAATGCTTTTTCCTCAGAAAGAAGTGAGCCCATTTATCTATTTGTTTCAAGCCCATCACATGAAATTAAACACCACAATGCACAGCAATTAGAAATTGCCTTGTTCTGGAAAATGGGATAATGAAAGAGTCCTTGAAATCAATGAAGGTTGAAGCTGCATGTTTATAGCAGCATTTCTATAAACCCAAGATAAGATGCTGATTAGGATATTGTATCAGCTACATAACAATTAAAAGTTATATTTAATCCTGCAGGAAGAGTTTATTTTGAGCAATGCATGACCTTAAAAACATACTGGCAAATAAATCCTTTAACTTGATGCCAAGGATAACAAATCCTGTACTTTTCTTACATTCACACATTTCCCACAGGTAATCATCCAGGGACCTTAACAAGGTCCCCAAGTGTTCCTCAGAATAAATCTGTAGAAAATTGACAAGGCCAAGTTTTCTTCAATAGGAATGTGTAAAGGAATAATAGGCTTGTGTGCTAAAACACAGGAAAACAGCTTTCCAAAGGAATAGATACAAATCATAGCTAGGTAGGCTTGGGAACTGTTTAAGTTATTTAAATAAATATTATATAAAAAAATAAATAAATAGTCCTTCCCTTGTTCTGTCTGAGACGCTCCTTAACAATTCATTTTTGCAACCAAGGATTACTTCAAAATTTAGAGGAATTTGGGCAATCTCATCTTTAGCATCCGTTCCCATGAAACTTGGTGTACATAATCCCCAAAAGTGGAAAAGTGTAGGCCAAGACTTCTCTTCTCTAGAGCATCAGGAAACAGGTCTTTCCTGCCAGAGTATAATTACCCACACCAGCTTTACACTTCTCATCTATATTCCTCTAATGAGGCAATTAATTATTACTGCAGACATGAAATAATATGTCATCACAATGAATTAAAGAAAAAATATATATTTAAGATTTTCATACCTTGCTTCTCAGTCTTAGACTCATGGCCTTTGTGTGGTGAGAAAGAATTTGGGGTGCAGAGCAACTGCTGCTCTATCTTCTTTTTGATGGCAAGGAGAAGGAGAAAGATAAAGTCATGACTCCACATGTCTTCTCTCTGCTGGAGAAGGACAGAACACAACACAGGACTAAGAACCCTTGCTCCGTGCATAAAGGAAAGCCCTGTCATGAGCCAATTCCCTTCCAAATTCCTTCAGGTCATTTGTTTCATATTTGGGGCAGTTGCTAGGAGAAGGAATGGAAAAATGTAGATACTTTATTAATTTTCTTAAGGGATAGCTTCTGACACTGCCCCTCCTAGGCAATATACACAAAAATAAAATTGTCTAAAACAAGGAGGAATTCAGATCTCCCTGAATAGCAACATGCAGAACAGGGCATACCAGAAAAAAAAAAAAAACAAAAAAAGCACATTATCTCTTAATTTCATCAGTTTGAGTCATTTAAAGGATTCTGTATCTACATCTTTGGACTACCAAATGAAAAAAATCTTTCCTGAGATGCTTCAGTGTTCCAAGTTTTTATCTGAGGACAGGCCTGAGCCTTTCCCAGGTACTCCAAAGAATATTGTTTTTTTTTTTTTTCTCCCATATTACAGGAAAATTAGTAGTACACATGAGGACAATAGTTGAGTTCTTCTTCTTTCTTTTTTTTTTTTTTTTTTTTTTTTTGGGTGCAGTGGCTAGGTTTTTGACAAGTATATTCTCCACAACACATGAAAATCAGCTGATCGACTTCACTTGTCCAACAGCTTCAGCAGAAAGTACAGTTTTATTCTAAATTACCCAGAAAGTATGCAATTGATCAGATTGCACAAAGAGTTCAGAATGTCCGAAATAGCAGAAAGCTACTTGCCAACGTGCCAAACCATCCAAGAACTTCATTATTTGTTCAGTTGAACATACAAGACTATTCATATGCTCAGAGTAGAACGCATAGTTTCTGAATCAAAAGGTGACCTGAACTCCTTATCTGACGCTTCCTTTTTTTTTCCAAAACAATCTTCCTAAGGTTTTACTGATGCAGCAGATGGTACCTAAGCAGAACTGAAAAATGCTGCTCTTCAGTAATCACATATTACTTCTTTTTTCATTATTCTTTCTACAGTGCTAAACACAAATCTCATTTTGAGGGTCTCTGAAAAATTTTTTCTTCATGTCAGATCTCAAAGACATAATGGCTTTTTAGGTTAAAAACAAAAAGATATCATACTCAGTCAGTTATAACAATATCAATTCCATATTTTCCTGAATGATGGAACCTTTTTTTGTAGTTTTCCGCATCAGAAGCCAACATATCTAGATAAGAAAAAAAACAAAAATTCTGAAATGAGTTTTCTCTATAACATTGTTACATTATTTTCCTGCCCTTTCTTTTTTGTTGCCTTTTAGGACAAAATTTCTGCAGACAAGAATGTGGAGCTAATCTGTGATGCTGGCAAGTTTTTGTTGGTACCTGGGTATGACTCCACTGCACTGAGAGGTCATTTTTGAGTCCTCTGCAGTCATTCTTCTAAGCATCCTACCAGATCTGCCCACTCCTTGGCATTTGGAAGGCTCCAAGATTTATATGCTATACGCAAATAATAGGTAGAAACTATTCTTAACCTTTTTCTCCCATGTACTCATAGTATTAGGAAGTTCTGGTATTTCCAAATGTGGTGTTTGAGCTCTGTTTTCAAAAGAACTAATTTTACTAACAGAACTAATTTGCTATTTACTTTATAATCATGCTTTCATATACAGCTGTTTGGCTCAGACCCTCCTTTGATCTGATCTCTCAAGCACTAAGCTTCTCCAAAATGACAGGCACATTTACCAGAGTAAGAGGCAACTCTTCACACAAGCAGTATCTAACACAATATAAGCTTGCACTCGGATTTATCCACTTGTGCACTTGCAATTAAAACTGAAATGCACATGTGGAATGTTTGGAAAGATCAGACTTATTTAAAATCTGTTGCATGTTATTTATACATTTTTATTTTAAGGATTATTGGGGAGGGGAAGTTCTAGTACTGTTCAGGAGCTACAAGCAACGGTGGTTTTAGCAACCATTTTTCTGGTCAAAAATTGAGATGCAAAATCATTAGGAAAAAAAAAAAAATCTTCCCCGAACAGTGTAATTTTAGTCACTAAAATCAAATGTAGACTCCACTACATCCACACAGCGCTGCCAGAAAGTACACGAAGGGGAAGATGAGCTGTGAATTCTTCCAAGACGTCACAGCGCACTGTGGATCCTTCTTTTGTTCTCTTTCGTCTTTAGATTTACTGTCTTCAGGAATCTGCCACTGCAGAACCTGGTACATTATTTTGTACTTAAGGCTCCATGCCGCATCCAAAGCAGCTTCCCCGATCTGCAGGATCGGAGCAGGAAACCATCTTTACGTGTATTTCCGCGGCTCCGATTCCCTGCTGGCACTGCAAGGCGACTCACACCGTGCGCCGCGCCATCGCTCCGAGAGCCGGGCAGCGCTGCTCCGGCCGGCTGGACAGCTGCAGGGACCGCAGCGTTGAGCTCCAGTAGCCCTTGTAGGTGGTGACGGGCCGGCGGGGCCTGGTTCCCAGCAGGCAGGACCACCCCAGGAGGCCGGGGAGTTAATTTTGATGGCAGCCGTGCACAGCCCTGGCCCAGGCCCTCGCTGACCGCTGTGCTCCCCGTACCCTTCCCACCCACTGCTGCTGCTCCTGCTCCCGCTCCCGCCGCAGCTGCCCAGGAGGGCAAGGGCAGGAGCCACTACGGGGCGCCTGGTGCGTTTCCCTTCTGGGGTCACTCCTGGCGTCACTGTCTCCATCCTGATGCATTAAAAAAAGGCCCCTGCGTCACGTTTGCACACAGGTGAAGTTTGCAAATTAGAGAGCGGAGCAAATCATTTCCCGTGCAAACTTGGCACAACTTTTAACCCTGGGGCAAGTAAGCATTAAATTCGGCAACCAAGGAAAGGGTCCATAACCTCGAACGCTGCAAATCCATAAATTACTGAACTTGTTAAATGAGAGCACAGCACACTGTAGACTTCATGACAAGTGCTAGATGCCACGTCTTCGCAGCTCAGCACAACTCTTTGTTATTATGCCACATTTATGATTTTTAAGGCAGTATTCATCTCTGCTGCTAAAATAAATGTAGCTCAGCACCTGCAGCTAGGCTTGGGGAGCTCCTCACTGTGTCTGCTTCCACACCAGAAACTGAATAACCAGCCTTAATTTTGCAGACATATTGTGTGGAAGGTTATGTTGCTTAAACAACAGCTTTAGACCTAGACAGACAAAATCAAAACAAAATATATTTGTTTTTGTCTTTTTTTCCTCCTAGTCGAAGTAACTGGGTAATAATATGATGCATGAGCCAAAGCAGCAAAGTTTTTTTCCCTTTTTTCTGTTTTTGTTGGGTGGTAAGTTGGCAGCATCAATTGTATTAGTGTTTCTGTCAACACCCACATCAAATATGTTTCTTGATGGAAGAAATCATATTCCAACCTACTCTGGACATCTAAATATACATCTTTCATCACATGCAGTTTGAAAACCAGCTACCACCTGGAGTCCTCTAGAGTTGACTTCATAAAAGGCTCAGAATAATTCTGCTCCAAATACCAAATTAAAAATTAGCGAAGGTATATTTAGGCAGAGCAGTTAGCAAACCACAGACACTTTCCTCCTTAGGTTCCATTTTTCTGCTCTTTGGTAGTGTTAGAGCACACTGCTGTAATCCAAATTAGATTTAGGTACATCCTGTGCCTTTTTGGTAGTGCCTTAAGCTGTTTTTATTTCCCCTTGTTCTACGTTTTTAGAATGTCTTAGTTGCATTGCAGATTTCTGCACTGTTCTCCATGACTTGTGAAATTTAGAAAGGGATTTCGAAAGGGTTTTCTGGGCCTCATCTGTACTGCTTGGTACTAGAGTTCTTGCTCAGGGTTAAATATCCTGATATTCATACTGCCTCGTGAGTTCCAGGGACAAATAACCTGGTGACAAATAAATGTGAGATGAGAGGCGCTGGTTAACAAGGACGCCCTGCCTGTCCAGCCGCTGTGAAAGCACTTAGATGCAGCTGGTTCTACAAACGCGAAAACGCAAGCACAGCTCCCAAATACTGTTTACTCCCAGCCATGTGGTCTGTGCAGAGAAGTATTCAGAAATGTAGATGCACATTAAAAATATATGGGCTTCCCCTNGGGTTAAATTTCCTGATATTCATACTGCCTCTTTCTTGAGTTCCAGGGACAAATAACCTGGTGACAAATAAATGTGAGATGAGAGGCGCTGGTTAACAAGGACGCTCTGCCCCTCCAGCCGCTGTGAAAGCACTTAGATGCAGCTGGTTCTACAAACGCGAAAACGCAAGCACAGCTCCCAAATACTGTTTACTCCCAGCCATGTGGTCTGTGCAGAGAAGTATTCAGAAATGTAGATGCACATTAAAAATATATGGGCTTCCCCTCTCCAGAAATCTAGATGACAAACTTAGAAGGAAATTTCTTATCAAGAAAGTTTCAGTGCTGCTTTATTATTGGGGTCTGGAAAACTAAAGGAGAAATCAGTCTGATTTTTTCCCTTCTAGCCAACACAGAAGTCAGTGACCACAATCCAAGAAATACATACGTTTACATTTTAAGTTATTCATAGTCTTCAGCATGATTCTTATTTCTCATTTCATTCAGAAGTTCTAACTTTCCTTCTTTTTATTACCTTTCATTATGACACCTGTAACAAAAGTTTCACAGAAACAGTTCAAGCAATGTTTTAGGGATTTTCCTTTTTTCCTTTTGGCAAATGGCTGTTGTGGTTTCTGCTTGATACAGTGTTTTCTTCCCTTTGAAGAATATATCTTTCTTTAAAGTACAACTATGGGCTTATGGGTCTTCAAGCAACAGGAACCATTCTTAAAAATTGGTATTAACTCCCATGTAACATATTAATTTGGCTTTGAGATCAATAGCTCTACTAAACTACACCTCTGAAGAAATAATCTGATTCAAAGACATTAAGCAACAGGGAAGGCACTTTACCCTTCTATGAGTGAATCCAAAGAATAATTACTTGCAATTTCAAAAGCATATTCAATAGTTCAAATTTGAATTTTGTGAGCTTCAGATTCTAGCAACAGTTCTTGTTTTGACTTTTTAGTCCTTTATGAAATAACACTGTGGGATCAAATTTCTTTTCCTTTACATTGGTTATGAACACTGGTTATGTTCAGACACAGCTCTTTGGGTTTTAGAAAGCAGATCTCATCGAGAGAGGAAATGTGTTATCTCTTCACCTTTCAGTTATCTTCATTTGTGTAGGGCAATTAGCACTATCATGGTAGAAACCCTGCCACTTGCATGGAACAGTACCCAGAAACCATAAAAATGGAAGGAGTAGGTAGGAGGCAAAAGTGTCTTCCTTGTTTATATGTCTTCCAGTAATTCATTTTAGAAACATACTGGGTTTTCATTCCATTTAAGTGCTTAAGTGCCTGGAGAAATTCTTGACATTGCATAAATTTGAGCCAGTGTCAACATCTTTCAATAACAGCCTTAAAATATTACACTGAAAAGGTGTGCAGTGAGTGGCTTTCCTGCACATCCAGTAGTCTGTTGTTAGCCAGGACACAAAATCTCAGTCTTCGGGCAAAGGTCAAATATCTGCTGCTTACCATAGGCACGCCTGCAGTATCACTGATCGCTGATCTGCGGCAGGATTAAGCGTTACTCATTCTGTCTTAAATGTCTGTAAGACTGAAAAACAAAAATCTAACTTACGCACAATATTTTTCCAGTAATGAGTTACAGAATGAATTTGTTCTGGTTAGCCCAACTACACAAAGTAAGCAGACCAAAGTAATGCACCATCTGACATAAATTACTGATCTGCCAAGTTATATGCTGCAGCTTCAATAAAATCACTCTGAGCATCATATATACCAGCATAGCATTCTGAGGTATACTTTTTACAACTCTCAGTAGACAATTACTGATTTTTATTTCACTGTATGCAAGACTTCTGTTTCATTGCAGATGCCTTTTATCCTTCAATCGGAGCAAAGATTTTATTTCATTTATCTGATATTTATTTAGCCAAAATTAAAACCTTGCAAATTAACTCCCAGAGCAAAATATAGCTGCATTTGGGTTGTTTCCTGTTGATTTACCTTTTTGTCAGAGACAATACTATGTCTAAATTCTTTGATTCAGGCCAGACAAAGCCATGACAAAATTGAAATTAAGACATAAATTCTGTTCTCATGAAACTATAGTTCTATTAAAATTCTATCTGAAGAGAGAAATTAAGCACATGCTTAACATTTAAATAGATTTATTTTGCTGAACTGAGATCTCAGTTCTCCTTAGTTATAATGCACAACATAATGTAACTTTAAACTAAGAATCATTGTGAATGTCCTAATGCAAAAATCAATAGTGAAACGTAATAGAAAGTGAGAATGTTTGAAGTTTAATTTTTTCTTTTGTTTGCTTTGAATATAATTCAGCTCTGCAGTACTGTTTTTCCTCAGCCCTGTACGCCTACTATATCATAATTATAAACCCACAACTTAGAACACTAATTAAGAACAGTCACAGCAAGAATAGTCGATGGGTGGACACTGAGAAAGTGTTGAAACACCAGAGAGCAAAATAGTATGTACAGAAAAAAAAAAAAGTGAAGAAGAAAAAAAAGAAAGAAGGAAAGAAGGAAAGAAGGAAAGAAGGAAAGAAGGAAAGAAGGAAAGAAGGAAAGAAGGAAGGAAAGAAAGAAAGAAAGAAAGAAAGAAAGAAAAAAGATAGGCTGCTATGTGCCAGTAAATAGAGGTAAACTGAATATGACATGCTTATATATGTATACGTATAGATTTCTCTGTCGGCACTTCACCAACTTTAACGTCACGTCATGTCTTTAAACACTACATATATTCCTTGATGTTTACAAAATTTTATATAAGCATTTATGAAAAAAAGTAAGCAAGGACTCTGAGCTGCCCCCGTAAAAGTGCTCTGGCATCAGCTGTTGTAGAATAATAGTTTATTAGAGTAACCCTGGACAAGGCTGCTTACCTGCTAAATGGCTGTTTGCAGTCCTAAGGGTAGGTCCTCCAGAAGGTTTTAGACACTTTACATATGAACCTGCATCTCTCAGGGTGATATCACGTAAGGACACAGCTGTGACCAGTTGCATTAAAGAGAATGAATAGGCATAGGAGACTGACTATAGTTTCCTTCTTGTAAGGTCAAAAATCAAAATGATTGTAGATAGACAGTATATCTTAATTACTATAAATGACACAGCTATTGTTAATAATTCTGATGGAAAAAGTACCGTCTTCCACGCTGCTTGTTCTGAAATTTTATTCATATACCCAAGTATTTGTATTCAGGTGCACTGATATACTAATATGGGATCAGACTGCTGGATCCTGTTCTTATTAATGTTTGGTAAATTAAAATAACAAAATTATGATGAAGAGACGTGCTATTCTCTTCTCAGGAAATAAAAAAAAAATGAAACCATTTGATTATATTTGACTTCAAGCCTTCTCTTAATCAGTTCAAAGCCCTTTATTATATGTCCTTGTAATCAGAAGATTTCAATTCAGTCTTGGTTCCACATGATATTTAGAGGGGAGAAATGAGCATTTTCTTAAATTGCAAGTGCCTAGGAGAATACCTAAAAGCAAACACAACCATATATGATGTAGAAACATGTTGAATGTTGTGTGTTCATACTCAGCAAAGTCACGTGACAGGCAGTTAGAAACATCTGTAAATGCTTTTGAAGGGTCCAAAACCATTTTGGAGTGATTGTCACAAATTTATTAGACAAAACTACATGAAACAGCATTGAAAAAACATTGAAGACTTGGATTAGCATCTTCAGTAAGTGCTAGATTTGTCAGCTAATAGAGAGGTCTTCCGACTTCTCCAGCTGTGTTCTTCTGGAAGATTGATGAGTAAATTCCCTTTAGGGCAATGACATCTATAGATTGGCTGCAGTAGTAGATCTTATTGTGGTCTATTCTAAATAAGCAGTTCAGTAATAAGTTTCCCAAAGCAAACTGAGCAGAAGAAACCATCGTGATGAAAAGCCTGTCTTTCTTAGTGACGCTCCACATTTCCATGTTCACGTTCGTTTTACAGAGCTGTCGGTGCTCAGTATCAAGCGATGATTTTGGTCCCCAGTAGTTTTGATGCTGAATTTGTAAGCTGTTGTGGAGGCCTTTCAAAAGTACCAACTGGTCACTTCCTGAAAACAAGCAGCTTTGAAAATGCTGCAAGTTGAGGAGCTAAAATCACGCCTTGAATCTTGAGGCAGCATTATTTAGTTTCTAATGGAGAATGTCAAAGAAAAGGTTTATGCAACCTTTTTACACATGTATTGGGAACAGACACTTTTTTATATTCTAAGTCTTGCTATGGAGAGCACATAAAGCAGATAGAAATTAGCAAAACAAACAAACTTGATTTACTCCTTTTATAAACTGTTTCAAACACAGTGGTGAGTTACACAACGATGAGAACATGTTGTATGAGTCTGTAGTATTAGCAAGCTCTTTGCAGGAGGTACTAGGGAAATCTATTGGAAGTTAGATGCTTGGAAGTCTATCTATTGGAAGTTAGAAGCTATTCATGCTTAGTTGTGGATCAAATGTCTTAATTCCTTGTCTTTATATTATTCATAGGCAACCATTGTGCAACATGAAAAACATTTTTGATTGAGCATCTCGTGCTCTTGGTATGTGATGCTTCCTGGTTACATGCAAATATCTCAAAAAATCAGAATCCTTCTTGTGTCCAAAATCCCAAGTGTAATTGCCCTAATTATTCCGCAACTGTTCCTTAAAATGGTCTGTTTTGACTACACGTTCATTGTCTAGCTCTGATGCCCATGGTATTAAATAAGACAGTTGTCCCAAATATTAAAGAAATCCATGATGGAAGGTGAAGGAGATAAAATATCCTTCATCCATTTAGGTGACAGATTTCTACAATAGCAGTCCAATCCAAGGGCCACCATTCAGCAGTGCCGGCACAGGAAATCACATCCGACAACAGCAAGGGTATAAATTCATCCCATAGAGGTGATTGACTTGTAACTGCGCTCCCTCCCCTTCCCCTTTTACTCTCCTTTCCTCACTTCAGAGCAGGCACTTTACTCAGATGAAAACACATACAGAGCTGATGTGTCCTCTGGCAGCTTTCAGTGTGACGACCTCCTCTCACTGCTGGGACAGCAGCAGCCTCTCAGCTGGTCGTGTGCCAACACTGCCTCTTCCTTTGTCCCTTCTACCTTTTCCTCCGAGATCTGCAGTGTGAGCATCACCCTGGGTGGCTGCAGGAAGAGTGAAGCATACCACCACATAGCTTTGCTCTTAACTACAGTTGTTTCATCCACAGTTCTTCAAACACACAAGTAAAGTAGAATAATTTGGCATGGGGGTCTTTTTTATTTATTTATTTTCCCCCCTCTCTCTCCATTGTGCTTTATTGATAGGTGAAAGGCTAATTTAATCTCAAGTGTTCCATGTCCACCCCAACTGTTCCATTTCAATAAATAACCTTGCTGTGAATACATTTTAATTAGTGATTTGCTACATGGAATTGCACAGTTATAATATGGTAGGCATGAAGATCTATTGAAATAGTATGAAAAAGGCATAATTATTTTCAAAAGCTCTGTTGGAAAAATGCAGGTAAAAAATTCCCTGCTGGTGTCTGTTTTCTGTATCCAATGTATCATTAGCACTTCACATCCTCTCTGTATTTATGAAAGGTTAGACGCCTGGGCTGCCAGTTGCACAAGATATCCCACAGTTCTGGGTACTTTTTCATTCTCTATTTGGTGTTGCTAGCTGAGAGTATCGTAATGAAGGCAAAACTTGGACTTCATTTGAAATTTGATTGAAATTTATCACAACAAAAGATAGCAATGACCATGGGACTCAGGAGGATTTTCACAATTCTATCAGCCTGATGTAGGAACATTTCATGCAGTGTGGAATACTACAAAATAGGCCTAGAAATAAAAAAAGAATCAAGACCTTGTCATATGTGTTACTGTTGAGGACACATTGGCAAAAGAAGAGGTTTAAGGAGTGGTAAAGGAAAAGCTTTTAGGAACTCTAGGCTCATTTCAGAACTGCGTCAGAACAGGCAAACAGGCTGCTGTGCTTCCGACTAGAAGAATGCCCTACATAATTAAAGGAGAGGACAAAATATGATTAAATCACACAGTAGTTACATTGTGTAGGAATGCTGCTCAGAATATAGAGCTGTTGCTCTGAGGACATGCACTGTGGCATGCAGCAATATGGATGATAAAGGCCAAATAGA
This sequence comes from Crypturellus undulatus, assembly GCA_013389825.1. Lineage (NCBI taxonomy): Eukaryota > Metazoa > Chordata > Aves > Tinamiformes > Tinamidae > Crypturellus > Crypturellus undulatus. The sequence continues at coordinate 138,455 of VWPW01020041.1, forward strand.
TTTTTAAACAGTACATTAGACAGCATTTGATGTGTGAGCTCCCTTGAAGGGCCTTTCTTTTTGCAAAATTACCACACTGAAGAAAAATGCCAGAAATTCAACTGGCATGTCAATGAAAACAAGAAAGTGTTCTTAAAATGTAGGCAATTTACACCTACTTACACAGACTATAGTTAAGGAATGTGTAAGCAAAAGCTGTCATATCTGCTCCCTTCAACTCCCTCATAATGTTGATGTGGACATTTTGGCAAATTTTCTGACCTGCACTTAGTCTGAATGAGTAGGCTGCATTCAGCTGTCATATGCGCGAGCATCTGAGTGAGACTTTTCAGCCAAGGGAACATTGATCCATAAGTAGAAGCAGAGGGGAGAGCAGCAGCCTGTGCTCAGGGAAGGAAGGAGGGACTGGGGACTGTGGCTCTCTAGGGACGCAAGTTCTTCATGGTGCCCAGTGTCCCCACGGAAAGAGAGCAATGCAATTTTCCCTGTTGGCTCCTGATTTCTGTCAAAGCATGACAGGGAAAACCATCAGGATCATGTATTTGCTCCTTTTGTTATTTTTTGTTCTCAGTGTAGGATTTAAGAGCGAATTTAGCTGCAAAATTTGGATCCGGCCCATGCCTGAATTGAGCCCCTTCTCTGACACGGATACTGAAGTCTCCGTCAGGCACTGAGCGTGATTGCGGCACGGATGGGATCTTGCATCTCCATGCGGCTCCAGTGCAGCCGTGGGGCTGCAGAGGGAGCGTCACAGGCCCAGGGCTCTGCTCAGCCGCGTGCTCAGAGTGGCAGCTGCCACTTAATGTCGTGTGGGAGCAGCGCACGTTATTCGAGTGACTGTAATATGGTTTAGCCGGTGGCATGGTTGTTATGTCAGCGAGAAGAGATAATATGTTGATAGCTTTAGCACATAGGGCAGATAGAAAAGCTTATGTTCTCAAAACAAATCCATTGCAGAAGCAGCGAAATGGGAGACTTGATATTTCATTTGAAATTTTAGTAGTTCAGAAAATAAGATTTTTTAAAACCTTGCAAAATTACAGATTACAAAAGCAATTTACTGAATCTGCCATGCCTTTAAATGCGTATCTTATTGAAAAGTATGATAGTGTCTTTGCTTAGGCAAAGCTGCTTTATTCATCTGTCATTTGTATTCTGTTATTTCACAGCTACTCTTGACCACTTCTTAAATTTCTTAAACGTCAACATCTCCCGCTGAGAGGAGCCTGGCTTTCAGGGAGAAGCAGCTTGCTTACATGTAGGCTCCTCAGGCAAGCACATCAGTATCCGTCCCTGTGGCAGCTTGTTGTTGCTATTAATTACCTATACATTGCTCTAAGCAGGAAGGCGTTTTCATTAAGAGCACCAAACAAATAGCTGCTTTGTTTCCAGAGAAACCTCAAGGTTTAATTATACAGAGAGGGTACCATGGGATCACTGCTCTGAATTCATCAGTACTGGGGGGCTGGGAAGAGCAGGAGGGAATTTGGAATATGTGGACTGAAGGTTCAGAAGAGAATCAGGCTACCTGGAGAACACAAACCCTACAACCTGCACTGAGGAGCAGGGGAAAAGACAAACAGAAAAGGAAGGAGCCCTAAGTATGAGTGTTTAGTCAGCAATGAAAGAAATTAAGCCTCTTGTCTGGGCTTTTTCTGTGGAATGCTTGGGAATAAATGCGACAAACCTACAGTACCTTGAAAGGAATATACAATAATAAGCCAGTGTAGAGGTTTAAAATCTGGGGAGAGCTGCATAAAGAAATAAGATAAAAAGGTCATGGCACGAGGACCTCACCGATTTTGTATTGTATGTATTCTTCACTATCTGATTTTTAAAAAGGGCGAGAAGTGTATTGGTGTTGCAAAGTGGAATACAGAATTTTGTGGCATGTTTTGTGCGGATAAAGCTTACGAGGTGTCGTGTATCACTGAGGAAAACAAAGCCCAAAAGAAAGTTCTTCTGGGAAAAATAAAGACTGAAATAAAGAAATAAAACAGGATATGACAATGTTTATCAACATCTGCTGCCGTACAGTTGCTAGAAATTGAACATCTAGGACGTATCTGTTTGAACTGGACAAATCATCATTGTTTAGTGGTCTAGTGAAGCTTGGAAAGTGCAGGGAGAGCAGATCCCTGCGGAATATTCTCTGTTCTCATATAGCTACGTAGTGAAGCCGTGACAGTTTAGATCACCTGGCGATACGTCTCCCCTAGCAAGCAGTCCTTTCCCCAGATACAGCAATCTTAGCAGTAGACAAGCAGGAAAAGTGTCTTCTCATTTATCCTGCTGCAACCTGAATGGGAATCAGTATTTCTTAGTCCCTAGACTGAAGGTGCCTGTTAACCCCCTGGGAAGGGAGGACAGTCACATTCAAAGTGTTGATTAACCTCTAAGATTATATTTCCAAGTCGAATTGTGGAAGAGTTTTATGTTTATTATATGAGATTGCTGTAGTTTATCAGAGTCACAGTAAAACCTCTGCTGTGAAGCTCCCAGATCTATATACTAAGCAGGAGGTGTTGGGAAGCTCCTGTCTTGAGTGGCCTACAGTTGTTTGGTTTAAAAGAAGCAGCAACATCGATGGCTGAAATACCCTTCTGGTTCTGCTACTTTCTTCCTCTCCTTTTGGGCTAGTCACCCTGTGTCTCTTAGAAGTGCTAGGAAGGCATTAATCTAGAAATACAGGTGAATATAAGTTAAGAGAGCATGGGAGAGAACAGGAGAAAAAGTATGTGAAGCTTTGCTTCTTCTTAGCAGAAAGAGGTAGGAAAGATATAATCTGCCTTTATAGATAGATAGAGAGAAAGTTAGCACAGAGATGAGAAATCACGATATCCCAATTGCTGTGCAAAATTGCTGCTGAAAATGGGGGCAAGCTAAGCTGCAGCCTGTCTGGCCGGGACAGTACTGATCTGAAGGACAAGAAGGCCAAGCACTTTTCCAGCCAAGCTATTGGGGGGGTGCCTACACCCCGGAAAGCCACTCAGGAGGAGGCAGAGGGACAACCTCCCGTTCATCCATCCCACTGCCTTCCCCGCATTAGCTTATTAGAGTAAATGAGAGAGATGAGGGTGAATTCCAGCCAGGCTTTCACAGGGTTTTCCAAAGAGGAGAAAGCGCCCGAGACTGCACACCGGCCTTGTTTCAAAGCTCACTCTGGTCCTGTATAATAATTGCTCCCATTCGCCTTGCACTCATAAATGGAGTAAATAGATGATGGTCCTTTGTGAGTGAATGCAGGAAAAGCAGAGTGGTAAGGCACTCTGCACATTGGCACAGCTATACTTTTTGGATCTCCAAATTAAGATGCAGAAGATGAATGCAATGTCTGCCTTAGCCAAATGTAAAGGGAATTTTTTTGCATATTTTTGATATGTGATCTTATCAGCAGACAGCTTTTTCTTTTCAGTACAATAAATCCTTGTAATTCCATAGTACAGAAATCTGACAGTACAGAAAGTAAGCTTTATGATTGCTAAAAGTCTTTGCACAGCATACATTGTAACTTCCAATAATTATTTATTACTGGTGTTACCATTACTGAGTGCTTAATGTGCTTGTGGTCAGCGAGCAGAAAATAAGTAGTACCTGGTGACAACGGTGAGAATGCACTTCTTCACACAGCAAGCAACTTTTTAAAGTTCCTGTCAGTCTGTAATATTTTTTCCTTCCATGCAACAGAGTATTAAAATAAAAACTTTGGATATATAAATCAAAGCAGGGTGATCTCGCTCCTGTGCCAAGAGGGAACCAAATGAATCCTATGGATGTTAGAGCTGGAAGGAGCCTCCTAGATCATCCTGTTCTGCCTCCTTTCCCATTGCTATTAACAACCACTGGTGCCACAAGAGCTGAATCTTAACTATGGGCAGCGCAGAAGGGCTGCTCATCAGTTGTTTTATACTGGGTATTTACTAGACCTTTATTCTATATAAGACTATCAAAGGCACAAAATGGAATTAGTGTTTCTGAGTGTAAAAGTGTGCACATGTGTGTGCGTGTCTATGCACGGGGCATAAAGAAAGAAAGACAAAGAGACAGGATTTTCAACAGGACTGACATTCCCCTGAGTAATGCTTCCCTTAAGATACTTCGAGAGAAGTGAGACGTATCTATCTGCACGTCATTTTCTCCAGAAACAACCAATCTGGGACTGCCCTCTGCGCCGGGCCAGTTGCGCAGGGGCTCCGTCCCGCTCCCGCTAACTCGTGGTCAGCTCACGTGCAGCAACATTTACTGCCCTTTCCGCTTACGTGGCACTCGTATTTCTCCACTGACTCTCCATCCTTCTGCTTTAATGTTACCTGCATTGTCCTTAAATGGATTATTGGCAATGTGTCCTTGAAAGAATCTGTCTTTACAATTTTATACTTATAGCTAACTGCATTTCCTGTTTNCCAATCTGGAGATTCAGCAAGGCACAGTCGGCAGTCCCAGCCCGCTCGGTGCCATGGGGCATCGCACACCGGCGCTGCAGGCGTCCTGCACGGCGCTGAGCCGTGGGACTGCCCTCCGCGCCGGGCCGGCTGCGCAGGGGCTCCGTCCCGCTCCTGCTAACTCGTGGTCAGCTCACGTGCAGCAACATTTACTGCCCTTTCCGCTTACGTGGCACTCGTATTTCTCCACTGACTCTCCATCCTTCTGCTTTAATGTTACCTGCATTGTCCTTAAATGGATTATTGGCAATGTGTCCTTGAAAGAATCTGTCTTTACAATTTTATACTTATAGCTAACTGCATTTCCTGTTTTTTGAGGGATGCTTTCTTCTACAGATTTCTTTCAACATATTACTATATTATATATTGAGAGGTAGGTCTGTTGTCATCTATATTAAAATGCCCAACAGCCATTATTGTTGCCAGCAGCTATAACATGCCTCTGTCCTGAATGGCAAAATGCTAGCACTGGTGGCCTAAGCTCTGTGGAAGACATTTGACTTGAAAAGTGTTGAAAAAATAAATGTGGTCCAGCTGAGTAGGTGATTTCACAGACTGGGTGGTTTAAATATTGCTGAACTCTATTTTACTATAAAGACTTTCTAGGATAGTCTCACATTTGTTTCAGTTGTTGCTTTTTGTTCCCCCCAAAACAGGCTCTTTTTTCCCCTACAGCTCAAAGCACCATAAAGTAGGTGCAGAGATGGTAACATAGCAACCACAAAAAAAAAAAGAAAAAAAAATGTAACTTTAAGAATTCGGAAAGTTAGCCTTTGCTTTCTAATAGCAGAGCTTTCATGTTCATATCTTCTTGCTGGGCTTCAAACACCTGCTTCCCATTTCAGTAGGTTTTGTTTGCTTCATTCCTGCAGCACGGAGCACTATGTGGCAGGTTGGAATTACAGTCAAGTGCGCCTGTTTTCTATGAATATTCACTGGTCACCTGCAAACTGTGGGTGCTGGGGAAATTGTTTAGCCTTTTATTTTAAATAAGAGTAGGATTCCCTTGAAATGGAAGTTTTTCTTGGTTTGAAACAGAACTAGTTCCCAGGATGGACATAAGAATAAAAAACCCCACACTTCTGGCAGCTGACTCAGGAAAATTTTAGTGATCACATCAAATAAATCCAAGTAATAACCCGTGTGATGTTTTAAAGCTCTTTAAGGCAACATCCTGCCTGAACAGTAATGCAGGCCCTGTCTGGCCCGCAGCGGCGGATGGTTCAGTGTTTTCTACCTTGGCACTTCACTCACTTTTCCTGTTAGCCTCCTCCGAGCTTAAGGGTGCGACTCGCCTCAAGTGAGAGCTCCAGGCAGCTGCAGAAATTGATGTATTTTTAATAGCACCTCTTTCTAGTAATGTCTTCTCTGCGCACATACATAGCCATATACCAGGAAAAGCAGTGAGGAACAATTGGTGAAGGCTTCCGTTTCTTGAAAATATCTTTGTTCAGTTATACTTTAATCCCTTCACATTTTCTATTCTACTTTTAGTTAGGATGAATTTTCCTGCCGATGTATCAACTGCAACAGACACAAAAGGTCTGCTAATCTTAGTACCATACCACATGCACTCTCTAACTGCGATTTAACCTGAATGTTTTGCCAAACTCTAGTCTCCTACCCCACTCCTCCACCAAGGACAACTGCGTCCTTGGTCAGTTTAGCTGTATTTTCCTCCATTCTTCCTTCGCAGTTGTGAGCCTCCCAGACGTGCCAGAAGCTCCTAAACATATCCTGGAAAAGCCAGTTCTGAATACCTCTTTGCAGATTTCATAATTGCATTGGCTCCTTTCAGCGACATTTCAAGTGTTCTGACGCATCTCTTTTCAAATGATGTGATTTTGGCCTCCTCTGCGCTTCCTGTGAGCGAGAGAACTCGCAGGGCTGAAGGGGCTTGTTGGCGGAAGCTGCATCTCGGTCAGGCACCTATGAAAGGCAGAGAGGAGGGCAGAACGGAAGGAAATCACGGAGCAGAGAGCTATCATCATCGTTAGTCTGATAGCTTCGCTCCTGTGTGCCCTGGAAGGCTGCCAGGGTTGGGATATGTGGCCCAGGAGGAGGCAGATTGCAGGGCCGGGTCTGCCCGCCCGCAGGCAGGAGGGTGCCCGGGCGCCTCCGGCCTCGGAGCCACCGCGGCTCCCGCGCAGGGGGGCCCCGGCTCTCTTCTCCCACCTAAAGGGCCTCCGTGTAGGAAGGAGAATCCTGCACCCTGTCTACATATAAAGTGTTCCCTCCGATCCTTCCAGCACCGGATTTCCATGAACATGTCAAAATGAGAAGCTCCTAAGCAGATTTTATGCAGTCATTGCAAAGGGAGAACCTAGTACGACTTAATAAAAAAAATCTCTTAACTTCAGCAAATCTTTTGCACGACTAAGGTTCTAGTAAACATATTACTATATCATTTTTTATTGCTAACTAAATATCTCTTTCAATTTCATCTCTGTCCTCCAACTATAACTCTCCTGGAAGCATTTTAGTTGTTGAAGTGCTACAATACTTCATAGCACAGTGTGCAAAGCTTTGAAAAATGTGGAGCCTTATAATGGTCTTAAAATTTTTAAATCCATGTTACAGTAGGATTAGCCAAGGGCTAGAAATTAAACAAATTCACTACAGTTATGCAGAGCAGGACTCTGTAGAAGTCATTAATATCCTTATTCTTCACCTCATTCATATCTAATAGAATCCATCATATGGAAGATAGACCCACTGACATAATTAATAGAGTATTTATGACTTCCATAATTTTTCAATACATGCTATTGACAGGTCTTCATATTCCATATCCTTTTTCTATTACAATGTCATTACTGATGACATACTAACAGTAAAATAGTAACAGCAGAACAATATTGTTAGAAAGCCCTTGATTATAGAATAAGGTGATGTTAAATGTGTTTTTTTTTTTCAGAAGTGAATTAGGCAGCAGAGCCAGGAGTTGCTCTGTAGTTAAAACTGGAGTTTCCTATTATAAGACTGATTTTTTTTCCTTCTTGCAAATAAGTCCATCTTGGAAAAATATAAATACTTTGGGGAATGTATACAGGAATTTAGTGAAATCCACATTCTGACTATATATATATGTAGTATTTAGGATTTTCTCATAGATGATCACATTTTCCAGCTAGCTCTTGGAGGAAGGAGGAAGAAAAGAGGTTCAGAAAGTAATTACAAGGAAACTAGAAGTGGGAAGGGGAAGATTAACTAGAACCTTTTAAAGCAGAATTTGAGGCAGAAAAAATAGTACCACTTTCCAACTCATTGTCCTTTTCCCAGCTAGGAGAAAATAGAGGGGTAGGGAGGAAGAGAGATTTTGTATATCGTAAATTTCTTGTTCTCTTCATATAACTAAAGCTACAGCTACCTGTTGCTCAGTGGTATCTTCTATTTCCATCAATATTATATTCAAAAGCAGTTCAGATGGGTGCAATTACAACAGTGGCACAGCTTTGGAGTGCCAGGCCTGAGCTTATCCCTAAATGGAAGAGAAGTTCCAAGTCCTTCCTTCCACAAGTGTATGAGGTGTATGTTATCACAAAAACACAGCATTCTAGAAAGTAACTCAACAAGTTTTCTGGAGTTAATTTTTGAATTGTTATTATCTAATATGCATGTTCTTGAATTTCTTAACAGGAAATACTCATTTTCAGTTAAAAATGGTGAAATTATCTAATTAGTGTTAGACAGATGTTAGGTAATAGTATACAAAAATACTGTATTACTACATTATATTAAATAAGGATAATATAGATCAGTGGATATAAATGCAGCTGAGTGTGAGCACATTTTTAATAATCCTTGAACATGCAAATTAATGAGCCACAAACCCCACAGAAGTGCAGAAAACACAATGTATCTAATACTCAATGAGCTAAGAGCTGAAATTCATCACTTATAGAACACACACTCTCCTATTAAATGCACGTTTCCTTTCTTCTCTTTCATTTGATGTACCTGTTTTCAACCTGCCCAGACACAGCCACAACCTGCTCTTCCTGGCTCTTTCCAGATGCCTGGGGTAGCAGAGAGGAGTGGAGGAGGCACGTGGCTCCGCAGCAGCAAGGGGACAAGTCACACACGGAGCCCCTGCAGCGGCAGCTGCATTCCCAGGTGGAGATCCAGGCTTAAGACAGGGGATCTGGATGGAGATTTTAACTCAGGATGAAATATATGCACACGTTTCTAAGCCACATGATTCAATAGTTCAGATTCAAGTTTTGGGTAAGAGCTGAGTCACTCCTGATTGTAACCGTGTGTGTTTCCACCCCAGCTATTAGGAACAGTATTAAGGTTGGCATTTGGCACTGTAGAAAGATATGATGCGTTGGACTTTGGAGAAAAAGAATACGAAAAATGTTGGAATGAGTGATTTGATAGCATCATTTGTCACACTGATTGTCACATTTCATTCATTTCTCCAAGGAGACAGAACAGGGAATACAGAGGGAGCCAGTTCACCGTACTCTCTTGCTATCATAATTAATTTTCTACAATAGATACCTTAAAACCTGTTTTATTCAGTGTTGTTGGAAGACATTAGTATTTATTAAGGGCTTGCTGTATAATTTTTCCAAGTTAGGAGATTTTGTCACTTTCTGGTGGAAGTTGCCTCAGTCTCGCAGCTCCCTGTAATTGGCAGTAAGCAGNCAGGGAATAGAGAGGGATCCAGTTCACCGTACTCTCTTGCTGTCATAATTTTCTACAGTAGATACCTTAAAACCTGTTTTATTCCATGTTGTTGGAAGACATTAGTGTTTATTAAGGGCTTGCTGTATAATTTTTCCAAGTTAGGAGATTTTGTCACTTTCTGGTGGAAGTTACCTCAGTCTCACAGCTCCCTGTAATTGGCAGTAAGCAGTTCTTGTAGCTGACAGGGCCTTTGCATCTTGACATCATTTGGAGCGCTGTGCATGAAGGCCTCCCCGCCTTGGTGCACTCTAGCTCCATACAGACCACGTTCGTGCAATGTTTTACATTCAGCCTGCAGGTTCTGCCTGTCTCCTGTGTCTCCTGGTTCTCGCACCCCGATGCTTGACCCGTGCAGCCCACGACCGTCACAGCGGATTCCAGATGTGCTGCTTTGGTGACGCAGTCAGATCACTGGGGACAAACGTTGCTGTTTCCCTACGTACCAGGTTCCATAGCCAACTTGCTCCTACTACACACACCTAAAACACACTTTGTTTTGCTGTGGTTCCTTGGTAGATGAAAGGAGGCTTTCCCATCACTGTAGGAACACTGGAGCATATGCAACGAGTGTAAGGGCTACCTACCTGAACCTGTGGTTGCGCTTCTCTCCTGCTTCCTGAGGAAGCCTGGGATAACTGCAAGGAAAAAAAAATGGAGTAAGTCACCCTGGGCCACTTGCACTGCTGCACAGTTACAGGAACAAGTAGGGCCACTGACTGAACTGCAGCGTGAGTAAAGGATTTGCAGTTGGGGCCATCACTGGTATCACTGTTGGAATACAGCTATAAAATATCATGTAACTCTTGCTGCATTTAACTAGTTAGCTAAGATAATATGGGGGGTGGGGGGAACACCTTTTTTTCACATTTTGTTAAAGCCCTTCGTTGTAGTCACAAATTCTGGTGTTTATGTTTACATTTGAGAAGCATCTGTCTTGGAGGGATCTTTGGGGCAAATCCAAGCCAGGGAGCCAAGGTGCTCAGCTGTGCTGAGCCTAGGCCCAAGGAGCTGCCGACCTCCGTGTACTGCAACTCAACTGAAGGAAACTCAGGAACCCACAGATGGGAAAGCAACCTGGAAAGTTCCAGCAGGTTTTCCAGCCCATGAGGTGAGGCACACTCACCTCAGATGTTAGGCCCAGTCAGGGACGTCACTCTTAGAAGGACTACATGGTAGTATTAATAAAAGTACAAAAATCTAGTCTAGAGTGAGTTATACACATTTCAAAGAACACATCTCATTATTTATCTAAAACCAGTGAAATGCAATTACCTGCAAGAATAGATCCCTAAGTCTTAAGTGTGTTTTTCTCATTAAATAAACTTAATTTTTAATGAAGGTATGAGGTAATCAGTATACTAGTCAGAGCAATAAATACTACTTTTTAAGACAGGGGTTCTTCAATACATCAGTCAATCTGGCTTCTTATTAGCTTTTGTGACTTATCAAAGTTGTCTCAGATCTGAATCATTTTATTTGTATGAATTTTAGTATCATTGCTTGAAACAATATTTTTTGAAACGTTCGGAGCACCTAATGCATTTTAATTGTAGACATTTAACTGCCAAGCTTTCACTGCTCTTCAGGGGGAGCTTACATCCCAATATTAAGAGTTATTCTCCATTAACTATGTAAAAACTTAGAGATCCAGATCCTCCTTTTATCTGTATGTCTAGTGTAGACAATGTGAATAACTCAGTGTGACCCAGCTTCAGTAGTCCTCATGAAGCAGGTAAATAAGGGTAGAAGACAAAGTTAACATATGAGGTTATTCCAAAGGAGCATGAGTCTTTCAGTGTTTCAACTGAAGGCTGAGAAAGACTGAAGTCCAGGGCCTTGTGCTGACAACACATCAAAACTAGAAAAGCACAAGAGTAAATTAAAATATTATGATAAGCTCAACCATGTATTTCACAGGGAAAAAAATGCAGATGATTTCACTGTATCCAAGACATATATCTATTTACAAGTCCTATTCCCAGGACTGATAACACATCCTTGTGTGTATTTTCTTATGGGTTTGTTCAACCAACTTTAATAAAAGAATGCTTACTCTGACTCAGTCACTGAACAGAAAAGTGTAAGTCAACGTGTGATGGTTTATACTTTATAATCTACAATTAAGGAATCTACAAAATTAATTTCCCTCATCTTTAATGAGGTTCTGTTATGTGGTTTTGTGTGCATTACTGCGTGTATTAGTCATAGCTTGGCTGAAGGGAAATGCAGCATCAAATTTATTGTAACAGCAATTTTCCTTTAAGTATATTAACAAGGATGAATTGGCAGATACCTAGTTCATCGCTTAAACCAATCTTTTATACAATATTGCCCTCTATGGGAGCACAAGATGTAACATTTAAAATAAGCATGCCACTGTTTTATGTCATACCACATTTTTAGTACAATATGTAGTTTCTTAAAATATTTTTCTTTTTAACATAAAAGAAGTATACCATCAAGAAAATGAACCTATTACCCTCTCATCATTTAATCATGTCTTTCAAGCCTACATTTCATAGTGTAATGAATATATCTCTTGCTATCTTTTAGCTTCTATAGGATAATTGCAATTCACAGAGTCCGTGCTCAAAGTTTGATGCCTTTATACCATTTTTTTAAACACTAAAACGCACACAACGAAAGGATTTTCAGCAGTGGTATAAATGGGCAAACAGTATGGTGAGTGTTATTTCCAAAGCGTCCAGAAGCTTTCAGAGAGCATAGAGGCAACTCCAAAACATCATTGCTCACACACACAGATATTTTCAGTTGTAAACCTTGGAGCATGAGCAACAGGAAAACAGAAGGAACAAGGCTAACGAAAGTAGTATAATGGTTAGTTAAGCATCAAGAGCTTATTGACTTGGGATGCTCTCACTGTTGATTAGTCCATGTTTCTCGCTGATAATTAAATTACCTTTATTTTCTTCCCATGTGAATAATCCTTTTTAAAAGGAATCTGAACTGAAAGATGACAGATTGAAGAATGGTGATCATTGTGCATTGCTCATACTCCACCGTGTCTTCTCAAAAAAATCATTTATGCTGCTGCTCTCCTGACTTTTTAAAAGAGCAGCTCTGAATGTCTATAAGTAATTCCTACCTCAGGAAAGATTATTGTGTAGAAGTTGCACTTTGTAAATATTTCTTTATTAATTGTGTTCTCCTTACAGTCATTTCAGAGAGATCTCACATTTCTAAAGAAAGTTGATACAATATAAACATAATATCATGAGATCTTGATATCCTTTGTCAGACTAAAATTTCTTGAAGTGTGTTAGCACCCAGCTTGTTGGACCCAGCTTTGTGTGTTGTTTGAATGCTAAGGCACAGCATACTTGCACTAGTCTAAAAATCAGATCTTACAGTAGACATTTCAATATTCCTTTTCCAGTGCGGCTCCAGAATGACACAGATCAGTGTAAAACCCCAAAGCCAAAGAGGGAAATGAAGACAGCCCTCTCAGTGTACTGTCCCTATCTTATCTAGCTTGTGTCATATATAGGTGGTAGTTGATACTGAATTTAGGGCCAAATGCATTGGACCCAGAGAACAAATTTTACAGAAGCTCTCCCCATGAATTTAGCCAAGCTACTCATCAAGGGCCACAATCATTCTCACACCTAAAGACAATTGCTCATATTTTTTTGCCAATCTTAAAATAAAAAACTGTAAAACATGTTTCGGAGACTTTTCAAGGGCAGAATATTCATGCACCCAATAATCACTGAGAACAAACTAATTTCCTTAGGAAGAATAAGGCCCCTCTGAGCACCAAGCACATTGCTTTAGAAGCGTGGCTATTTACAGAGAAGGGCACAAAGAGAACTGGTTTACAATGGCTTAGCTCATCATAAAGATTTCCCAAGCTATTTGGAGCATTAGCAGAAATAGCTCATAAATGTGAGGCCTTGTCCTGCAGGAGACAGAAAACAAATAATACTGGGATTTCCAAGATAAAAGAAACTTGCTAACAGATGAAACAAGATACTCTCTACAACAGGATCCATTTATTACAATAATGGTAGAATACCAGTTTGAAAATGATTTAGCAATGGATATTTCACTTTGAGGGTTTTTTTTTTTTTAGTTTTAAATTAGGGCACATAGAAAGCCATGCTTGTCAGAGCTAACCTAAAAAAAGTCATACTTAGAATATAAGAGAAGCTTGATATCTGGATCACAAGACAGAAAAGGAAAAAGAGAAAGATAATCGTTCTTTGTAGTTTCTCCTTTGAAAAGATCATTTCTAGTTTCACCTTTTATTCAGAAGTAGATTATAGTATTTAAAAAGCCTCTGTAGACATGTTAAAGGGGACTCTCTTTGGAGCAATGGTCTGTCTAATTAAGCTACTTTATGAACCATTCCACAATTCACAAAACCCCAAATCCAAAAAAAAAAAAAAAAACCACTTAAGATCTTAAGCCAATCATTCAGTTCTCAGAAACTTATTTTTTAACAATCAAGGAAAAAAAAAACCTTAGTATTAGATTTTGCATGCTATTGCTTAATTTTCTGGCTGATGTTGTCCTGTGTGATAATGGGTTTGTCAACAGATCCCTGTTTATTAAATGCCATGTGCTTAGATGCGAATTACCAGCCCCACTGCATCTTGACTGTTTATGATGTGTGCTCTCTTATGCGAGCTTTTAACTATTTGAATTACTGACATGACGATTTATCTACCAGTAAAATGAGTTAATATAGGGATACAAGCCTGTTCTTTTTGTTCTTGAGTTAACTACTGCATCTTAGCTACGCAGGTGACAAGTATGACAACTGAACATTGACGTTACACTCGGATAATTGTTCTCTCAGTCCCAAGTGTTGTGATGGAGTACCACAAATGAATTACCTCTTTCTTTCCCAAATTAATGCTGTAATTTGTTACATAATTGCTCCTTAAAATGAAAGAGAAGGGGTGGGGAGAAGAGAAGGATACACACTGCTCTCCAGTTGAATTACAGACCTCTTCCTGAAGCACACACTGTTTTCCCTCCCTTAGTCTCATCCTTTTTTATAAGCAGTCCCAGTGAAGCTGGGACAGGGAGGTCTCAGTGGAAGGCTGTTGAGCTACAGGGCTGGCAGGGAGCAGTCCCTGTGCAGTCACAGCGTTGCTTGTTTGTTCTGACTGGTTCATTCCATCATTGGAGGTGGGGTTTTTGCCTGTTGCTCGTTTCGGCATTTAGTCTGCAAATTACGTTGGAGTCTTTCCATTTTATGAGCAAAAGTTCTGCAGACTGACCTGGGTTGCCCGTGACGCCTGGGCAACCTGCCAGGCCGGGGTTACTACCATGAGAACCAGGAGGCTTCTCCTTCTGCAGCCCATTACACATTAGCAAGTGCATTTACTAAACTCCTTGCTACAAAAATAAATACTTCACAATCTTCTTTTAAGTAGTTCTTCAAGCTACTGTAAGGTTGTACAAAACGTGTTACTTGTTTAACTAAATCACCCTGAACTTGACTTCTTAGCAGATAGAGAGGACAGCCCCAGAGTCGATGCTCAGGAGGAGGCCGGCGCTCCTGCTCCGCCGGGGTTATCGATACTCAGCTGCAGTACTGGGAGGAGGGAAGCTCTGATGGTCTCCGGCCTACAGCCCAATGAAAGGTAATGCTTGTGATTCCTGTGGGAGACAAACGGGGTAACTGGTTCTTTATACTTGCATAGAAAGAGGAGCATGAAATGCTATTGGAGTTTCTAGACTAGGAGACTTAATTTACAGCACTGCAAACTGTAGCAAATATGGTGACTACAGAAGCAGCGAGCTCTTCCAAGTGAACCCATCACCACACGTAATGGGGTTTGGTTTAGTTTTTGTAAGGATTTACAACTACAGATTCACTCGCTCATCAGCAGCGAGGTTATGGTAACAGTTTCCATGAAAGAAAAAAACAGATGTGAAGCAATCCCAGTACACTGTTACGGTGTTATTACAGTTGCAAATACACATCATGAGGGGACTGAGCAGCACAAGACTTCAGTCCCTGCCCATGTGAACAAAAGACTTGGGAAGCTGCTCTTTCCTTTTTACGTTCCAGCCCTTCCCTCTTCTACCCCCATGGGTATTTCCACCCAACCCCAAGCCAGATCTGAATCCAGGAAGGACTTCTGGAAGGAAGATATTGTGAGAGATCCAAAAGGCTTTAGGGGTGTACGTTCTGCTCTTTCTGCACAATGGAAGTTTTTCTCTCCATGTCAAAGTGAGCTGGCAATGCAGAAAGGGGTGACCTAGAACAGATTTTGGATTAAGTAGTGCAATCTCTGCTGTTGCTTTTATAGTATGCTCATGACAGGTCCTAAAAGACTAGAAGTTATTTTATTTTAGTTGAGTAAGCACTTAAGACATAAAGTAGTAATGCAATTAGAGAGATGTGGAGCAGCTTTAATGTTAGATGTTAATAAATGTATGTTAGTTTAATGGATATTTCAATATTCGTTTATATCAACACACTTTTGGAAACCAACACGTCCAAAGTCCTACAGGACCGAATCACAGTAAAGTATCAAAGATATTTTACAAAGAAATAACAGGTAAAGATGGAGGTCATTACTGAACTGGTACAGGCTCTGTATTTGCAGGAGAAATGTATCCAAACATAAACAGGGGGCTAAAGCAGTTATGTGGCTAGAGAAATTCAGTTGTTGGAAAATCTAGTTCATGTTTTCCATTTTTATTTTATTTGTAGGACTTGGAACATTTTTGTTGTTGATGTTGTTTCAAATCAGTGCTTTACATACTCTCCATATGTCATCAGGGAAATAAGAGTTACCCATGACAAGGCAGGCACTTCCAGTAGAAGACGTGAATGCCTTGGGGGTGTTGTGATGCATGAAACTCAACTTCTAGTGTATCTATATTTAATCTGTACATTTCTGAGCATATAAAACCTGTAAAAGATTTTGGGCCAAAGCGAAAGGATAGAGATTTAAAAAATTAGCAACTTCAGTCATCGAAGAAACAGATGTTTCTTAATAAAATATGTATTTGGATATTCTAAAAACAAGCATATTCTGCATTGCCTTTATGTTTCTTACACTGGTGATGTGGCTGTAATTAAATACAAAGTTCTGCAAATCTTGAGGAGCTGCTGGAGAATGAGAGACTAATCTGCAACTCATAAGTTGTCACAGTTCCTCTGAAGTCAATGGCGTTTTGAGAATTTACACCAGCCGAGGAACTACTCTGGGTGTTTAATAAAACACATTCTGTTTAATTATATTTAGGTTCATAAAAAGTCTCTGCAAATGAAGGAAAAAACAACCCTTTGAGTAATTGTCAATTTTTCTTCTTTAAATCCATTACGAGCTCCAGTGTCCAAAGCCATCTTCCTCTCATTAGAAACTGTAAGGATGTCTTTAGCTGAAAGACATGGACATGTATTGTAGTCAGCTTCACGTTCAAAGAAGGACCTTCAAATGCAAGGTAGTTTTTAAAAGGAAAAGTAGGGAGTGCCTACTAAAATATCATCAGAGCACTGTAATAACAGGCTAGGAAAGTGGGGGCAGTCTGAGGAAAGAAACGCTCTTTGTAGCAACAACAGAACAACAGTCCAAATACCTGCCTGAAAGTTCTCAGTCACAGAAGGGTGGACCAGGGAGACAGAACCACAGAGCAGGTGTTGAACCAAAAAGGCACGCTCCTAAAAAGGAAGAGAGATTTGGGCAAAGTAGCTCTATTTTTTATCTGTGATTTTTGGACAATTGAAATAGAAAGCTGTAGTTCCTACCTACGCACAGAAGAATCACAAATTTTTACTAAGGTCAAACTTCCACCAGATCATTTAAGGTCTGTGCTGCAGGTGATATACAGAAGTACATAAAGCCAGTATTTCCTGTAGGAACCTGAAATCCAGTACGATTTCAATGTGAGTGTGGTATTTCATTAATGCAGTAATTCATTATTAGAGTTTTCTTCACTTTACTGTTTCCCCCATCCATGGTTAATTGCAATTTCTTGCTGTCCTGTTATTTCCTTTTCTGGAGATTTTCTCTAAAATGGAACATGAAAATAGTATCGTGATTACAAGGACATTCTAGGTAACAGCACTTGAATGCATTTGTATCCAAGCAAAAACAAGTTTACCTCTTACTACTGCCCAAAGGAGTAAAAAGTGAAAATTCAAATTGTACTCAGCCATTTTCCCAAAGGCCGGTGTACTCTTTTGCCTGCATAAAAAGTCAGATTGTGCCAACTTTCTTCTGCACATTTCTAATATGGGTAGATTCTATCAGGAAGTGTACTAAATTGCTCAATATTTCACTTAAAATGAAGCGCTGACAAAGCGAACGGATGGAGGCGGTGCAAACGAACCACCGCGCTTCTCCATGCTGGATGCTTCTAGTGTGACATGCTGTTAAGCCACGGAGTTAAGTTCAAAGAGACTTCAGCATCCGAATTAAAACACCCTTTCCGTGGTATGCAAAAGCACTTGGCTGCTGGCCCGGCCTGGAACATCTGCACGAGCAGGGGCGGCTGCTGGGCCGCAGCTCCAAGGGGCACCGGCGGCTCCCGCCACATCTGGCGGCAGCGGCAGCAGGAGGAGCATCGAGAGGTCCCGCTGCACATCCCCGCGGCGCGGGCAAGCCCTGCCGCCCACGGCAGCTCTCCCAGCACCGCCGCTGGGAGCCAGGCACGGGGAGAGGCAGGAGGAGAAGGACTGGGCTTTATCTCTCCGTGCAACAGGGGCAGCCAGACGAGCAAGAGGAAGCTGGGTGGTTTTCTGTTTTTAGACCTATTGCACTGGGATTCTTCCTCTTGTTGGCAGGAGATTCTTTAAGTTGATTTGGTGACTTTAATTTACAGCCGACTCACGTGTGAGCATTCATGTAGAATGCAAGGAGGCACTTGCCTGCCACTAAATTCCAGGGGGAATTCAACATCTAAGCTTCTGAGAAGGCTTTGGAAAAACAAAACCTGACTCCAGAGTCAGCCATAGGTGTAAAGCATTTTTTAAAGACCCCACTGAATGCTTTGTAATTAAAAGTTACAGGAAATTAATCAGATGTATATTGAATTTTAATTACCCCTTCGTTTGAGTTAGCAAAAGGAATAAATTATCCCCCAGTAAGGAGCACCTACTATCTTCGAAACTTTGATATTCACACAGAGCAAATAGCTCTTCCTTTAGAAGGTCCCAGCTGAAGGATGTACATTGTAACCTGCACAGAATACCATTTATTTACTGTATTTTGGAAACATGAAAGGTTGAGTTGACCCTCCAATGATTCAAATCTGAGATTACAGCATCATTCATCATCTCAGAATGGGTCTGTTCCAGTCTCCTTGAACAAAACTATTTTCTCCTCACATTTTCTGTACAGAATTGGCAGAATTTCAACTCCGAGGTGCATTGTATGAAGCACAGTTTTGGAGTGAAAGGTGTCAAGCTGGCAAAAATTGAAAATTAGATTGGTACAAAATCTAATTTTTAATATATTAAGTGTTTAGCTTTTCCTCTGTAATATAATTTAACCTTAGCAAGTTGCATAACAATCATGTTCCTTGGCTGTGGACATTGGTTTCCTCACTAGCTGGATGAGAAAGGATTTTTAATAAGAATTTATGCTATGAATAGATAAATTTTTGTCACAGACTGTAGAAGAACAGCTTTCGCCTCCGAGCGCGGTATGTTTGCCAACCCATGGTCACACTGGTGAGAGTGCCCGTAACCAGCGTGCGGGGTGACCTCCGCGCGAGTTTGGTCGTGCCACTCTGTTGCACGCGCTGCAAGCTTTTGTGGGGCCGGGTGTCCCTAGCCCAGAGCCAGCGAGAGCACGACCTAGGCGTCGTGCAGTGCTGCGGTTTTTATTGACTTTCCCACCGCACGGGGGAGGACAGAAGCAGAGGGCCTGCTCCCCTTTTCCTGAGGCACTCCCCTTCCAAAAAAAGGAAGGAAAATAAAATAAACCCCATTCAACTTTGCCTTCCCCCACCCCGAGGCTCGGAGCTGCTGCTCCGGGTGCAGAGGGGGAGCTGCGGTGGCTTTGCTGGGGCGGGCGGTGGTCCCACGGGCAGCGCCGTGGCAGCTCCTCGAGCGCTGCCCGCGCGCCCCATCCCTCAGCGCGGGGCGCGGGAGCTGCCCCCACCGCGGCCGCTCGCCTGGCGCGCAGGGAGCATCCCCGCCGGAATGACATCAGAGCGGCTCCCCGGCCCTCCAAGTCTCAGGCTTGATTAGCGGGAGGAACGGGCTGCCGCTGCCAATCATCATCCCTCGATACTTGTGTAGATGCGAGCGAGAGCGAGCGCGGCTGCAGCCGAGCGGGAGGCGCCGCGGCGGCAGCACCAACAGGAGCAGCTGCCGTTCGGTGATTAAATAGTTCTCGTAGCCTTTCTGCTCTACTTTGACTGTTCCCTGGTGTAATGCTCGTGTCTAAGGAGGAAGCTGCGTTTTACCAGCGAGCTGAAGAGAGGTTTGAATCGTTCCAGCTGCCTGCTTGTTTTGAAAAGGACTGTCTGGGTATAAATAAAATGTGACTGTGCTGGAAGAGTTCAGTTACCGGGGGCTGGCGCAAGAGGAGCCTTCCTGGGATACTGTTCAGACAGCCGATGCGGATTGAAAACTCTCAGTAGTTTGCCTGGAGCCATGTGAAGAGATTTGAGTAGCAGATGCCGCTTTCCTGCACACTAAGAAAAGCAATCCTTCGCTAGGTAAGCTCTTGTTTGGCTTCTGCACGTATTGCTACATGAGTCTGTACTTCTGGGTATGTGTTCGTGCTACTGCCTCAGACAGCACATGCTCTCAGATACGGAAAGGCAAATCTTGAGCAGGTATAGTGTACACTGTGTAAAATGTATGCCTTGAACTTAATGATTATATATACCCACATACACAGTCACATATAGCAAATAAATACTTCAGAGAATTGCCTTAAGTCTGGAATTGAAAGGATTGATTTAAACTTTGAGATGGTCTTTACCATGCTTAAGTGCCCTAAATGAAACGGACACATGTCATCTGGGGGGAAATAGCTGTCTGACTAAATACGTGAAAGACTGCAGAAGTTAGAGCTCTAGAAGTTAGGCTAGGGAAAAATAAAGAAGAATTACAATTTTTCTTTGAAATATTCCATATCCTTAGCTTATTTGCTAGACAAAGTTAAGCAGAACGAGCACACTAAAGCGACAATGTGGAAGCTTCCCACGGATGAAGCATGCACTACTTAAAGTAGAAATAACTACGCTGTGAGGAAACCAAGATCTGCAAAACTGTGCTTTTCCAGTGGTTGCTATCCAAACAGCATCTGTCAGCAATATTTAAAACATGATTATTCGCAGTGTGGAAGTAGTGGTTGTTTTAGGTAGAGAGCAACTAAAGGAATCAGCATTTGTTCTTCAGATTACTAGAGACAGAGCACAGCGTTTGTCACAGAGCCAGCACACCAAGTCATTGCTGCCGAGAACGAACACTGAAAGGGGAACTGTTTAGAGGTGAATAAGGCTCTTCCTGCAAGTGCTACACATGGTCACAAAAGCCACGCATTTTTAATCCTTTATTCCCCATGGAATTTAAGATGATACCTTTATCAACTTTGGGACCTCTTAACTATACTGGAAAGGCCCTTCTTCCTCATGAATGTATGCGTCAGGATATGGCATATCAAGCATAACTTGTTGTTTTGCCCTTTCTACCTTTATATACTAAATGTTATCAGAGGAAAAAAAGCAATAATAGAAATAACAAGCAATTTTCACCCAGTTTCTTCAAGGCTTTTTAGTGATGGTCCTCCTCCTGTGATAAGATTTTCAGCTTTTGGAAAAAATGTCAGAACTTCCTTGTTTACAAAGTTTAACTATTAGTTGATATGTTGCCAGATACTTCCCTACCTTGCCCAGTAATATCTGTATATCAACACATTCTACCACCAGCCTAGCTGCACTGTGACTTGCTTTCTTAAATGCTGCTCTAAAGGGGAGGAGGGAGAGAAAGAGAGACTTAGCTAAATTGCATTTAACTAAGGAAATTCTTGGCTTTCAGTTTTCTTCTGAACATTATCAATTCAAATATGATCCACTCAGTTAAATTGGAAGCTCCTAATGTCTTTGCTTTTGCTAATGGTTCTGCTCCTAATGCAGAACTTTAAGATTGTGTATTAATTTTGTGTCTTTTTTTATTTTTACCAGCATGGCCATTTTTTGATTCCTAATGAATGACTAATGTCTGAAAGCCTCAGAAATCAAAGGAGCAGTGTTCTGGATATCATGCTCACACCACTCTTTTCAGTAACGCATAAAGAGATGCTCCTTTCTATATACTTCAGGTTAGTGGAGTAAGCCAAAACAGAGCATCAAATTTGGGCAATTTGTTCAAGTTGCTGAACAGACACATATATTTTGAGGGGTATTTCTGTCCCAACATACTGTTAACTCACGCTATGAAGTTCTGGAGCCCCATTAAAACTTCAAGTACGCCTAGAAGCTGGCATGCCCACTGTCCTGTTCTGTGTAAGGGCTGGCTGCACGCAGGGTATCATGAGNTCCACTGTCCTGTTCTGTGTAAGGGCTGATCAAACCTTGCTGGGCTGGCTGCACGCAGGGTATCATGAGCTTCTCTGGAGCTCATCTGTCACTCAGTAGGACTGAAAGACAAATTAGGCTAATAAAGGTCCTCCTCTGCCCCCGTTTTTGAAGCTTTGTAGGAACTCCCTCAGAAGTATAAAGAGATCCCTTCAGGATGCAGAACTCTAGCAATACTTACTAAAGTAAATGCTGATGAGTTACTAACTAGCAAGTCAGGACTTACTTCCGAATAGATAATAAATTGCATGGTCAATGTATCACCTTACATCACCAGGAAAAGTCTCACTTCATTTTTCTACAAGTAATAAAGAAAACATACCATGACCACATAATCAGAAAAAGGAAACCAGTTTTGTTCTACATCTTTCCCATTTAGCCCGCAGTTGTCATCTGCCTGCTCTGCCTGTCAGGCTGCCTGTGCTTCAGTTGCGATGCCTGCGCTGACCTGCGCTTCCATCGAGTGGCTGATCCAAGCTTTCACAGTGCTTTAGCTTCCCGGGCACATCCAAGGAACTGCTTTCCACACCCACAAAACGGACCTGTCTGAGCAAAAGAAACCCCAGGCTAAAACAGATAAACATTTCAGCCTGGGTCTGGGTGACTGAAGGAAAGGGCAGTTCAGAATAGCTACGTTTTCCCCAGCCTGTGGAGGCCTCTAAGGCACCAGGCACTGAGCTGGAGATGAGCTAAGGGCTCCCTGTACTTTATAAGATGAGGGGGGCCCGATTTAAAACCACCGTGCAAGGCTGCAGGAGCACAGTTTAGCATGGCACTTTAACAGATGCCTTGTCAGCAGGCCTGGGCTCTGGGATGCGCGGGCAGAGAGGCAGCGAAACAGCACGTGGCCCTCGGCAAGGGCTGGGCGGCCGGACTGCAGGACAGGAGGGCGGCTGCGGGGCTGGAGCTCGCGTGGAACGGGTTGTTAGAGCGCCCTGCTCGCACTGCAGCAACAGGTTTACTTTCCTGTTGAGATGTTAAAGTCGTGCCCCTCATGAAGTTAAAGCCACCCTGAAGGATGCTATGCACAAATGCAGAAATTTTCATTTATGTCAACATTTAATTTGTTCAAACTACTAAGAAAACTGCAGGAAGAAAATGAAAGCCATGCACATCACTCCGAAGCATTTATTATAACTACTGTCAGTAATAACAATTACAATGATATTGCAGACTCTTCCCAAATTAACAGTTGCTATAGAAAATGAATAATATTTCATCTAAACAGTAATGCTACCAGAATCACATGGTTTCTACAGTGTTGTGCTGTTGCCATGTCAGGATTTGATGAAGAAAACTTACTGGCACTAGAAGTCATGTATTACGATGAGATGATTTAAATGCAATTTTGAAGGAGCAGAGAAGTATTTAAACCCATTTCCTCCCCTGTGGCTACAGGAAGGGTCACAACTGCCTTCCGAGTGAAGGCAAATGGAGCAATTTAATTCCTACTCCCACGCTGCAAAAGCTTTGGGGATCTAGGGCAAATATGGATGAAGGAGTCAGAGCAGGGTGGGCTGGGGTTGTTTTCTCCTTTCTATTTTTTTTTTTTTTAAAGTAAAAAAGCAGCAGCCAGGAAGGAGTTGCATTTTTCTTACTTAGAACTTGGCAGAAATAAAAGCTATATTTGGCTTGCTTAGGGAAAACCTGCTGAATTTATATTTTGCTTTTTATTAGGTAGGAAAGTTATGTTCTCTGCTTCTTCACATGACATGGAATTTACCATGCGAGTTTCTTTCCTCCTCTATTTCGTCCTGAAACATGATAAAACAAAGTATTCTGTAGTGCAGCCCCAATACAGTTTGATGTACATAGCAATTTAAAATTTGTACACACATATGCCTATATGCTTGTCCCAGAGTAGAGTATAAATGAATTTGCAAGGTCCATGTTGCTGCACACAAGTTGCTATTGCAGAATTTTAGTTAGGACAAGCTTGCAACTTCAGAATTAGGTGCTCATCAGGTAAAAGGAATATTTGCCATCCTGTCACAGCCCACATACTGATGCACCTACATGGCAGTGAAGCTCTACTTATTCCTGGGTTTTAATCTACCATACAGATATACTGGAGACATACAGCAGACAGTAACAGTCAAATTATTTCCAGAACAAAGCTACACATGAAATAGTCTTCTGAAGGACTATGCACAGCTACTTACTGCAACCTGTACTCTGCCAGACTTCCACTGAAAGGATTGCATTTAGCTTTCAGTGTATAAATAAATGTTCTGCTAAATAATTAATATCAGCTGCTGGCCATAAAAGAGGTGACTATTTGGAAAGTTAAAACTGTCCATCATGAAATATGCACCCACATTTATGCTCTACTTTCAGGGGATGTTTTATGCAGCATCCTTCACCTTTACATGGCATCAGTATTTTTGTGAGGAAGAGGCCACCGCTTTCGACCCAGGGCTCCAGAGCCTCAGGGTATCCTTTGAATTTATTCTCCCCCCTTATGATGTTCACTGTCCCTTAAACACGAGGTGGTCAGTGTTTTACAGGAAAATCTTGAGATGGAGAGGAAATTGCAATGGTGTCCATGCTTCTAGGAGAGATACAGAAGTTGCACTTACTGGTCATTTTCCATTTTAAAGCTCTCAAAGCATCTTTTTTATTTCAGCAGAAGTAGGGCCATCCGCCCTGATACTTTTGCCAGATTACCTGCACTCTTCCTATCTAGAGCGCAGACACAGTAAGTTAACGCATTAGTAGTCGCCGCTAGTCACCGGCCTCTTTGTCGTGCCATTTGAGTGGCTTCACACTTCCAACCCAATAAAATCCCACAGTAATGATGGAACCACACACACAAAGTATTTGCAATTTTCTAGTGTGCCAGACACTGAAACAGTACTGTAACTTCACCGCCTCGGCATCTGAAGGTTTATTTTTGTTGTGAACTGATACAGCAGCCTTTCCTCCATCTTGAGGTCTAGCTTACTGGTAGCCGAAAGACATTAATTTGGGAAATTCATATGCTTACACAACATCAGCTGAGTCTTATTCTAAGCATGCAATCCTGTCTCCAAGTCATTCATAGGGGACATTCTATCTTAATTTGCACTTACAATCCACCATCAGAAGTCAGGACGCCTCTGGGCTATGCCCTGGCTACACCAGCAGAACGGCAAGCAGCGCCCAGCTCAAAACACTGTGTCCAGGCAGACTCCCTTCATGCAGTTTGAGAGCTAACAAAATCCAGCATGAGTCAGCAGGAGTCATTCTGCAGATTCAGAAAATGCTTTCTCTTTCCCAGAGAGTATTTACTTCTAGGCGGATTTAAAAAGAAAAGAAAAAAAAAAAAAAAAAGAAACGGAAATACTTTGCCTCAGATGAAACTTTAATAGCACTTCAAAATTTATGAGAAACAATTTTGTTGTCCCCTATGCTCCCCTACAAAACAGAAAGCCAGGCTAGATTTCCCCTTCCAAGATGCATCCTGGAGGTACATATTGGAGAGAAGAGAGAGAGAGAAATGGAAAAAAAAAAAAAAAAAAAAAAAAAAAAGTATAGTTTTGCACACAATCAGTAGAGGGGAATAAGAATATTAAGAAACAGAAACATGGCTCCGGAATAATGCAAGGGCCCTGTATTCAGGTATAAAGATTTTTACTGCTAGCCTAATCATACATATTTTTTCAAAAGTCAGTTAATGCCTCAGTAGTTCAATAAACAGAAATTTCACAGAGCAGGTTAATCTAAATCTCAAGGTTCTATCCAGTAATTCTAATGGCATTAGTCCTGGTTCCACTCTCTAAGCATAGTGTGACTCAACAAAAAATCCCTTGAATTCTCAAGTAGGATTCATATTCTACCAATGAAATTTCTAAGTTGAACTTAAAAAAAAAAAAAAAAAAAAACATTTGTTCGCATTTTGAACCAAAAAAAAAAAAAATAGTAACTGATTGCAGATGACATCAGAAATTTCCGAGGAGTTTTCCCTTCAGTGAAAATGGTTTCGCTCGAAAAAGAAACATAAAACAGCAGCAGGAGTAAAAAATGTAACTGAAGTATGACTAAAAGTAGAAAGCAAACACTCCATATACTATTTGACTATGTATTTGACTAAAGTATGAATTCTGCACCAGCTTTCTCAAATAAACTGTTTGCAATAACCACAGTGTATATGTCTGAAACAAAAGTTATGTTAGAGTTTACACAGCTAGTTCCGCATGTGAGGATGGATGGAGAAGGGTACCACTCCCACATCCTGAACGGGAAAACTGAAGTAGTGAAAAAATAAGCGACCTCAGGAAAGTGATATATGTCAGCATCAGAAAGAGCCATAACCAAAAACTTCAGCTCTTATCTTCGGATAGAGATTTTTTCCTTTTCATATGTAAGCAATAGCCACGTATTTTATATATATCTCTATACACACACGCACACACATCTTCCATAAAATTTTGCTGGCATATGTTGTCTATTTGGTAATGTCCAAAATATTTAAATACATTGAAGTGAGGTATAATCTGCTGGGTATTCTAATATTTGCAATACATGAAGCTCCTCATTCTAGATTAGTTTTTCCAGATACGTGCAGCCACAATTGGGTCCCAAAAACCACTGATCGTTTCGGTCTCCAAGAACCGCTAGTGAGAACCAAAGTTTTCCGACAGACAGCCCGGAACCTGGTGAAGTGCTATGACTCCAGCCCAAGCAATTTAAATACACGCGGAACAGGCAGGGGAGAGATTATAAACCCAACTTTTGACCTCCAAACTGACACGCAAATAACACAGTGACAAATGACCTGGAGCAATGCAAGTCGCACGCCCAGGAAGCTGCAGGCGCAGCAGGAGCAGTGGGTCGTGCACACACAGACACACTCCCCGCACACGTTGGGGTCTCCCCTTTCTCGTTCACGGCTGCTTGGAAGCCCCCGCTCGCTGCGGCTGCTGCACGCCGATCCCGGATCGGCACCAGGCAGCTGATCCGGGCTCCGCTCTGCGCCTCGCGCCGGGTCTCCTCCCAAGGCCACGCGGAGGTAACGCAGGCTTTACCCCTCGCTCACCCTGCACGAACCATGCCTGCTCCATCGCCTCCTTGCAACTATGGCAAAGCTCTCGAGCGAGGGATAAGTGAGGTGTGGAGAAGGGACTCCCCTTGAATTTACTTCAGAATAAATATATGGAGGTTGTAGTGAGAGTAAAGCAACCGGAGCCTAAAAACTACCTCAGCACGTCTGGAATTTGGCTTGAGTAAACTCAGAAAATCCTCTGTTTAAGTTTGATGTGGTAAATGCGTTGCTCTAAGGATTTATGTACAAAGTCTTTGTTATCTTGGTTTAAATAGACTTCCTCTGCAGCACTAATAGATCATTACTATGTGACAGCAGTAGTCCTTCTGAAATAAGTTAGTGGCCTCCTCTTAATTCCTAGCACAGATGTGACCACATCAAGCTTTCTTTACAGCCAGTCCCTGTGACAGGATACAGACACCACAAAACACGTTATTCAGTGAATTATATTGCCATTGATAAATTGGCGCAGACAAGTGTTTCTATATCCCATTAAGCAAAACGGGAAAACAAAAACAAAAGAAAAAAAAAAAATAAGTTAGTGGCCTCCTCTTAATTCCTAGCACAGATGTGACCACATCAAGCTTTCTTTACAGCCAGTCCCTGTGACAGGATACAGACACCACAAAACACGTTATTCAGTGAATTATATTGCCATTGATAAATTGGCGCAGACAAGTGTTTCTATATCCCATTAAGTAAAACGGGAAAACAAAAACAAAACAAAAAAAAACCCCACACATAAGATGTGGAAAAACATTCAATATTGAATAAAAGAAAAAACAAAGACCAAGTAGTTCAGCCTGTAATAAACTAGTCCAGAGCCTCTGACTGCCTTCTAGGCAAAAGACCTCCTTCACTGAGAGGAAGCTTTTTAATCCGTTACTATGTAAGAAGCATCCTCAAAAAAGTAACATTCTAATAGCAAATATCCAGCAAATCTGTAATCCTTAGCAAGTTTTTAAGTTAAGAGACGATCTGCAGTTATTTAGATGCTAGAAGAACTGTAAGTAATATTTATAGTATTTTAGTTTTATATATATATAAAAATCAGACAAAATCAGAGAAAAGGAGTTGACTGTTGCATTGACTGACTTTAAGGAGTTGTAACTGGGAAATCATTGCTTTGCACAAATGTAATTCTCAGTAAACCATCCTATGGAAAATGGATTACTAATCACCCTTTTTACAGAAGTAGATAAGAGTAACTGACCAGCTAAAGCTGGACTGTAATAAAACATTGGCTACCACATCTCTCAAAAGTTTTACTTGAAAAGTTAAATGAATTCAAATTGGCTTCCACTGAAGCATAAAACTATGAATTGAAGAGTGACGAAGAGCTATTAACCAAGCTGGATCACTAGATTTGTTGTATCAGATACAAAAGAAGGTTTTGTGGGCTGCTTTGGGGAAGCGCATAACACCTGTTTTTATTCACCAGCTTCACTCCAAAAACACCTAGGGCAATGGCATTCTGTTAAGTACACCTGTAGTCTATCAATCCCATCTTGGAAAGCAAAGAATTAGCTCCAAAGGCTTGATCAGGGCATTTCCCAGAGTGGAGAAGCATGGGAATCTCCCATAACTTTCTTTTATGACATTTTAGCTGTGTTCTTATGGCTCAAGGGGTGAAATTCTGCTGTTCACATCTCAAAGCCTTCATTTTCTCCCTGGAAGCATGATCCTTTTAATTAAAATGAAAGTCACAAGGGCTGTAAAGGCAACTGTCAGGTGAAGGGCATTACGTGAAAGCAAGCAGTCACTGCTCCCAGCTCAGCCACTGATCTACTCAGTGACCTCAGGTCATGCCTGTACCTAGGGATAATGGTACAGATCTTTCCTGATGTTTTGGTGCGTGATCACTTTGGAAAGTGATGCATATGATTACCATTTCTCAAGCAAAATGAATGCATTCGTTGCAAAAGACATTACAGATTATATATAATTTATGCAATTCTAACCACAAAGCTAAGACACTTTGCCTCATGACGTCAAAATACTTCCTTGTGATATTCCTGCCTCATACAGGATTGAGAAAAACACGTGATCATTTAGAACTACCTTTAGCAATGTTTTTAAGAGACCTTCCACCATGAAACAGGAAAGAGTTACAAGTTGAAACATACTCTTTAACTGCCTTCAATGACAGTCTTAACAGATTAGGTACATTAATTACACTGATTTCTATGTCTATCCACGGTGAGCAGTAACCCTGAACTTCTGATAAGTCAACAGGAGTCATTTTTTCACTCAAATCAGTTTGTTATTGTGTTAAATAAACAGTCATACATTAGGAACAGTGCATTGGATTGCTAATAAATGGCAAGAGTTACACAAGCTTGGAAAGGAAGAAAGCCTTTACTTTCCTTTTTTTTTTTTTTTGGTACATCGCCAATAGAGATGTTCAACTTCTGATTTATACTGGAATATGATGAAGGGAACTCGTGGCCCGGTTCCAGATGAATTACCCGTAAAGCACTCTGTGCAGCGGTGCACTCTGCTGCAGACAGGCAATCAGAGGTTATCGTATTACAGGGAATCAACAGTGCGCTGCTCCTCCACTCAGCATTATAAACCTGAAGTAAAATGCATTTGCTTAATCAGTAGGATGGATAGAAACAACTGTTTGCTTAACAAAGATTTATGTTTTTCAAAAGCTAAACTAGATCAGACATCCGTAGCCTACCTACAAAAGAAGATAAGGAAAGAAAAAAAGCTTGTATCTCCACAAGAGAGAGGATTGCCTTGCCCAGGCTGGCAGCCGAAGCACCTAATGTTTGCTGCTGTCCTCCTACCTGAGGCAGGTTGCTTACATATGATGTAGTTGGACTCTTCCTGATGACGTGGAGCAGCAGTTCTCTTTAATGAGAGCTTGCTTTGTATGCATAGGCAATCGCTTCATTATTTCAGAGTTCCTTTATTAGCAATTAGTAGCAACCTTTGTAACTGCCTCTTGAAGTGCATCTGTGTGTCTACTAGTCTAGCCAAGCAGCTTGGTAAAGCACTAAACACTGAGAGAAGGTCCATATTCAGGCAGTGAACTATGAGAGAATCAGTTTTACTTCTTGATGCTGTGTTAACACATGTTATCATTAAAAGGCTTTATTTCTTCACTACCTTGCTACAGTTAGATTATGGAATTCTACCTTCTCAATCATCTTCAAAACCAGTATGTTTCATTCCAAACATTTTTGTAAGAGTAAGCAGGAAATGTTCTTTAGTAAAGAGGAAGAAATATAAAACCTTTTTTTTCCCCCCCCGCCGTTTGCCTGAATTAAGAATTAAAATACTTGCAGAAGGGCCATGGCATTACAGTATGTTCTGTATAGTATAATTCTGCTCTTACACAGAAAATGCATAATGTTTAGGAAGCCAGCTGAACACAAGATCACAAATTTACTAGAGAAACTATTCAGGATAAATATAACCTTGATTCCTTGATCAAACATTCCCAACTTTGGACCTAACCATGAAGAGTCAATGAATTCTGACCAACAACCTTTGGATCACAGCATCTTAAACATCAGTTTCTAAAATGAAGGTACATTACCAATGCTAAATATTAAATATAGCCTAGTTTTCAAGTTTCACAGGGTAATATAGCACAGAAACACTCCAAAGAAATTTGAATATTGAATATGTTGGGTGAATATAAAGCTGATGAACTTTAAGAGGGAGAGTTTTAAAAGGCACAAATGGCAGTTAACTTCCAATTATGCCTTAGAAAATGTCCCGCTAATGGCTAATATAGCTGATTTATTTTCATAAACTTTAATTACCTTGTACTGTTTCTTATTGAACAAGATTATCAGTTCAACAGAGCAGTTCAAAAACGACTCAAACTAAGAAGGGGATTTGCTCCAATTCCAGGTTTACACATGCAAATGTATCAGTTTACCATTATCTGGACATAGAAATATTAAAAACACACATAACACACCTTTTAGGATCTATTTACAAAATATATATTAATTTCCATTAAATTGGATTATATTTTAACTAGAAGAGATTTTACCTATCTTATTTAGATCATAGATTATTTAGGAGAAGGACCGCATTTTTTGTTTTGCCAACATACAGGCAGACTTCACTGTTTTAGTAACACATGCAGTAGTAACAGTGGAGACCCCGCTCATCGAGTGTGTTATTTTGACAGCTCATAATGCCAGTGCCCGAGAGATCCAGCAGGATCACACGGTGAAGAGAAAACACGCAGTTTTGGATCTGCTTGCATGCTATTCCCTCCTGTTGCAGAAGTGGACAGAGAAATTCGGTAAGTATTCTGTGTGCTGTAGTAACAGATTTTTTAGAGCAGCAATCATGTTGTTTTGGCAGAAGAGTCTTAAGGCGTTTTGCCCGGTATCGCGGCCCCAAAACCCTGGCGGCCCCCACTGCCCACAGGCCTCTGCTCATTGAATTGCCAGGGCTGTCACAGATGATGCCTGACAAAAGCAAGAAGATATTGCCCTCTAGTGCCGAAAAAAGTAGAGGCTGCAGAGTCCAAGATGGGGGGATTAATTATCATTTCAAATTTTCCGCACCTCTTGGGCTGACACAAGTGAGACCTTTTGCAGTTGGTTGTTTTGTGGGCAGAAGGTACACGCGGCAAGGCCGTCATCTCCCCCTCCCTGTCCCTGCAAGACACCCTTGCCATTCAATAACCCCTTGTCACTCAACGGAGTCCCAGAACTAATGTACAGCCTTATAGAAAGTGCTTCACTTCATCCAATTTTATCTTTTTATAAAATCTTAATTGGAGTTTTAATAAGCAGCGAGTTCCTGACAGGCACAGCGAACCACAGAACAAGGGAAGCATTAAAGGAGAAAAAAAAAAATACCCTTGCAATTATCAGGGTGATTTTAGTTTCATAATGCTAGCTGTATTTCTTGTATATTTCTCCTATCATGCATAATGGTGTACCACATTTAGTAGTGTCTTCTTGTGCAGTATTTCTGCCCACATGCAAAACACCCACCTCACTTCTCTGTTTTTTTGCTAATTGCCACACAGCAGGGTCACCAATAGCATAGCCTAAAAAACAAGGGTATGAATGTCACAGCAAGCTACTGACCAGTGAAGGTAATGCAGATGAAAGCTGTGTCCTAGCAAAGTCACCAGCAGCCACAGAAACGACCCCCTCTGATTGCGAGGTACGGATGAAACCTCATGAGCAAGTAGACCTATTAGTCCCCAATTACTTCGGCACGTCAGTCATTGCTTGATAAGCTCCCCAAAGCACTGTAGCTCTCTGCTATCTGATGCTATGAGCAGCATAGTGTTTAAAGTATTAAAAACAAAATTGAAACTTTTTGCTTGCGTTTTCTTAAATGCTGCATGGACACAGTCAAGAGGCTCCTTACAAAGCATACAAGAACTGCAAGATACACTGGCTAGACAGATTTCCTGAACATCTTGCTTACACAGGATTGCGCCCCATCCCCAGTTTTAGATACAGAGCTTAAAAATGACTAGGAAATCGTAATCTGGGTTAATGGAGGAAGAACTGTCACTTTGAAAGAGCACTTGTTTTAAGCAGTACAAAAATCATCCATTCTTTACAGTCACACATGGTTCCAGTAGGTAAACAATATAAATAATTCAGGAAGATGTTAATTCCCATTTAAATACATAGAGCAGCGTGGGCTATTTGTTTAGTTTTAATTGCCTCCAACTCGTATGGCTCTTTGTTAGTAATGACAATTCCTCTCAGATTTAGGCAGCACTCCTAGGAACTGCACAAATCACAACAGAGGGAATGGGCTGAAGGCACCGTACTTCAGCAGGAGGAGCTGGGGCCTGTAGCACACACAGGTGCCACACTAAATTCCTCTGCTGTTCAGCAACACTCCTGTCAACACGTTCCCCAGTTTATCCCAGTGAGAGGTACACAGTGTTGGACGCTGCAGTTTTCATACCCTCCTCATTCAGTTCACATTCTCATACATTTTAATCATTCCAGAAGGTGCTTAGATGAAATATAGACACTGATGAATTCAGGTACAAAACAGGAACCTGAGAGAAATCCTTCTATGTCTTTTACTTTACCTTGATTAGATTCACAGTTGAAAACAGAATATTAACCCTTTTGGTATACTTAGCCACAAAAAAAGATATGAGCTTGACAAAGTTTTCAGCAATATTTAACCAGCTTTTTGTATTAATTCTATCCTCCAATTTTTAGTTGTTTCCATTTGCAATAGCAATAAGCCAAGGAACAGCAATAGGAAAAATATTATTGTCCTCAAAAAGCTGCCTATGTACTGAAACATGGAAGGCCTTTTTTACTTTATGGCTTAATACATCAGCAAGCAAGCGACAATGAGTGCTCCCTAAACTACTCATAAACTCTCCCTTAGCTCAGATTACTAACATTAGTTACTGTCTTAATTAACATGTGTTTTAATTGCTTTACAGATTTATTTTTTAATTTGCTCTTCTTTTGCCTGTTACTGCAGATAATGTTAAGAGTCCTCCTCATTGACTATTGGCAACTGCTGCATTCTGAGAAAGTCTCTTTCAATTTAGCTTTCCAGATCCTTTGGCTTCCTGCTCCAACACCTTTATAACCTCCTCCACAGTTTCACAAATGCACTGCAATGGTCACATGAACAGCTCTGTGGGGCAATCGGCACCTTTGCGTCTCCCAGTTACTATGGCACTTTAGGAAGAGAGAAACCAAAAAGCGACAAGTCCAACGAAAGCTGAGAGTCCTGCAAAAAATGAATCTTACGGTGCGACTTCGCCGTAGTTTCAGGACGCTGGTAATCCTCCTGGCCACCTTCTGCCTGGCAAGCATTGCCATCTCCGCCTACTACCTGTACACGGGCTACAAGCAGCAAGTGGCCCTTGTGGAAGCCACTGGAGCAGCCGAATGTGAAGAGCTCAAACTTTTACCGTACAGATCCATAGAGCTGAAAACTGCTAAGCCAATTGACCCATCTAAAACTGACCCCACTGTCCTCTTGTTTGTGGAAAGCCAGTATTCCCAGCTGGGGCAAGACATCATAGCTATCCTGGAGTCCAGCCGTTTTCCATACCACATGGTCATTGCACCTTCCAAGGGGGATATTCCCCCTCTCACAGAGGGTGGAAAAGGAAAATATACAATTGTTATATATGAGAATATTTTAAAATATGTATCCATGGACTCATGGAATAGAGAGCTTCTAGAAAAATACTGTGTGGAATACAGTGTTAGCATAATTGGTTTTCATAAAGCCAACGAGAACAGCTCACCAAGTACAAAACTAAAAGGACTTCCATTACATCTTTACAACAACATAGCCCTCAAGGACTGTTTTGTAAATCCTCAGTCTCCACTATTGCGCATTACCAAAGCGCCAAGAGTCGAGAAAGGTGCCCTGCCTGGGGAAGACTGGACAGTTTTCCACTTTAACCATTCCACCTACCAACCTATACTTTTAGCTGAACCGCAAACCTCCAGACCCTCGCCAGCAGCATTGCCAAAGGCCGCTCTGTATGCGACAGTCATTCAGGACCTGGGCCTTCACGATGGGATTCAAAGAGTCCTTTTTGGAAACAACTTGACTTTCTGGTTGCACAAGCTGATCTTTATCGATGCCATCTCCTTCCTGTCTGGAAAAAAGCTCACACTGTCCTTAGACAGGTACATCCTCGTGGACATAGATGACATCTTCGTTGGGAAGGAGGGAACAAGGATGAATGTCAACGATGTGAAGGTAGGGCAAGAACCGGGGGTGCCATCACAAATACAAGTATGTGCAAAGGGGTCATTTAGGCAAAGTGCAAGAGGCCTGTTGGGTCCCATTTCCTAGTGAATGCCACAAAGGCACCGATTTAATCAGAAGATACAGAAATGTTAATCTGAAGTTCCTTTAGGAAGCTGTTGTGCATAGATATACACGTGCATTTAATATGAGTGTATACATGAATACACGGGGATGATCTGATACAATAAGGCATGTAATGAATGTACTGACTGCCTCCTCCTCATGTAAGTTAATTTCTTCTAATATAAAATTTTTATAAGGTAAAAAAACAAAGGCAAGAAATCAGTAAAAAATCTGTTCGACTTGCAAGAATTAGTTATTTTTTATTAACAGGCTATCAGATAAATATTTAAGGTTAGCAGTGATGTGATGAATGCACAGCCTTATATTTTAGCAAATGATTTAACAGGTGACTCTGTAGAGTGTTTGCAGGCTAAAGTTTGGGGGCTCTTATTTTCATTAACTCTATTATTCAGGGACTCCACCATATTTGTTGAACATGATTCTCAAAGGTGCTCTTAGATGTAGAGGCTTAAAATGATAAAGCGGTAGAACTCAACAGTCTGACAGTTATTTCCTTGCAACTTTCCACATGTGCGAAAATTATCATATTCAGAGATTAATTGAAAGTTCCTAAGCACAAAACATTACATTCTCTAGCAATTACTCTGGATTTTCTTTTCTTGAAAATACCTCAGTGTTTTCAAGAGCAATAAGCACTCTCTGTTTTTAAACCTAATTTTCTATATTTTAATTCTTAATATTGCATAATTCTTATTTCTACAACTGCTATATATGTCCATCAGTCAGGATCAGTAAGAAATATTGAAATACCCCAAAGCAGTCATCTCATACATTATTAAAACCATTTTGCAGATCAGAGAAGTCCAGGTAATTCTGTTAGTCAGCCGAGGCATATGAATGCTCATCAGGCTGTATGCTAGCACTAAGGTGCTTTTAGTGCCTGCATTACATACTCCTGGCATCTTGAGCTCTGAGCATGCACAAGCTCAGTGATTAAGTGCTCTCTGTTCTTAATTATACAAAGGGTTTGTCTATATGAACAAAGTAACCGAAAAGGCAACTGTAGACGTTTTTCAGCAATAGCTTTTTGTGTCCTCATTTTTGATAGTGTCTTTCTACGATTTAGTTTCTTCCCCTAAGGAGCAAAGTCTGTTATTCTATTATTCTACGTTGGTTAAAGTGTTCCTATTCCTAGAATAAGGCAGTCCACATTCAGATCATACCTATGACTGGAATAATTTCCCAGACAGAAAAGCCCCAGTCATTTCCTCTACTACTCAGCCATCAACATGACTAGGACTAACCCATATGACTAGGCTTGGCAGATGGAGGAGGATGCAGGAGATAGAGGAGATACATCAGGAAACTGCAGGTCAGGAAACTTAGGTAGGAGCTGGATGACAAAACCCAGCTATTAAAAGCATTCAGCATTTCTTCTGTATGCAGCACACATTCACCTATCTCAAAGAACTGAGCAGAACATACCACTGAGGACTTTAACAAACCAGAAAGCATCTGCACTGCTTCACTTTCCTAAAGAATCAGTGGTGAATCTATTCAAACCTAATCCATAAAACAAAAAGGTTTGAAGGGATGTTATCATCCTTCCCACATTTCTCAGGTCCTAAGGGAGTAGCCCACTTTGTAAAGGTAAGACTTGGCTGTGGACCTTAAGTGAGAAACTGTGCGGCAAACACTGAGCACAGTGGAAACTCATCACAGATAAAGGATCAAACCCCAAATTCCCATCAAGTAACTTCCATTCTCTGTGTTCTGGGGAGTGGGAGGGGGAAAAGTTAGTCTCCCTTGCATAGATGACATTTGCATGCAAAGATATTTTGCAACATTTCTATCCAGTGGAAGTCAGTACTTAATGGTTTTCATTTAAAAAAAAAAAAAAGTAGTTTTTATTTCAAATCAGTTTCCAGGTATGGATTTGTTTCTCAGGGTGTTTTAGAAGTACTTGCTATGCAATCAGCCCTTCTTATCTCTGGATATTCCTAGAATACATTAATATTCAAAACCAGGATGCTTGCTAATGAATATAACAACAAAATCAGAGTCTACTTCAGTTAGTTTACAGTAAAGGATAATTACTGTGAGTTAGAGAACAGTCTCTCAAATCACTTGGGGAAGGAGGCAATTAAGAACCAGTGGGCTTCGCTTTGCCCAAAGGCAGAGCAGGCACCTCAGTTGAGCAGCAAAATATCACAGAGAGACAATATTTAAGAGGCTAAAGTTTTCTTAAGAGAAGTCAAAGTATTGGCACGCACTGCAAATCCCCTTGGAAGGTTTTGCATTTTCACAGCAGCAGAGAGTTCACTGCAGGTACCCTGAGATCTAAGGGCACTTACCCCACATGTGTATGATAAGGGCAGAAGTGTGAATGGCTCCAGTGGCAAAAGAGACTCTGTAGAGTGTTTTACAAGAGTCATCCAGAGTTTGGATCATTTACCTCCTTTCCTGAGGTGCTTATTGAATGCATATCTAACACTTAAAAACAAACAAAATCCTCATTTACAACAGCACACCTCTTAAAACTAATTTCATCTTGCTACCTGTACCGTATGTTTAAAAACAAACAAACGAAAAAAGCATCAGCATCTCCATCATAAAAGGGATGCAGTTTTCCATGGTTTCCAATGGTTTCCAAAAAGGAGATCATCTAAAGCTCCGCTTGTAAAAAAAAAAAAAAAAAAAAAAAAATTATACTACACTACAATTCTTCAGTTCATAATATTTGTTATTGCACACAGGGTAGATTCACTTTGCATAAGTCTATGGGCCTCTCTGTGAAGGCCTTCACAGGTACTGAGCACCGCTGGTTTGCTGGAAACACTCTCCAGGAACAGTGTCAGGTACCACCAAGCGTGGCAGATTCCCAGGTGCACACAGCAAACTGCAGAGGAGCAAGCAGCCATTTCCAAAACTAAAGGTCTGACTAAATAATATCATTTTGCCAAACCAGTATGGCATTTTCTGTCAGTGACTATAAGTATTATAACTTCCAGGAAGAAGAATGTATCACTAAAAATGAATTTTCTGATAACATTTCCACGTAACAATTAGAAGACGAGTAACTGTGTTCCTGTGTAATTACTTCCTGAAACCCAAATGTTTTTATCCCCTTCACCAAGCGTTTTCTCAATAAGGTGCTCCAAGGATATATATATAAGTTCATAAAGAGTGTCATCAGCTAGAGAAACTGAGATTAAAGAAGGGAGTTATTATGGTCTGTGTTTACAACAAAAGATCTCATAGTCCCTTGTATTATAGAAGTTGTGCAAGGTCATATCTGGCTAAGTAATTAAACAGGAACTCAGCTGAGCCACAGAAAGCTATTTTCCCTACCTTTATGGATATCTATCTTGAGTCCAGCAAGTTCCTGCAAATGAATTTCTCCCTTTCCCTCCTCCCAGCACTTTATCTCACTGCTTGATTTTAGAAGGCAAAAGACTCAAGAACTCATCAGTTAGTTTGCAGAACTAACATGCTTGCAGATTACATTAGTTCTGGCCACACCATAGGTCCAAGATCACTGGCATCAATGATCCCGAGAAAGCAGCTAGGAACATCCATCCAGTTGTGCTCTGTCTCAGGTTATTGCACAGAAAGAATGCAAATCTTTTGTCTTTAAAGTTTTTTCTAATCATCAGCATCACTCAGAAAGGTAACAGGAGCTTACTGAAACATACTTTTTTTGCTGCTGCTGTTGCAGCATGAGCATGTAGAATGGAACAATATCTACTCACCCAGGAAGAATCTACTGCAGTGACCATGACTTTCTCAGCAGCTTTCACAACTGCAGCTTCATCTCCTGCCTTCACTATTAACTCAAAACACAAAAAAAAGAGGGAGAAAAAAAAGTTAATAAAAAAATGCTGAAGCAGCCTGAGCCTTTCCCAGCTTGCTCTGTGCTACCCAGCCCTAGAGAGAGCAACAGAGCCCTTCAGGTGGCAACGGGCAAGAGCAAGAGGCTTCCTTCAGGTGGGGTCCCTCGGGACCCACTTCCCTCCCCTCCCAGACTTCCCCAGCTGGAACTGATAATCAGTGAGAGATCTGACACTGGTGCCACAAACCCCGCTGCTCTGAAAGCTGCACTTGTCTTCGGGTATTCCCTCTAGCTGCTGGCACTAGGGTAGGATCGCCCTGGTGCCACCGCTGCGGTGCCGGAGCAGCCCCTGGCGCCTCCTTGGGGTCCATGTCTGTGCTGGCCGCGATGGCTCCTGCCCCGGCCTCCCTTCTCCTGCCTCTTCCTGCACCACTGATGTCAGTGGGAACGCAACTGCATTAGTCTCTGACACCTCCACACATTCGCGCGTTGTCTTTGACCTCCACCATCATTAAAATGCCTCATCCATTTAAAGGGTGTGATTTCGTGCTCATTTTAGTATTTTCAAGACAAGAATTCATGCTGGAGTCGCAGCTTCTCTGACAATTCCGGGTTAAGGAGGACTGGCTCCACAGGGGGCTGTGCATGCTAATCGGAGCTCTCAAGCATATGCTTTTTTGATCCTTATGCAAGGAGAAATGCTTTCAAAGGGAATAATTAGAGGTGTCCAGGCCACTTTACTGTCCAGGACAGAATAAAACTCGGTGTGAGGCTGTGGGTGGGAAAGGAATACCTGAAACCCTCTTTGTCGCTGCTGTGTGTCACTCTGCATGCAACTAAATGGCTTTTTAAAGCAAGGAGTTCAGTAAACCATTGGAGAGTAATGTTAATTTGTACTTCCATACTGCTAGTATCTCTTACCTCTTGCGTCATTTGAATTTGCGGTAAAGATCTGTAGCCTGGCACGTGGGTCGAGAAGCTGCATTTGTCAACAGACAAAAACATATTTCTGCATCTCTCGGTAGAATTTGGCAGGTAATACCACAGATCATGACTTATTTTATGTAGAAATTTGCCAACAACATTCAAGACCAGAGACAGCAGTCCAGGAGGATTGTACTAGCTGCTTTACTTGTAACTCAGGTTTCCAAAAGGGTTTTCTGCATGTATGCCTCTTCTGTACTCTTCTGTACTTGTACGCAACACTAGAGACTGTGGAGCTAGTTACAGCAGTCCAGCCTCTACGTATCCATCCACTTAGTTCCCAACGTACAGAGCACCAGTCCCCAAAATTCCCAGTGTTTCAGCAAAAATTACAACTGGTTCTACAAGCAGGAAATGGAAAGAAATCTTTCTTTATTGTTAATTTACTTGCGTTTTTCCTTCAACAGAATTGGAAAATAATAACTTCCTTCTGGATCATATGAGATACAAGAGTCATGCCTGTAACTTTTTTGTAATAATCAACTCCAGCCAGTAAGGTAGCAACATCAATGCACAATACAGGGAGCAATTAGAAGATATAAGGGCATAGAAAGTTAGAGCAGACTGCCAAGCATTAATTATTATAGTTAAGTGTTACCTCTACATCACCTTTTAACCACTTGAAAATGGCAGTGAGGAACACAATTAATAGACATTCAGGAGTTACTAAAGGCTTTAGAAATGAATTTAGAAAGAAAATGAGAATGCATTATAAGAAAAAAATACAATAATCAGGCAATCTTCTATTTAAATGGGACTGTCCACTCCATTCTACTTCAGAAGAGCTGACATATCATTCAATATTTTCCCTGTTTTGGTCTTTTGAATCATCCAATTCATTCTGCAATAATTTGAGTACTGAATACTGTTTCAAGTGTCTTGACTAGATACACCGTGCAGAATGTTCCATACTTTTTTCCTTGTTGTTTCATTAAAGTCTACTCTTTGATTCAGAATTTCAGTACTGGTGTAGTTAAAAAATGCCATTCTTTTGCCATCAGCAAAATGTTTAGTTTTCTCTTTGGCAGCCTGGAGGAATGACTGTCAGTCAGAGTACCTTGCCTGAATTTTAATAGACTTGGGTTTCTCTTATCTTCCAGATTTCCCACTGAAGATTTGGTGGGTCTTGACAACATTTCATACTGTCATGCCAGAAAAAAAAATTGTGGGACTCTAATATTTTAGCTCTTTCATTTTGATAGTTTAGAAAATTGTGTTCCTTCCACACATTAAAGGAGTACCTCTGTTTTGCAGCCCAGGCAAGATTTTCCTAAACATTTGAAAGTTCACTTTGAGTTCTATTATCCTAGAGGGCACACTGTTATTTTGACTGCTGGGCTACAAGAGTCCTAAAAAAAGCCCAATTTGATATTGTTTGTGCCAGCACCAGAGAATCACCAGAAATCGTGGTGTGGTTTTATTCAAAATTTACTCTCACACAAAGCAAGGAAACAAAATACAAAACAAAATGGAGAAAAATCACCTTTTTCCCCCTGCTTCTTAACCAGACATAAGAATTAGATGGAGTTTCATTCTGGAAAAAGTAAATAATCCAGAAAAATACTGAAATACTTTTAAAAACACATATTATATATATATATTTAGAACTTATTTAATCTAATTCAAAAAGTAGGTAATGTCTAGTGCTTTGCACAGCATCACTGTCTTGTGACACATTCTTTTTCTTACAAAGTTGCTAATTTCCTAGATTTATAATTATTTCTATCTTCTCCAAACTAATTGTGAAGCACAGGATTTATTGTACTGAAATATATTCCAAGAACATACATGGTTCTTGATTTAGGTTCATTTAATTTTCATAGCATTTTGGGAATGTCTAGAAGCTATAAACATGGCTTCTTTATATCAGTTTCTCAAGAGACCTACATTAAGCTGTGTTTAAAACATGCAAATTACTTTAAAAGGAACAATAAAAATTGTTTTCTATATTGGAAATAGCACACTATGAAATGACTGAGTACCTTTCTAGAAAGGCTAGCCAACCCAGACTCGCATACCAGTTATAATTACTGCCTTAAAAGCACTAGATGTAGCAATAAACACATTACCACGAATGCCATATATAATGCACTTGCATTAGGAAAAGTATTACTTAAGTTCAA
Source organism: Crypturellus undulatus (assembly GCA_013389825.1). Lineage (NCBI taxonomy): Eukaryota > Metazoa > Chordata > Aves > Tinamiformes > Tinamidae > Crypturellus > Crypturellus undulatus. The sequence goes on from VWPW01020041.1 coordinate 179,852, forward strand.
ACATGCCTTTGTCATCCAAAGAAACAACACTTAGAGCAAAAGCTCAATTTAGTATCATTAGTATTATTTAAAATTATGATTTGAAAATGGCAATGTTCAGAAAATGGATGAACGGATAGAAGAACAGGCAAACAGATGACAGAACAGAGAAAGCCTCAGAGAGAAAAGGGGAATTTTGAAAAGTAAAAACATGTAGCAGTTATTATCTAGGTATTAACTGGCCACATCCAAGCAATAATGTAGTATCAAAACACGTCTTCATCTATAGCTTGTTTCAAAAGTTTATATATATCAAGCTTATATATACACACACGTGCAAATTTACGTACAAAGAAAATTCTGTGATCTTTGTATTTTCTACTAATTTAGACATTGGCCATTTAATCAATAATTTTACTTCTAATGCTGTAAAACTGCTGTCTTCTTTTCATACAGGTGCGATATTGTAAGGCCTTTTAGGTAAAAGATTTCAAACTCCATCCCTTCTAATGGGAATCCTATTTCAAGAGTCTAGGAACCTCAAATGCTGGGTTCAGTTTCCCTCTAAAAAGAAAAATTAATAGGTGCTTGTTGTCCATTTAATTAATATTCTTACTCATATGCGAGCAGGTAGAACTTCAAAACTAGAAATTCGTAGATTATAATAAGAGATAACAGGATAATTTTAAAGATAAAACTTCCTCTTCATTTAAAAAAAAAAGTGCCTTTGGTCCAAATCTAGGAAGTGAACTTTGATTTTAGAGAGATGAGCGTTTGTCTAAAGGAAGATTTAGGCTTTCTCCAAATGAGAAGCATTTCTCATTTGAGATGAGATTCGATCTGAGAACTCCAAATAGGCTGTTTTCAGAAGGGCTTTTTTTTTCCTCTGGACATATACAGAGTGCAAATACTTTACAGAGACATAAGAAGAAATGACCTTCTGACTCCATAGTTCAAAATGAGTCATGCATCACTTAGAGTAGTTAGAATGAGTCATATATTGCTTTCAGGAGACTTTCCTGGTGAGTAGTGCTTAGCATGCAAATACACCAATTCATTGGGAGAAATTCACTTGGCAACAAACTAATTTATTTTGAAAATTTCATATGGTTTGGGTGTAGCTACTTTAATAAACAATCCAAAAAGGAATGATTTCACTGAACATTGTCACTATTTGATATGGCTCTCTACCACCAAAGGGGATTTCTGTGCATCAGACAGCTTATTGCTTTTTGCAGTGCTCATAAGCACGCACACATAGAGACGGGCTCAAATTTGATGAGAAAATCATCCTGTATTTCATATGTACGTTACTAGAAAATATTCTGTGCCCCCGTGGGCTGAGTGAACAAGAGAAAAGAAAAATATTGCCAAGCTTTGAGGGTTCCTGCGCAAGCACGAGCGATAATAAAACACAGTGTGAGATACCGCGGTATGGCATCCCACGCAGCCTGGTCAGGCCCTATGACCAGAGGCACAGCGGCTCCCCCAGTGCTTTATGGACTCACAAATCACGTGCAGGGCTCCAGCCACCTAAAAACCTCGAGTAAAGTTGGAAAGAAGCCCAAAGACAGGCCGGTGCTGGGTTAACCCTTCGCCATTTGCCAGTGCTCAGGCACTTCCTTGGAAGGAGCCCGTCGTGGCCGTGATGCTGCACCCTGTGAGCAGGCACCCACCCAGGGGCTCGGGCATTCAGAGACTGTCTCGAGCCCCCTCCTTTCCGCAGATGCTGGGGCAAGGCCTCAGAGCTGGCACTGCCCACAGGCGACGGTCGGAAACTGCGAGTGAGCGACTCTCCCGCTCCTTATCCATGGGACAAGGTAGCATCCGTCCGCACCACTTTAGTGCTGCACGAGCAACACTGACCCGTCGTCCATCCATCGGCAGCCCCAGGTCCCAGGAAACGTCACAGTTCAGAGCCAGAAGTGCCCGGGAGGCTCTTGCTGTCTGTTACTGTGGAACAGGGGAGGTGCAGGGCCCCGTTGCCGCGTGCAAAGATCCCGCGCGGCCGCTGCAGACCGCCGCAGCGCGAGTCCCGCTCCTCATGGGGTTTTGCTGCCTGTATAGATTATTCCCTTGCCCGGTCTGGAGAGCTCCGCTGTAGTCCCTGCCGCGCACACGCGAGCGGCAGCAAGGTTTACGCTCCTGCCACTGCAGATTAAATCCTCCTGCTTCTTTATTGCCTGTTCGCGGTTCAGCCGTGGGATGCCAATACTGGTTTTAGCTTACTCTTCATTTTCCTTTTGTGGCCCTTATATCTTACGCGTACATTTACTAGCCCTGTCATCTACATGCCCCTTTTACAGAGCCTGTTCCAAATCCGCAGTGGTGCCCTCTCAAAATGATGTACATGCAAATAGAGGAGCATTGTACCAAACTGTAATCCATTTTCTGCAGACAGAAAACACAATTATTACATAAATACAGAAAGGGAAAAGCGAAGAACAAAGCTCTCTTCCTTATGGGCTATGTGTGCAAGGCAGTGTTTTTCCAGAGATTTTCTTAGTGATAATAAGTAAATATTATTGAGGACCGCTGTCCAGACGGCATCATCACTGGCGCAGAGGAAGCCACATAACCTTTTTTTACATTGGCAGCCTTTTATTTTGGAAACATTATCCTAGCAAAGCAATACTTCTTCTCCATACAGTTAGGCTTCTGGTTGCACCAACATATGCGCTGGTCCTAAAATCAAGGTTTCTAGCTGTCTGTGAGGTCAGTCTGCATAGGGCCTTAAAATATAAATGCCTTTTCATTTATTAAAAGCATATTTCTTTCACATTTTTGTTTACTCTCATTGAATATCACCAACGTCAAAAAGCTGTAGTAGCTCTACAGCTAAAATGACTTTTCATTGTTGTTAATCTTTTCTCCCAGTAAAGTACAAGAGGATATTTTGATCTTATGGCAGATGATAAGATGGTAGCACGAGAGTCCTTATTGACAAAGTAAATAGTTTCATGTGAAAAAAAAAATCAGATCTCCAATAGCAATATTAAATTTGGCAAATATACACTTTAAATGGCCAGTTGTAATGAAAAAATATTTTATAAACATTTAGATTTTTTTTACCTTAATAGAACTTCATTTTCAAAATTCACAGTAAAATGAAAGGATAAGTTATGCATAATTTCCTCAAAATAAATATTTCAGTAAAAACTAAAGCTTCTGGATCAATATTTTTATCTGTTAAGATTTGATTTATTACAACATGTCACATGGATTAAAGTTTTCGGACTTAATGCTGCAGCATTTCTCGTTGATTGAGATGGCATATGGTAAAAAGATCTTTTTCTCTCATCCGGACTGGTACAGACCAACAGTTCAGGTGTTTCAAACCTGAGAGTGCATCTTTCCCAGCATGTCACTGTCCATACGTGGTCCAGGGTTTACCCTATGCAGGTCTGAAACCCATGTGCACAGAGCTCACTGGAGTGATTTCAAGAAGCCAAAACTTGTCTTCTAAATTCTTGATTTCTTTAAAAAAAAAAAACCAAACTTTTAATTTCTTAATGCTGTTTACTGCAGGCTACCAAAGATGATTAGTATTGCAAGCGCATTTCTGAGGCTACAGAATTTGTGTGATAAAGGAACTAATCCCACCTTTGGCTCATTTCAGAAAAACAGAGACGGTGACTGACTGCTTTTAACTTTCACTTGAAAGCAGCTCATTCCCCTCCTTCACACACTATCAGCAAAACATCTCCTCCACACTAATCTCTAATGTTTATGATGTTTTTTCATCAGGAGCATAAAATATAAATACCATTTACCACAGCGTCACGGTTTCTCCAAATACTTGCCCTCTTTAATCTTTTCTACATTTTTGTTTTTTCTTCCTATCTGTTTGCTCTTAATCTGCTCCTTAAGTTCTCATCCAGGTAATACTCAAATAGAAGATTTGATATATGCTCCCCTTCTTTATTATGTTATATTCATGCTATTTTTAACACAACTATTTGAAGAGGACTGGCCTAGATATTTGAAAGCTTTTTTGTTATTATTAGCTTACATTAAGACACTCAACTTGCATTTATGTATTTTTTTAAAAAACACAAATTAAAATTAATGGTAAATCTAGTGGTAAATGGAAAACCGAATTGTAAATGGTAAAATTAAATTTAATGGTAAACGTAAAGATAGTTCTTGATACTGTGTGACCACTGCACAGTGAAATTCTAAGATTTAGAGACTAGGATTTTTGTTTTCCCTCTTTGAAACTTGTTTAGCCATTTTTCCTTGGACTAAGTGTGTGAAAAATTCTTCTAAAATCGAAAACTTGTAGGACAGGGCAGAGTGAAGTTTGCTTTCTTACTACTTTATTAATTTGGAATATTTTCCCATGGCTAAATGTCAATTTATTGAATTCAGAGTGTTGCATAGGAATACAATTTAAGCAAAATTGTATTCTGCCAATTCATCTGCTTTGGCAGGTTTAAGGAAAGGTAGGAAGTTTGAAGAATATTAAAAATAAGTCATAATGAAATGTAGCTTTGAAAGTACTTCTAGAAAATCAAAAATGCAAATAATGCTCAAATGCTGTTGTAGTGGTTTTTAACATGAGACTATCCCAGGAAATTGATGTAGAGGTTTTTAACATGAGACTATCCCATGAAATTGATATTTCCATTTTTTATGGCCTTAGCATTTTATGCAAATGCCAGAAATAGTAATGTAACTCATAAATTACCTATTAATGCCAAAATGTCAACATTTAGGCAATTTCTAAAAGTTGTCTCAGTATCAAATTTGCATTGTGTTGACCAGTGCAGATTGAATCAAAGATATGTGCTTCAAGGACTTACGTGTTTGACCTCAAAACATCAGATCTCCAAGTAAGGTCTATACAAAGAATGTCTGGATTCACATTCTGACAGCGTACAGGATTTGCTTCCTTCCCTTAAAATTCCTGAAACACTGGCTCCTAAAACTGCCAGGAATTCTTCATAGCACAAGTGCTTTTCTGGTTCAGGTCCAATTGTTTTAACGGAGAAAATCGCAGTATAATTTTCCATACCCTGGATTTTCAAACGGTTCAGAGCACAAGTCTGTCTGTCCGTGCACATGCTGCTCATTAGCAGCAGAGAGATGAAGCCAAACTCAGGTCAGAGGGAGCCTCGACACTGACTGAGGTAAGCTCAGCACAGGGCTCCATGCTGTGCTGTGTAGGGCCCCGGCGGGAGCAGATTTTACCAGGGGAAAAGCAGCTTAGTGAAGACCAGAGCAGCATTGGTGCAGGATGAGGACCGCAGTGGACCCTGCGTCAGGGCTGTGCTCTCTCCATTTTCAAGTGCTATTGAATCCCAAAGGTATGAAGGCCAAAGGCCTCCTTGTCATCATCTCTTAAAGATATTTCCACAAATTATCACACACATTTGGGAATTAAATATATGTAAACAAGTAAGAATTAGTCTATATTTATAATACCAATCTATAATCAATATAGATAAAATACTCTATGATCTTATTAATTTAGGAAGCATTTAATGACCCTCCAGACATGAGTGTAACCTAATGAGGTTATAGTCTACATGGTTAACAGCAACAGACTTTGTGCTTTTAAAAAAAAAATAGTTCAGCTGTAGATTGTGGATTCCTTAATATAAAAAGCTCTGCATATGTCTTCCTAGTACCACATCCCAAGATTTATGTGCACCATAAACAAATATGTTTGCAGTTTTATAAAGTGTAATTCCACTGTATTTGTTATTAGGAAAGGGAATAAGGTTTCCCATATGCTTTCACTGTTATTTCGCCTGTAACAGGGAACATGCTGCCAGTACATTATCAGGAGATAAAAGCTACCCATCACCGATGTCAGTATTGCAAGCGGGTGTTACAGGGGAGCTTCCTGCTCAAAACCTGGAGTGTTTTGTTCTTAGCCTCAGGCAGTAGGTACATTTCCAAGCTGCGCATCAAGGGGGTGAGCAGGCAAAGTCTCGTGACGTGTTGTGATGTGTTTACTTAATACAAGGACATGTGTTGATATTTATAGCAGGATAAGACATAAGGGAAAGGCAAATACCTTTTTTTAACAAGGGAGGTTGCTACTGCCTTACAGTCATTTCTGGGTTTTATGGTGGGGGACAGCGAGCAATCCCCTGCATTGGCGAACGCGAGAGGGGTCTGTGGACGTGAGGGTGGAGTATGACACCTCAGTGCTGTTTGGAGACTCTGACAGCACTCACCAGGCTGGAAACAGGCCTAGTATAATTACCTGAAGGGCTTAACCTACTGAATGTCTTGGAGAAAAAATTTTGGCTGAATTATGGACTTTTGTAATTGCTTGTCCTCATTTCCCTCTGCTGGTTCTTTGAACCATTTTGTGTATTATACCAGTCTAAGAAATAAATGCCTGTGAAAGTGGAAAGCTGCAGTTCACTGGGATATGGATACGGCCATGACATCCAACCTTCTAATATCCCTCTGCCAGTAAACTGATCACAAAACAGCTGATATGCTTTGTACAGAAAAATTCTGGGTTTAATAACCTCAGTGACTTATAGTACCACAAAGTCAGATATCTTTAAATTAAAACCATCAGATCTTCTGAGATCACTGAAGGCAATTAACAGCACAGTATGCTTAGTAAAAACAGGCCTGGAAGTGTTAAAGGTAAAAGGTACCTTTGAACAATCATGAAATACAGGGAAGGGGAAGGGAGAGAGGAAGAGAAAAGGTAAAAGGAAGGGGGCCCAATCTCCAACCACGCTGCAGTCACTTCTGTTAAGCCACCACAACTACATGCCCCAAACAGCAAAGATTTGGGTCATGCTAAACCCTGAAAACAGGGAGAGCAGGCAGAGAAGAGAGGATGTAGAGTCCATAGACAAGCTCAAGAAATAAAGACGACTTTCCACAGTAGAAAAGTATCACGTATCACATAAGCTCTGGTGTTGTTTCTCATCTTACAGTTTCAATGTTTTTTTTTCAGAATTCAAATAATCTCTTCAAATAATCCCATTTGGATAGCAAAGCATTAGCCAAGTGGATGCTATGAGAACAATTTGCTATTTAGGCCTTTTAAACAGCTATTTCTATATTAAATAAAATTACAGCACTCCTCCACAACTAGGAGAGTAATAGAATCTCTCACTTCAGAAGTGGGTGGAAATTTAATGTAACACTTACAATTAAAAGGTAGATACTTTGTTGAACATATTTTTCTCTATTTAATGATCCTAAGTTGCATGGATTCATATTTCACATGACAAGTATCTATGCAGCTTAGAGTGAGAATATTTAGAGAGAAAAGTACTACCTATAGTGATTAAAGCAACTGGCATTAAAAGATATCTTTCTCAGTAATGCCAGTTGTAGCTTGCCACCTCAGTGCATGAGAACGGCTTTAAAATAGGAAGATATTTAAAATAATAATAAAAATAATAAAACTTGTCCTAAGTTTCTGAGGTAGTACTGTAAAAGTATAGTGTTTTAGTGAGCTTTCTTTGCTGTTTTTAAGTGCTAGAAACTTTATTCACCATAAAGATTGACTGATATTGATACTGATATTCTCATGTATGTGAGAATATAGAAAGGAAAAATATCAGTTATTGTAGGATCACAAAAATATCAGTTATTGTAGGATCACCAATCTCAGCAACACTGATTTTCACTGATTTTTTTTGGATGTTACAGTGATGAGAAAACATTCCCTTATTCTAGGGTGTGTAGAGAACTTCTACCTAAAAGCCCATTACCTAGGAAAGTTCAGATACCACGAGCATAAGCACTCCCACAAACACCAAATTGTGGAAAAGAACCAGAAATTCCAAAACTATTCTCTCATTCAAATACAGACCTCTTCCACTGGCAGGAAAACTTGCACAGTTAAAGGGTTTGGTAAACATACTGTTCAAAAAAACCTTGCTAGAGATGTGTACGCTTTGTGACAGATAATTCACTGTATTTATGGCATAGCACGGCAGTCTTCCCATGTAATCCAGTAAAGCGGGCACAGGGAGCTTGCTCAGAACCCGAGTATACCCTTCCAACAGAAAATACCTTGAAGAAGCGTGGCACTTGGAGAAGCTCAATGCATTCCAGTAGCAAAAATAAATAAAAAATAAAAAATAAAAAGGTTGCTTGTCAGAAGCAGTTTTAGGAGGCCTGGGGATAAGTCATCCCTGTCAAGAATGATTTAGCAGTATCGAGAAAGGGGTGAGCTCCACTAGGCGCTAGGAAATTCATCCACATCCTGGTCTCGCTCCAGCGGCAGGATCCGAGAGGAGACCTCCCTCCCGGCGCCGGCTCCGGCTCCGGCTCGGCCTCGAGGACCTCCCAGCTGGAGGCTCCACAGGAGCCGTCGGCGGCGGCTGCGCTCCCCTCGGGCCGGCTCCCCGCGAGCACCCACATCCTGCCGAGCGGGAAGACCGGGGGGACCGCTCGGGTGATCCGGAGCGACATCGCGAGCAGTGCGGGGCACGGGATTCCATCCCTGATTCCTGCAGCAAATGCCATCCATCCCTGCCTGCAGAGGAGGCCTGGACCACTGTGCTGCCCCCGGACCTGCCCTTGTTTTCATCTGCCAGATTTAAGGGTTCACTGATAGCAGAGGCTTTCTTCCCCAGCGGGCACTAGAGGAGAGTTCGTAATACTTTTGGACAAATACCTAATGCTGCTCTACTATCTCAATAAAAGCAAGGCTTCTTCCAAACCTCCGATCCAGACTGATCCAAGTGCAGCACTGCAGGGTTGCTCTGGATACACTTTTCCTGCATTTTAGGAAGGTCTGATAATACTCTTCCACCATCCATCTACAGTCCGAGGCAGTTCCGCTGGCTCTGAGCTTACAGAGATTTGTTCTTGCATTTACCTAAACCAATTTGATCTTATGATGCAGTACCTTACAGAAGCCATTGAAATGGTTCACTTTAAGTTTCTCAGCCTCATTTATTTCTCGGCCTGGCTCTTATTGGAAAATATATGGCTTTAGATGTAACCATTAGAGAGAATTAAATAGAATAGCAACATCAATGCATTGGAAAGAAAAAACGGAAGATGAAGAAAACTGACTATGGACTTTGTTTTGGTTCTTTAGGCATCCTTCTCTAGACAGCTTCCTCCTGGGAAGGATAAGAATGTAATGGTATTTAAGTAGCAGGATTTGGGGTCTGGAAGGATTTTGAACCCACCTTCAGAGAAAAAGAAACAGACATTATTTCCCTCTACTCCAGACTTAAAGCCAATAGGACACATAGGTGGTGGAAAAAGCCGGGACTCTGGCAAGAGACCTGAGCATGGTGTAAACCAAGACCATTTCCCCATTGCTTTCTGTTTTACATAAAGCCCCAAACAGTTGCCAGCCACAACTGAAACACTCCAGGGACTCACAGCTCACTGCGTGATGGTAGAAGGAAGGAGGGTCAAAAATGTTAGTGAAGCATCCCACATCTCCAAAGCTGGAAAGGGCATCAGTGCCGGGGCGGCTCAGGGCACAGCTGTAATGGCCAAGTCTTTGAGAGCTGCAGTCAGAACAACCGACCAGCTGAAACCCGGGAGCCACTGCAGCCCTGTGGGGGAGCGGGGTGCCACGAGCGGCTCTGCGATTCCGCCTCTCGTTAGAGGACGCAGCAAAATGCTGCACTGGCACAAATGTGTGCAAGTCAAGCCAATTTTAGGGATTCAGGCTCTAGCGTAGTTGCACACTCTACAGTCTGCAGCCAGATGTCTAATTGCAACCAATTGCAGATAAAAGGGGAACTATGAAACTAACATGTTGATTAACTATAATTTGAGGTTTCTGTAAAATAGAGGCATTACAAGATGATTAGAAGGAAACACAAAGAAGACTCTATATGACATGGTTATATTATGTGCAATTCTTCAGAGAAATAGTCCAGTACTTTTAAAGACACCCCTACCCAAGCTTTAAGGCAATATTTACTTTGTCCATAAAGAACGCCGGAAAAAGATTCTATCACTTTGCTGCAAGGCTTTCTCTTTCTTACAGTACATATATGCTGCGAGGCTTACTCTTTCTTACAGTACAAATAACAGCAACTTCAAGATTTCTTTTTTTAAACCTGTTTAGGACCTCTCTTCCTCCCAACGATGCACAAAACCAGCCTAGGAAGGGGAGACCCCTGCACCCCGTCCCCACAGCCCAAGGGAGCACCTCGGCCCCCATCAGGGTTGATGCCGTGCGCTGCAGCTGGGGCGCCCGCACTGGCACCGCAAGCCATGAGCTTCCACCTCTGGCTTCCAGTTCGTGCAGGAAGGGTGGGAATGTGCAGTCCTCCAAAGGGCAAGAAATGACAAATTCCAGAGACACCTCCTGGGTAGGTGCTAGAAGAGACGTGAAAGATCACTGCAAATGGTCTGAGGCTGAATACCGGCATTCCTGTAATACGCTTCAGAAGGGCTTGTTAAGAAAAGCAGCACCTAATGATGAGAAAGACAGTGAAATAGCAGGAGCCTGCATGCTGGGAATATGATTTTAAAAATATCTCTTCACAGACAAAAAGTGCCCAAGAGAGCCGTGATTTTGCTCTGTCCTTCTGCGTTCAGACATTTCTGACACACTCATTTTTCACCACTGCCAACAAGAGCAGGACCAGAGATGCCAGTAGCTGCTCCGGCTTCCTTGCTACCCTCCTGCAGCCCCCAGGTTTTAGAAGCCCTTGGTTCAGCTGTGCAGAGGCTCCTTCCTCAGGGAAGCCATGGCAAGACCCACCACCGCACACACACGCCTGTTCTGCAAACCAAAGGGCAGAGCCGAATGTGTCGCCTCTTCCAAGCCTCCTTTTACAGATTGAGTGTGCTATGAAAGTCTTAATATGGTCACGTATCCATCAGTTAGATTTTAAGCAGTCACTTAACTCAAACTTAACTCCAAAAGTATTTTTGAGAGGGTCATTACGAGTTCAAAATCTTGAGATAAATGTCTGTGAGGAGCATTTCAAAGTATTTTTGTTTTTATGACAAGGTTACCCCAGTAAATTGTTTCCAAGGTCAGTAAAGGAAAAAAAAAACACTCAAATTAAACCACTGTACATCAAAATTCAGAAATTTAAAAAGGCAAATAAGGCAGCTTCCATTTGTCCAGCCCTTAAATAATTTGCAACAGCTGATTATCCAGCCTCGGTACATTTTGTTTCTGTTTAAAGAAGCAGTTCTGAACAGCTAAGAAAGAAGTGAAAGATAGCATATGCACTTAACAGAAAATACAATTGTTAATGTTATTTGTCCTTGGCTATGTATTTGTATTGTGCCAAAGAAAAGGAGACCTTGATCTTTTCAGGCATCTCTGAAGCGTTACACAGAAGGAAATCATAAATCTCATCTCTCTGTTTCACTGTTAGTGACATGCAGCACCGTGGCTGACACTGATAGTTTGCTACAATACATATTGTTGCACATGAATTTTTGATCAGCTTACTCTTAATTCTGCTGTTGGCCCTTTAAAGCTTTGAGATTGTTTCCTGTTCAATATTTATTTATTTCTAAATCTGGTGCAATTGATCAAAGCTAAAGCGTGGTTCTGCCTCTGCCTTGATGAGTGTTCTGCTCTCCTTCAAACAGAGTTACAGATGCAGAAACTCTACCCATCTTGTACAGATGTGGGCACGGGGAAATACCGTCTCTTTCCTTTGCACGTGTTTGTACTGGTCTGTGGTCAAGGGAGGATGGGAGCTGGCAATATGGGGATCTTGGCTCTCTGGAGAGCATGCAGCCTCTGAAATGGGGAAGGAGAAGCAGACCGCAAAAAGAAAGAAACCACCTCTGTCCTGCTGAGGGGCTAGGAGTGTGGGTCCAAGGAGAGCCATTCGGGCACACATGTACCCTGTGGTACAGCACAGCTCCCACGTGGCAGAGAGACCGCGTTTGGCATAGATGAGGCGCAGGAGAAATCAGGTTAGCAAAGGCGGCATCCCACCGCTGAGATCTGGTGTGCACTCAAACCCCTACTCAGGGGGCAAACGCAGATGCGGGCCCAAGCGCAGTTCATGCAGTCCCTATCTCTGAGAGGAGGGGGAACGGCACAGCAATGTCAGCTGCACTCATTTTTCTGGCTAGCCCCTGGAAGAGGAACTGCTTTTGCCAATGCTGCTCCAAGGCAGTGACCTTGTTGCAGCTGAACGGATGAGGAAGGAGTTATAGCTGGAAAACATGACTTTTCAGCATTCTATTTTCCGGTGTGGTCTGCAACAACAGGAGGAGGAAATATTGATGGACATTATGTAGGTTCTTCAGTTCCTCCCATTTAAGCTGAACTCTTAACCCTGCTGTTCAGATCTGGTTCATGGGATAAACACGTCGCGGTGACGCTGCCCGTGTTGCTATTGCTGCCCCATTACAAACAAGGCAGCGAGGCCTTGTCTTTGCGAGGAATGTGTACCTGGCTGCAGTCTCGTCCAGAGCGCTAAATACTTTCCATGCTTCCTTCAGAGGGCAGATGGGCTGGGAGAAGAGACGAGAGCAATTTAGATTAGATTAAGCTTTCCAGATCATATTTTCCTTAAAAACTGAACCAAAAATCCCCACTTCATAGTTGGCAGAACACCTTATCCTGATTACAAGCCTGAAGGGTGTTTCCCTGAGAAATTTATTTTGCTGAAAATAAGCTTCTGAAAAGTAAGAGGAGATAAGAAATAAGCTCCTAAAGCCTTTCCTGCACTGCGGAAAGGGCAAGAGGTGCCTACGCCGGTGGCGCAGGGGCCCGGGGGAACGCGGGGCCCGTCCTGCCCCTGCTGTTTGTGCTCAAGCTGCCTTTACCCTTCCAAGTTTGTCCAGCAGAGCTAGTTAGTATCCCTAAAAAATCCTTCAGAGTGGCAGTGATTTATATTAAAGACCCTCAGCGATTTCCCAAGCAGGCCGTAAATCTTCCCTGCAGATAGCGGCGACACAGAGCAGCAATCACTGTCGGCGGCTGCCTGCACAGCGAGCCGGCCCCGCAGCCCGCTCAGCTCCATGCCCAGCACCCACAAACAGCACAGGGGTGTAGGGGCTGCTTGCTGCATGCACGGGCGTGCACGGGCCCAAGGACCCTCTCGCTTGCAGGCTGCTGTGCCGCTGCCATAGCGTCATCCCTCCTGGAAGCCTTGGGCAGAGCTCTCTGAACTCCGGAGGGATGCTATTAATCAGTTAGTCTCGGGTAGCTGGTGAAGTGGTGCATTGCTCATCTCACATAGTTAAACCTTCGCAGGAACAGATGCATCCTTCTGTGCTGAATAATATGCATTTGGCCTGCTGACAGTTTTCTGACTTCAGGAGGGAGTTATGAAACAGCAGCAGAGGTAGACCTGATAAATCGGGTATTCTGCTCGTAAAGGAAAAATAAACTCTTCTATTTGCAATAAACACATTACATATGAGCTCAAAACACGACTTTTTTCTTCCTTCAAATAAACCCACATATCCTCTCAGACCTCACACTAAGATGACTAACTCAAGGGAAATGCTGAACAGACTCAAGTAATAGCGCTAGAATAAAAAATAGATCTGCAGACAGAGCTGGCTGTGTTCAGCATCATCAGAGATTAATTATTTATGTAGCACTATAGATTAGCATAGTACTTCACAGAAATAAATACCAAAAAACCCTAAAAAGATAAATCCAATAATGTTATAAAGTCTCATCTTACTAGCTCGGGGCAACCATTATTGACCTAGCTGGCTGGCTGTGGCAGGCAGGCTGCAGCCAGTGTGGGGACTTGCATCATTTCTTTAATGTATTATATAAAAACTGTGATAAAAGGGAAGGCAAGTCTGTGAAGGTCAACAGTTGTCCATTGATCTCAGGCCTGGTTAACAGCTCTTCAAATCACTGTTGGCTTAGGGTAAAGAGTAGGAGAAATTAAAAATCCCATTAAGGACCTGAGCGTAACTTTAACCCCTAGACACCTTTGAAAATCTAGCCAGCAAACTAATAATATAAATTCTTTATAATCTTTACACTACAATATTAATAAATTTTCTTCATTTAAAATTGTTTAATAATAATGTGAAATGGACTGAAAGCCTCGGCATACAGAAACAAGTGACTCAGCTTCACTGCAGTTACGAAGTCACCAGAGGATTGTTCTTTAAGAAGGGCAGAGGCAGCTGATGAGATTGTCCCCCTAGAGCACATGTCTGTGGTCCAAAGAGAAGGCTGTGCCTGTGTCCTGATCTTGCGGTGACCCTTCCAGGGGTGCTGGGTCAGTCATTCAGTTTTTAACTTCAACTCTTGTTTAACATATTTCAAGAAAATAACAGCTAACCACCACACAATAAAGTGAAGCAAAAGCCAGTATAGTTAGCTATTTTATATTGGTCCTATGGCTTTGAAGAGTAAATAAGGTAATGTCAGATTTTTTCTTAGCATAGATTTAAGGGAGGGAAATAGAGTAAGAAGGGGCAATGGAAAGTCACATTCTAACAACACTGCTCATACTGGAAAGCAGCATTACTGAATGTATTCTTAGTTTTTTTATACAAATTTGCAGCAGGAAATCAAAAGCAAAACTAGTACTATTATGGTCATCCAACTTTCCACAGACCACCAGCAAATTGCTGCGGAGACCACCACTTGGGAATGAACCTCAAGGCTATATAACTGCAAAAGCATCAAGTGCAGATGTAAAAGAACAACAATAAATGAATGCATAAAAAGCCTTTTTGGTATTCCACAAGCACAAAAGAAGACTTGGAATATTGTCTTGAAATGAAAAATATGGGATAAAGCTTCATCAAATCTTAGAATAATTTAGCTTGGGAAGGACTTCTAGAGGTAGCCTGGTCAAAGTCCCTGCTCAAAGCAGAGGTAATTTCAAAGTTAGATCATGTTGCACAGGGTCCAGGTCTCTTTTTAATATCTCAAAGAACAGAGATTCCACAGCCTCACAGCCTCTCTGGGCAATCTGATATAGTCTAAACTGTTTATTAAGCTGTGTATATACACTACATACATAGGAAGGCTTACTGTAAATTGTTATCTATTTTATATAGCTGCATATATATACTATATGTATGGAAGAATAGCAATATACATAGAGAGGGAGCATAATTTTATGCACACACACATACATATACAAAAACCTCTTTAGAAAGGAATAAAAACCTTCAGCAATCACAAGCCAGCACTAGGATCCCCTCCCAAAAGAACAATGATTTTGAGTAATGGAAAGTTAGTGTATTTTTGACAAGATCCTCAGTCACATCTCTCAGATCATGATGGGGCAACACTACCTTGCCCACACAGCCCTGAGACGCTAGATATTGGCACATCCTCCTGCATCAGAAGGCCTTCCTGGAATGATAAACCATGGAAATAAAATAACTCAGGGTGACAACCAATTATAGATACACTGAAAAGCAAAAACACTTGCCCTCCTTTCCTTCGTCTCTTCCTAAACTGCACGAATACCTATAGCCTTCCTTGTCAGTCCTCTCCATCATGGATGGGCTATTTTGTAACCTGGGTTCTCGTTTCCTTGGGCTGCGCTGCCCAGCGAGAGCGCACGAGCCAGGGGACTCCCGCATTGGTTTCTTCCATGGAGATGCAGATCCATAGCCAAGCTCTTCAGCTTTTGCCATTTCCCAAAATTCACACCCACAGCACTGAGTTTCAAAGACCAAATACATTAACCAGCAGCCTGGGAGACTTGAAAACCCAGAATGAAACCAGAGGGCTTGATGCACTGTGGTGGAGTAATGTTGTGCCCATCAAAACTTGTGAACAACCTAGGCTGCTTCTGGTACTCAGGCACCTTCAGCAACTTCTGGGAAGAAAAAGTTTCCCAAAATGTCTGCAGTTTTTCATTCTAAGTGATGGTGATTATGTTTTCAAAATGCTAGAATTTCCCTGCAAATTTAACAAGCTTTTCTCACAGATGTTAGCACTGTCTTTCACAGTACTACTTTTGTCTCTAATACTACTATCTAACATCAAGCTTCTCAAATGAGAGGTTCATAAACTGGCCTAAGTTAGCCTGCCTTTAAATGGTGAGCAAATACTAAAGGCTGTGCAAGAATCTACATACTAATTCACATCCCTCTCCTTTAGTTTGCCTGAGGTCTCCACCAGGCGTTTGCACAGAGAGGGTTCACCCGTCACCCTCACGTGCACTTACATACCCACACAGCGGCATACGCCCCGGGTCACTAGAAACAGCCGGCAATATTCATCACCTGTGCCTCACTTTCCCCAGTAAAACAGGTGGGATTAGGTTTTGCTGGCTCTACTGATCTGGCCTGTGTCCTCTGCACCCTGTAAGTCATTGCACATGCAAACGAGGGCTCATGCTCCAACAGCAGTATTGATCCACACAGACCTTTCAGTTAGGAGTAAAGCCCCTTTAATTACTTCATCTGACTTTTGCTTTTTACAGCCTCTTAGGAAACTATCTACCATGTTTTAGTGTTGTTACCGTTTAGCTTGGATCTGGAGTTTCAGTCTCCAGAGAAACACCTTCTTCCCCCTTCTGGCCTGCCCGTGTTTGGCATCAAAAAATCAGAAGAAAAAGTCATTCTTTCAACTTCTCTAAGGATTTGATAACCTCTCCACTTTCCTTAGCCAGAGGTGTTTTGACCTTTAATTAAAAGGAAAATTTGTTGCCTTCCATTCAGAAGGCAGCAAATAATGAACTCATTAAAATGAGGTTAGTGTTCAGGCCTTAGAGCAATAAGAGCTGAAGTCTCATTAGCAGCTAACAATCCAGAACACAGCACATAAATAAACCGAATATGGCAGAGCAAAATGCCTTGGTGCATTAAATTCGAGCAGAATCAAATGTTTACAGTCAATGATGTCTGGGGCATGAAGTTTTAATGTACTTAATAAAGGAAAGCAAATTGCTTCCTATTAGCCATGAAATGTTACTGCAGAAATTGCCCCAAAAAGTTTATTATGTAAATGAGTTATAATTAACGAGGACTTTGTAAGAAAATATCACTTCTGCTTAATAGATGCACCAATTATTAAGAATAAAGACATGGCAACTTCAAATCTAATTATATGGATTACTCTAAAATACTGCTGAATATAAATGCAATATAAAGGAGAAACTGCATCTCGTGAATGTCATAGAGAAAAGCCTCATTGACAAAGCAAAGATTGAATTAATAAAATTAAACCCATAAATTTTGAGAGATTCTAAGCAATTAAGTTTCCTTTCTTTTCATTTCAAAGAACAGCTTGAATTACCTTAAAAAACCCAGTTTGCTTAGCCTGGCACTGAGACGTGCCCGTCTGACCATAGGCAGATGTGCTCTGTGGTTCTTTTCTTAGAACGGGATAATTATTTAGCCTGGTATATTTAGTTGTCCAAAATTAAAATGATGGTAAGTTCAAGCCATGGGTTTAAAATATTTCTGTGCATTCAGTGGCAATTTCTAAAGGTCTTTTCACATGCAAGTAGTTTCCTTCCACTTACGGCTCCTCTGAGCCCGAGAAAGTCAACCCACAGATCCCTGTGGGAAGGAAAGGGCCAAGCGGAGGGCAATGGTTCCCCAGTGGCAGCAGGCACTGGGGGCTGGCACACGAGTCGGGTGGTGGAGGAAAATGAAAATAAGGTCCCGAAGAGCTTCTAGCACAGGATCACGGGGAAAACAGCAGCTCCTCCTTTCCCACGTCCTTAAGGCCCCCAGGAATGCTGAGGACCACGTTTCTGCCCAGGCAGCAGGTAAACTTGTTCCTGAGTTATAAACAAGCAGGGATTCAGCAACCCACATGGGCAAAAGAGGGACGATAGAAGTCGCACAAATTCTTTTCCTGCCACGACACCGTTCCATGCTGGGCTATTAAGGGCTGTACCTACAGGAGACAACAACGTCCCCTCTATTTACTGTGTAGGATTACCAGTGAAGGCAGTTGAGTCAGCAGCAATTTTGTCTGAATATAAATTTATTAAAAATAGGAAAAAATCAGGCCATAGGCACCTAGATACTGTTTGTTTTAATTAAGACTGGGGACAATATTATCTCCTCCCTACATACAGGCAAGCAGTGATAAAATGTTTAGGCTCGCTTATTTGACAATATCCTTTTAGTATTAAAATTAATTGAAGGAAAAATGAATTTTTGAAGCATATTACTTAAGTTAATATGCATATATGCAAATTGCAGTAAAAACAAGTCTTCAGGACCAAGCCAAATCCTGTTTGAGTGACAGATTTGCCCTTTAGACAGAGAAAAATGCACGACATGCTGCAGGTTATAGGATTTACATCTTAATCCTTGCTCTATGTTTTAATGAGACCTCACTGGGATGGAATGTTTCTTGCCATTCCCCCCTAGTTTTGTGATCTTATTAAATGAGATGTGAGCATGAGGGAAATTGGGGAAAAAAAACAAAACACCAAGTGATATAATGATGTTTGTTTCTCTTATGTTAGGTGATAATTTCTCAAAGTGTTCTTTCCAACAGCAATTGAGTTGATTTTGCTCAGTCCATCAGTCTTTTTCAACATACATAAAATGCTCTGTAACTTGCAAAATTATGTTTTAAAATATAATGACTCAGACTCTAAGCTGATGACTTTAATGCTTTCAATTTAATGCAAATTTATGTCAGCTGGGGATTTTCCTCTGTCTTAACTAACAGTCATGCTGCTCTCCAAGGTTTTATATTTTCATGAACATTTACTTATGTAGTATGTAAACATAGTGCCATATGTGGAAAAGTCAGGAAAGTGATATAACCAACTTATTAAACGTCTGGCAGGATGAGCTAGAAGCCATACTGCTATCTTAATATTCAGTTCTAAAGCTCATGATTTACTGCCATTAAATTGCATTATTCCTTTCCCTTAGCAATATATTTTTGCTTGGAGACTGTTGCAGCTGATAACTCTGTTTTCGTTTTATGTCTTCCTTAAAGCCCAATAAACGGTTATAATAAAAGGAACGAAGGCAGATGCACACTTTCTGGGAACCTCTTACGTTCCATCCGCAATCTGCCAGCACTCAGCTGATGCCTCTTCAGGAGGTGACTGCTGGCAAACGAGGCTTCAGCAGAGCCTGGTGCCCAAGTGCACGTAGCTCCCAAATAGCGGTCGCAATGAGCGGCTGGTCAGGAGCTCTCAAATCACTGCCCGGGCCTCCTAACCTGCTGCATGCAAAGAAATATCTGACAGACCATGGTCAGTAGCTCTGAAATCAGCGCCAGTACACCCAGACTTGCTGCAGTGCAAAGAAGTACCTCACAAACCGTAACCCCACAGAGGCCGAGCTGCTCTGTTTGGCTCTAGCAGGGAGTGGGATTGCACATAGACTGGGATTACATAGACTGTCATTCATATTTCCATTTCTTAAACTCTACCTCTTCCCTTATTTACAAAGGGCTGATGGTACTTTTGATTTATGGTCGCAATGATTTCACACTGTGAAAAATTTAGACCAGTGGATTAAGCAAAATGGTGATGCTATTTTCCTACAATGTTGAGAGAGATTATTACTAAAGACCATGCCAAGTGTAGTCTTACCAAAAGAAAGGAAACATTAGCTGGAGCTGCATTATGAGTAAATCAGTGTATTCATTTTGTCTTGGAACTGTGGAAGAACATGTATATTTGATCAATAGAAGTGTTATTGATAGATAACAGGAAATGTTTGCAAGAACCACATAATGGAAACATTGGAGATGGACAAAATATAATTTATAAACCATTCAGAAAGGTCTGGACCGGGAAAGGAGATAAATGCACTATCCATCTTACATAGGTAGCATGTCCAGCATTACACGGGCTGATGATTCAAAGCAGACAGAAATCTCTACAGAGGATTATCCTTAGGAGCAGTTAAGAGTTAAAACTTTAAGAGTAAATCTAGATAACTCACAGGCACTGAACCACTTGCTTCTCCCTTGCTGGTGCTCTATTTGGAGTGAAATATGTTTGCAAAACAAACTGGATAGGGGTCCTAAGTCTATACCCATTTTTCTGCATAAGCAATATCCTTTCCCTCCATTTTGTTTAGATTGGTCTTTTCTTTCCCATGGAGGAAAAGACTAAACAAGATTTAGTTTCAGACCTGAAAAAAATGCACATTTCTTTTACCAGAGGTCAAAATGGGACTTTCTCATTCATGCATAAGCCTGAATTTGATACCAAGACAATTTAAAATGTTTCTGCAGGTAAGTAAATTCCAAAGCTTTCACCTCTGGGATACCAAGTAACCTTATTTGGAGTTTTAAAACATTTTCCTAAGCTTCATTGATAACCCACAATATGAGTGAATTAGTGATTTTGCATTTTGCTGCCCTGAAGAGATGGATTCAATTCCTGCCATAGATCATGCAAATAACACATAGGCTCTTAGTCCAAGCTATGGAATTGTCACATAGTTTGGTACTTAGACACTATTAGCAAATAGCATCAAATTCTGAAGGATCAAATAATGCATTTAGTGCTAGTCTAAAAGAATAAATTAAACACCCCAAAAAAGCGTGAAACATTTAACAGACCTTCCTTTTTTATCTCCTCAGTAGAGCAAACTTTTTAAACTGAGGCATTCAAAAATTTTATATTTATTTCTCTAAATGCATGTTAATTTCTTATTTATTTCAGGCTTTACTAGAGACTCAAAATTTACTGCGCACTCAGGTTGCAAATTTTACCTTCAACCTTGGATTTTCAGGAAAATTTTACCACACAGGTAAGAAGGAACTTCATGCTCTCAGGTAGCTACAGTTAAATAGGGGATAGAATTTTAAATTTAACTTTAAATATGTCCTTTTATAAGTAATACTTTGGTTCAGTGGAGCAATGGGAAATACATGCTCTGCTATTTTAGGCATTCAGGGTCTAATTTGCTGTCCTCTGAGGCAACATTAGGTTATGAATGAGTTCATATGTAGAATGTCCAGTGCTTTTCTGAAAGACGCATAGTAGTAGATCTTAGGGATGTGAACAAAGCAAATTTACTAGAAACTCTGGTTTTGCAAATGCAGGACAGCACAGAAGATAAACTAAGGTTTTGGCAACATCATAGGCATGATAAAATACAAAACTGAAAAATCTGTCTTTACCTCTAAACAGGCACAAGTATTTGAAGAGGACACATAAGATTTTGTTATAAAAATAACCTGTGACAGTGGTCTGTGAGTTGGGTGGTGATACATGGAGAATTATGTAATTTATAACTGAATTCTTATACCAAGACATGTGGTAAACAGGATGAAAAGAAATTTCAATGAAATGAATGTTAAAGTCATGCTCCTGAGGTATTACACACAATAATAAGCAAAACACACACATATATTTTTCTGGAGTATCCAGTACTTGTACATCTCATCCTCCTGCATGTTCCCTTCTCTCTTTTGCTTCCTTTCTCCCCAGCACAATGAATGATCCTTTAATTTTTTTTCCCTCCATTCTCCCTAACATTTCTGCTGCATCTGCTTCTGTCTGCTGCTGCCTGACTGCTAGCTGCTATTTAGCAACTTACTGCAACAGAGACGTCTGCTGTCCTTTCCTTTTCCAAATTCTGCCTCCTTCCCACCTCCAGGAATCTCACCTCCAGCCTGCTCACACTGGACCTGCTGCTTGAGGTGCACCAATATAGCAAGCTGAGGAAGGAGCTTTTTAGAGGGAGGTGAGGAGGCATTAAAGCAGCAAAACTTTAAGAGGAGAACGACAGGAGTGATACTGGGCAGCAAAGTAGATAAGGAAAAGCAGGCATTTTTTTTCCTCTTTTATGTAGGCATAGTATTAAGTCACTTCTCATTTGCAATACTGGAACACCAAGCAGGTGACCTTACGCACCTTTCACATCACTATTTCACCACTAGTTAGCAAGGAACATAAGACCCTGGGAGATGAGAAAGCATTTGAAGAACGAGCAGAGAAGAGGCAACCAGAATTATTTGTTTGTGTCTATCACTGTTGCTCTTAAGCACCACCACTTAAAAGTCCAGGCCTATTGCCCCTTGAGCAAGCATATAACGTGAAACAGCTGCTGCTCTGAAAACCTTAAAGACTAAAGATGTAGGCTGTAAAATATGAGAAAAATGAGGTACAGAGAGATGGAATTACTTGCCTGAAGCTGTATAACAAACCAGTGGCAGATCTGTGATTAGAGAGCAACTCAGGAGAAAGACCTTCAAGTATTCTGCTCACTTCATCTTGACCTGCCTGTATAGTTATTTCCTGGGGAGATTAATTGGACATGTACGTAATACAGCAAAACAAACAAAACCAGCCCAAGGCTTTGAACCTCTTCAGCGGCAGGATGCTGCTCTACTGTGGCCATCCACAGTAGAGCTGGCATCAGTCATTGCAATGTCCACCTCAGAGAAAGATGATTCCAGGAAGGAAGAAAGTATGGACAGAGATGATTATAAATTCTATAATTTAGAGCAGTGGCTGGCACAAAACAAACAGCTTTCTGCAAAATCAGACCCGCTCCTTCCCACCCTGCAACTCTTCTTTGTAAATCCAGGTAGCCCCCATATGCTATCCAGTTTTCCCAGTGGCAAAGTCAATTCCTATCCAGTCCACAGGTTTCCCCATCCACTTGATATGACTGACCAATATCAGATTTGCAGCTGCTGCAGAGAGAGAAAATAGGAGAATGTGCATGTGCCTGTTCTCCTATGGCTGTCAAGGCTTACAAAAATAGCACAAAACTGCTTAACGAGCTGAAGCATGTCATTGCCTCCATTAAGGGACCTGCTGGAGGCTGCACTCAGTGATGCACCTGACTCGCTAAGCAAGCACTTCATTTACAGGTTGGTGGTAGTCTTTTGTCATATCAGCTTAGTGGAAACCTTTCAAAGTATTCTCCAGGCAATACACACTTTATTGACTCATTATAAGTAACACGTGGAAAGGTATTCTTTAATTACTGTAAATGTGGCTTGTTTACCCAGAGAGGCTTTTAGTATAAGATATTCAACATATTTTATTAGCACTTTGAAACTGCTGTGCCTTATCGACTTTGTTAATGCACAGTTTTGCTCTCCTTTCCAAAACTTGGATCATTTTCAAACTACAGGAGGGGAGTTCACCATGGGAATGTCTGGTAGATTAAACAGACACTTTCATCAAAAGATGTTGCTGACACCCATATTACAAATACCAGTCTCTGTTGGTATGTCTACATGCAATTATAATAGGGGCCTTCTCAGTCTCACTACTCATTCTTAATGCCAACACCATTCCTTTTTATAGCACTGCTATGCTATACACTGCAAATGTAAGGCTATTAGCAAAAAATGGACTGTGTCTATTAGCATTAGCATTTACTTTGTATTTATGAGGTGTCTGTAAGACATTCTCAGAACTTACAATTAAAACTTCTAAGATTATCAATAATAAATTTCAGAATTAGTTTGAGTTTTGAGCTTGAAAGATATATCTAAGTTATGGTACTGGTTTTAAAGGGATTAATGATTATGCATAAACAATCTTTAAATAATTATCTCCCTGTGCAAAGTGCACACAGCATCTCACAGCAGATATATGCTCACCTCTATAGGTCTATTCCATTTTTAATATTTCATATTAAAATGAAGATGAAAGTCACATAGATAATCCTGACTGCTCAAGAAAGGAAAACTTCTAAATTCCTTAGTTTGTCTCCAGTACTCTGAATAACGGTTTGGGCAAAAGTATTTAACACATGTGGGCATCCATCAAATGGTCTCTTAAAACTTACCTTTTTTTTTTTTAAGTATCTTTATTTCAAAATTTATAGAATCAGAATGAATTTATTTTAAGAATTTTGTAAAGAAAGTTATCCTTAAAAGCAACAAAGACAAGTTTGAAACCTTAAGGATTTCTATTGCAGGTCTACCCTTATGAGTTCTTGTTTTTCTAAACTGGAAAGTGCTTTCTGTTGTTTAATCTTTTTTATAGTAAAAATGAAGTTCAGTCTGATGAGTTTTACCTAAATGTACAAAGATGTTAGTAGAAAAAATGATTAATATATTTTTAATAGTGAGACACTTTCAAAAAATCATACTCTACTTCAAACATTATTAAGACATTGAATTATTGTCTCGCCTAAATCTCACCTCAAATGATCATAGTTCCATGAAAGTCTCCAGTAGCCACTTCTTTCTTTTCATCCCTATCTTCATTTTTCTATTTAAGGGCTACCAAATGGGATCTTCACTGGCTTCCCAGATTTTTACCCCTTTTCCTCCTGTCCTGTTTTGAAAGCCTGCACTAAACTTCTCTCCTCTCTGGTCATGTTTCCCTTGCACATACATACACCTGGATGGGAGCACATGTACCTTCTGCCCCAGGAAACAAGAGAATGGCCATTCACCAGACA
This sequence comes from Crypturellus undulatus, assembly GCA_013389825.1. Lineage (NCBI taxonomy): Eukaryota > Metazoa > Chordata > Aves > Tinamiformes > Tinamidae > Crypturellus > Crypturellus undulatus. The sequence goes on from VWPW01020041.1 coordinate 204,032, forward strand.
CCACACAGAAATTTAGGAAATTTTCTACTCCATCATGCAAACAAACTGCCATCTCTCCTTCTCAGCAAGAAAACACCTAACAAGGGGGCCTGTGCTATTTTCCTGGAGGTATTCCCGACAGTGGAGGCAACTGCATGTTCTCATACAGCTTGCGGAGTGGTACAGAGTAAATTGATTTGGTGCCATGAGGAGAAAGTTTCACAGCGATGCTCTCCCAGCAGTGTTCTTCACAACACTGCAGAAATAAAAAACAAAAATAAAGAGCTGAAGTGCAGATGCTGAACAGCCACATCTACATGTTTCTCCTTCATGCCACATAAGTAAACAGTGCTGTCCACAGAGCATTTTCTTCCAGGGAGTTTTGCAAAACACTGAAAGGCTTGTAAAAAGAAACTTATCTGTGTTTGCATCAATAGACAGATTTTGACAAACATTTCTTCAACTGAAGCTAAATAAAAGCACTTAAATTGAAATGATGAAGAAACAAGGAATGCTGCCAATAAACTGAATGTTTTTCAGTAATTCGAGGATGAAGTTATTGAAATGTTAACTTTGCCATTCTTATTTAAAAAAGCCCTGGAAACATATGTCTGCAGATGCTGGAAGTAGTACTGTATCATTTCTCAGATGGATTTTTGTTGTTATAACCACTTCTTGCTTGCTTCTGCCTGAAGCAAATACTCCTCACTAACACAGGTATTTATTCTTTTTACTTAAAGACTATACTTGGCAAACGGAATATTGAACCATAGAAAATAAAACATTTGAAAACCCTTTGCCAATACAATTCCCCTTTTTCCCCCCTGCAGATAAACTTTGAAACTACTGCAAACTTTCTTTGCACTTTAGCAAAAATTAGCAGATTTCATTTGATGAAGCAAATGCAACTGCAATGAAAGGTGGTTTTGATAAGAGTCTGAGCACAGAGGTTTCTGCGCTGCCACCCTAGCCAGCTATTGCAGTGCAGGATCATGACATACCAAACCAGGTGGGTACAAGTCCCTTCAGCCTTCACTTGTGAGCAGCCTCAGCTTCTGTATATAGCTGAAAACAGCAAACAGCCCTTGCAAAGTCATCCTTGCTAGAATTACCAGCTATTAATACCATACCAGGAACAGAGAGGCATCCACCATTCACAGTATCATTTCTTTTGCAATGTGCTAGGGTCCATCATCAGCGGAGAGAAAGAATGAGGCCAAGGACTGTAGGTTTTGTGACAGCCTCTTTTTAAGTTATTTTTATTTTTTTTGCTCTTGCAGGCACAGAAGAGGAAGACAAAGGTGATGACTTGTTGTTGAGGTCAGTAGATGAGTTTTGGTGGTTTCCCCATATGTGGAGTCACATGCAGCCTCACCTCTTCCACAATGAGTCATCCCTCGTGGAGCAGATGATCCTCAACAAAGAGTTTGCGCTGGTAAGTTGCCAGAAGGTATACGCTATCCAAAAGGTTCATAAGGACATTTTTGTATCTACCTCTGCTTTCCAGACTATTTTTATATATCTTTATTATTAATACAGCTATCAAACAAATGAGAAGCCAAGATTGGAAGTTCAGTCCCAAAAGGGCTTTCTGTGATGCTTTTGAGCTTGGGCTGAGTTTTGCCACAGCCTTTTTCACTGACTTCCCAGCCAGGAAGATTCACCTCAGTCAACCTTGCAAGACCGTAGGGATCAGAAGTAATCAAGTCTCTGGTAGATGCCATCAATCATTTTGAGCTCTTGGGAAGTGATAAAAAGGTTATCAGCTTCTCAGAGTCCAGTTCATACATCTTTGTAAGCAATGGAGAACATTTCAATGAAACATGAGTGCTACATAGGATTTCTAAGAAAACCCTTGAACCTAATGAGGTAAATGAGAAGCAAAGCTACTGGATTTCACAGTGCTTTAAGACCTGAGAACTAACCTAGCTGATACTTATTGCTCTTTGATTTTTGCTTTTTGTATTGTTAGTTTACAAGAGCTATCCTCACAGCTCACTCTAAAGAAATCTAAAAGCCATTTCAAACACACTCAGAGTAATTTTGCTAGATTACCCAGCACAGCGAAGAAATGTACAGTCTAAAAATGTTCTTTGGAAAACACGCTATGGGGTCTATGGTGAAGCACAGAAATACCAAGCAACCAATGCCGCTCTGGAGAGCAGAGTGTCATGACAAGACCTCACTGCTCAAGAAGCCCAAAACTACTCGGGTGAGAGCTCTGAAATACCAGGTTCTCCCCTGTCCCCAGCTCCGGTGAGAGCGGAGGCGCTCCCAGGAGCTGCCAGAGGCAGATGTCTGAACAAGCAGCTGAGGAATTTATTCTCTTGTTTATGAACATTTTCTTAGCAAACTCTAAAGCAAATTAAAAGCAGCTTAATAGTTTAGGCTTCTTTCTAGACTTGCTGCCTTCCAGGTTCCTGTTTGGTAACATATTAGTACGGAAGCATTTTAGTTTATTTTTTCTCCTTCCACAGTTCTATCACCAGCTTTTCTTTATTCCTGCCATGGCCTATTCTTGACTTTTGTGTAACTTGGGTAAGCTGCCTCAAAGAAAGGGCCAAGAGACTCAAATGAATGTTCAGTATAGCTGAGATTTTAAACACCAAAGTAATTTTAAAATAATCTCTAATTCAAAAAAGCCTGTTCATCTCTAAGACTAGGGGAAACATACAGTATTTTCAGCAAGCCTGACATCTCTTAGATCAAACCACCTTTAGGAGAAAAGCTGTAAGGTAGCCCAAAAATGGGGCTTATAATAGAATCTGTTTGCAGTTTCACATATAGCAAGATAAAGCCATCTCTCTAATCACCCTGCCTGAATGAGGGACTCCATAGGGTGCCTATAAATAAGGAGAGAATGTCAGTGAAAGGCTCATGTTATTACAGCTTTATTTCCTGCTAACATTTGGACAGGGATTGTACTGATCTCCTAACCTTGAATCCGTACTGGCTGTACAATTTACTTATGAGAACATTTCTTTTCAAAAGACTTCCCAGGAAATCTTCTCTGGGGGAGAAATTTATCTTCCTGACATGACAACCTTCCCGATACCTGACAGAGAGGTCCCAGCCATGACTTGAGTACTCCTGTATGCTCCTCCCCTGCTTTCTCTTCCCTACATCAGGTCTTTGGGGGAAGGTAACTCCCCACTCCATAACCATATTTTATTACTCTGTCAAAGAAAATCCCTTTTCAGTATTCTTTTACATCACCGTATGGATCTAAATTTAACTTAGACATCCAGAACAATAAGTGTGTGACAAACAGATTTTCTTTAGTATAATTCAGAATTATCACCAGGGGAATACTGCATTAATTAACACAGGAAGCATGAATAGGAGGGTGATAATCTTCAAGAAGGGAGGGGAAATCATTATACCTGAAGATATATACCATGACCACCAATAACGATTGCTTTAAACTTCTCTAAAACAGCAAATGCATTTCTGCTCATGGAAACCTGTTGCTCCTCCTGGCATTAGCCTTTTTTGTTTTTTTTTTTGAAAAAGCTACTGTGTCACTTTTTTGTGGTCTCACATAGAGAAAGCTGTAGTAAATCAGAAAAAGTGTCAGTCTACCCTCTCTCCTTCAGTAAACAGATGACATTGACTGGAAACCCAGGCTTAACGGGCCAGGTTAAAAACCCAGAGAACAGCAAATTCTCCGCTCAAGAAAATGTCAGGCTCAGGAGTAAAATTGTTTATTGCAGAAAAAAATTCTAATAAAAACATTCTTCTGAGTATTGGGGATTAAAGTCTAGCTTAATAACACAAGTCAGTGCATCTGCAACATAAAAGATTTCATAGATATTATAACACGGAACTACAAACATATGTAAGCATGATTTTTATTGGCACTTATACCGTATGCACAATCATCTGCCTGCAGGAGCTTAGATGTACAGTCTGGTGAGCACAGGCAAGAAATACAAGGTGCTACAACTGGGTACTGGTTTGAAACACCCATTCTATTTCGTACTGATAATGACTATCATATGGAGTATTACAACTGCAGCCCAAACAGGTGTATCACAAAATATATGTATAAATCCATTATAAACCTGCACTATTTTGTATACATGCAACTAACTCCTAATTATATACATAATTGTTGAATTAACTAAGTCCCAGGCCTGCAGAGGCGTGCAGCTATCTGCACTGCATTCAAGGCCGTCTCTAAAAGACTGCCCTACAGGCGAGCTGTTTGCGAATACGGAGACAGCCTGTAATAAGAGCAGTTCATTTTTTGTCTGAGTGTGTCCCTAAGGTGCGGGGACACACTCAAAAATGAGGTGTTCATCATTTCCAAGGGCAACGTTTGGTGGGTAAGAGAAGGATTTTCTGGCACGTTTCACGCTTGTGGTTCCCCATCGCTCCGGACGTAGCAGGAAGGTTCATCTAACCAAATCGTTGTTCCCACACACCCGGACGGTGCTGCTCCCCGCAGCCCGTTCCGGTAGCCCTTGCTGCCGAACGGCCCCAGAAGCCCTCGCAGTGTCCCCAGGCTCGGATGGCCCATGGCACGAGCACAAGGGCCTTTGGCTGTTAGTAAGAGCAACCCAAGGAAGTGGCTGTCCGGGAGGCATTTACACGTCTGCTCAGCCTTGCCATCGCCTGTAATGGGCGAGATTTGGCTGTTGAGTGGGGGAAAACTCTGCAAAGCCTTTTGCTTTTCCCCGTTCCTTCACACAGCGTATTTATACTTGCAGTTTTCTCTTCCTCAGAAAGGGTGGTGCTCTTTCCTCTAGACTTCTGTCTTTATCCCTAAACATACACTGCTGAGGTACAAACATATTCAACAGCCTAACCTACTAAACATTTCCAAAAATAAGTATCAGTGTTTAACTCTAGTTGAGTAACTTTCTGACCGTCCAAAACTTTGCTATCCTAATGTTGTTATTTGTATAACTATGAATGGTATGTTTGACAGCCTCATTAGGGAAAGAGATGTTTATTTTGATTATCACTTTGATCTGACATATTTTTTGCATTTTTATCTGAGAATCTCGAAGTGCTTTAAGGCACTGACACAAGTAGAATATATTCTACCCAAAGCTTATTGCTCTTTGCTCAGCAATTTATCTTCTGTGCTCATTTGTTAGCACACATGCACAAAGCACAGTAGAGATAGGGCAAAAATTATTATTGCCAGTAAAAAGGCAGCTATGATCTGGCAAGCAGAAGGGCGAAAAGCACATATACAAAACCAATCGATTCCAGCCCCCTCTTAGTAAAGCTCAGTTTTCCATTTCCTGTGCGTAAGGCAGATAGAGTCACATTAGCACTTCTGGCACCTACATTTTTCAACCACTCAGACCACAGAGAAGCCATGAGCTTTTTAATATACCAGTTAAATACCAAGAATATGAACACCAGTGACCACATATCAAATGCGGTGTCCACATACAATGAAAAAAGAAACAGTCTAATTTGTCCCATTACTAATATCCGTAGTTAATGTTGGGAAGGAGATGCCCATGAGAGACTGCCACTAAAGCACCTGCAGATAATTTATGATAGCTGCAGTCTCTCAAACTCATCATTCTTTTCCATAAAACTTCAAACATTAGATTTACATGATGCAACCCCTATCTCCTGATGATAACCAGCTCCTTCATTTGCTGAACTGTCTTGTCCAGGTAGTTTTTAAAACAAACTCAAGGAAGTTAAACAAGTCTGAAACCTACACAAAAACATTACCCAGAAACTTACACCTCAAAAAAAACATGTCTGTAAAATTTAGAGTACAACATTTTTGTGGGCACCAATGAGCAAGAAAAATCACTTACCTCATAAAGGAAATTTTACTAAGTATATTAGACAGAATAAAATATAATCTCTTACAGGAAATCTCACCCATCTGCAGCAGTATTAGAAATATATCCCATCATTGCAAGTATGCAAAGCTTATATAATTCTTTAATTTTGGAAAGTGACATCTTAAAAAGTAGAACATTTACTCTATCAACTTCTGTGCAGCAAAGTCAAGAAGTTTAGCAAGCTTATCTGCAGCTAGTGTTAACTTTTCATTTAATCGAATCTTAACATCAAGGAGAGTCCTGCAGTTGAACCACATGAAAAGACCTATTGGAGACACCAAGCTTACTATATAAAAGGTTGCTTTATTTATGCATTCTGTGGTAATAGTCAGTACTAAATGTTTCTGTGAGGCAAATAAGTTACTTTAAAAATCCAGAACACCAGTGCAGTTATAACACAGTTGTATTTCATTTTTGTTTAATTTTCTTCCTTGTGTTGTTTTAAGAAGGATATGTAGTATTTGGTTTGAATAAAAACTGTGTTTGTCTGTCAGATAACATCCTGCTAATCTAAATAGCCAGTTTTCAAACACTCCAGTTTTTATTCAAATTCCCAACATCTGCTCACAATAAAAATGCTGCAGGAATGATAACACGCCTGCTACTGGGAAGCAGTGCTTGCTCTGCACAGTTGTCATGCCTTTGCAGAGATATTTTTTGTAAATGCAAATGCAGAATACATACACATTGCACCTGCCGACTCATGGCCAATAAGTTTGTATCAAGGCTCATTTCTGTTCAAATAGGAAGGTCAAAAGAGGTTAGGAGTTCCAAGCAAGGCTTCACTTGCTTAACAAAGCTGATAATTGAGAGAGAAGCAGCTTCTGCAGATTGCCTCTGCCTTGCAGTGCTTCAGGAATGCTACACACCAGTAAAAGTATAGGGATGCCTGGGGCAATTTGCTTTAAAAAACACTCTCTCACGGGCTCTGCCTGTGAACACCAGGCTCCCACCCAGGAGCTGGGGCAGCAGCACTATGCAGTTTGCAAAGCAGAAGCAGGTATTCGTCCGCTTTGCTAACCTATAAGCTGTTAAAATATCAGTACCTGGGGAGAAAGGTAGATCCTAAAACTTTATCTCCGTTTCTTCTGAGGCTGTGGAACTGTTCTTGGAAAGTTTTCTGCACATCACTGGCTATTGGTAGCATCCTCCAAGCTTTTTCTTTTTCTACCTCCAAAATATTCATGTTTTCCATGTGAATGCAAAGAAATATCACACAGCTGAACCTACCAGGAAAGAATAGATAAAGACACGGCAGCTTCTGGAGCAGTGCAAGGAAAAATAACAGCTACATATCTGTCTGGGAGCTCCAACAGCACGGAGGTGCTGAGTTAGAGAGGTGAAGTCCCATGAATAAACAGGGACTGCTAGACAATTTCCAAAGCTTCACGTAAACATCCAGCTTTATTTTAAAAAACACACCCGTGTTTTGGTTAGTTTTATATTTCTTACTATAATTAATGCTAGTTATTTTTATAGCAATGGTTTCTATATTGATTTCATCTTTGATAGTGACATATCAATATTGCATTTTCTTGCTTCTCAATTACTACCTACATGATTTTAAGTTTTACATGTTTATACTTTCAGTTCATAAATCAATCTATTTTGTTCAGCTACTAAGTATACTTTTTCCTTATATTTTAAAAGCAATCATGGATAAAATCCACTCAATTTTCCGAGGAAAACCCATAAGAACTGTTTTAGTCATCCTTCTCCTGTCTCTCTGGCGGTAGCAGCAATTCTCTTTTAATGTCCAATTAAAGGCACTACTGTGCAATGTCCAGCCCAGACCTTACTGCAGCTTCAGCTTACATGCCCATTTAAATTAGAATTGGAATAATGTACAAGTGAAATAGGAAAGCAAACTTAATCTGTCCTGTGTTAACAGCTCTAGGATTCCAGCTGGAGTGTATGAGAATAACGGTGCTCTTAGCACCAAAAGCTTCCAGAAGTTTGATGTATGCACACACACATACAGAACTTGTTTTTAAATACATTTTGAAATGAAAATACCAATGAAAGATTCAAATGTAAAAATAACTTGGTGGAATTTTGTAACAGATTGTCCATTAGAATACATATAAGAAATAATAATTCACCCTGGAATCTCCTATGTTGCCTAACAGCTTGCAGTAAGTCCTTCTTGGACTCAGACATATGCTCCTCCTTTAGTACGTTAGTTCCCAATTCCATATTAAATTCAAGGAAGAGGCAAGAGAAAAAAAACAGAGCAACAGAAATTGTTAAAAGAGGCCATATGATATTTAATTTACTCAAGTAAATTGAACATGAAACCGGCCAAAGAAAATCTGATTATGCTTAGTTGCTGTTTCTTCCAAAAAAATCATGTTGGGTATGTGAGCAACTGACCTGTATTTATACAAGGAAATATGCAGTGAGCACTTGGTATTCAGAGGCTCATTAGATTGTATTGAGACCTTACCAAACGTTGCCTTTTTTTAATTTGTGAAGGGCAGATTACCATTTCACCATGCTGTTGCTATGGCAATACCAGCAGCAAACAACAGGTAGATAAGGGGATTTTGCATGTGTTCTCCAGGTGCCTGCTTTTTAACACATTTTTCAGAGCAGTATTTATTAGCCAGACCAAGACACTTATGTTACTCTGGTTTTGAGATGCTCACACTACCTTGAGCAGTGTGAGCATCATAGTCAGATGATTCTAACCTATTAGCAAAAGTCCAGGTATTTCACAAGTCCTTTAATGTGATTTTTTCTTTTGTACATGCTCATGGAAAAGTTAGAGCAAAGAACAATTTAACATTTCTTGTTACACAGCTCTTCATCATTTCACCCCTAAACTGTCCCATGCATTTCAGGTAGGTGACAGCATTAATAAGCAGAAAATGCATTTGCACTCAGTGAATTTTCACAAGAGTGGGTTTGGCTTTCTCCCTTTCAAGATGAGCCAGTAACCCAAGGTCTTTACTAATAAGGAACAGATAATTTTAAGCAGCTGCATTATGTGATATAAGAACAAGTGCTCCCCATAGGTTTAATTTATTCTCGTCAATGAAACAAAAACCCATCTATGGAAAGTTAAGTACTTGAAGATGCCCAGCAGAACCTGCTACTCCCAGAATTAAAATAATCAACAGTTATTAGATAATGTGGGCAGGAAGAAGGACAAAAAATTACGATCTGGCATTTTAGCCATTTCCCTCTGAATATCAATTATATATGAACAGAAAATGGCTAATGCGTTCCAAGCGTCAGCAGCTCTTTTGGCAGGAGAGGGAGGTGCTGTGAGGGAGCTGTAAGGCAGGCGAGATGAGGCGATGCTTTTAAAGGTTAAGGGCTCCAGCCAAGCGGCCTGGCCCGTGTGCCACGAGGGCTTTGCTAGCCAGGGACAGCTGGAAGGAGCCACAGCCCAGCTCGTGCCTCCTGCACGAAGCCATCGGTGAGGGCAAGGTGATGCGGGGAGTGAACCCAACTCTGTCCGCACCCGTAACAGAGGAAGGGGTTCAGCAAGAGCCAGAGCGACACTGAGGGCAGATCTGGCGGCAGAGTTCGGACAGGCCCTTGCGATGCTCACAGGAGATAAGTTCCGGCATAAAGGAAGTTAGAATACAGTTTTATTTTGCTGCCTGTGGCTGGCAACAAAGTGTTTGATGCACTTTTGAATATTTACTGAGACAAATGAAGCTAATTACCTTATTTTCTCATGTGTAGCTGGTACTTCAAGTAACTTGCACTCTTAAAATTATTTTGTTCTAGAGATGGGGTTATTGGGCCTCATCATCAGATGAAGCTTTCAGACAGCCCACATTAAACTTCCGTTTAAACCAGAGGGATTAGAAACAGAACGAGGCAGGAGAGCTTTAGGAATAAAAGGGACATGCACAGGAGATCAGCAGGCTCACATTTAAGCTTTTTTCTTAATTCCTTCTGCCTGCAGATAACCACCCCATTGTTCAATCAGAAGATATTTCTAAGATAATGTATAGATCATGTACATGAAAATGCATACATTTCAGCACAGAAGATGAACTGAATACGTATTTATGAAATTGAAAATATGTCTGTCAGTCCATTTTTCATATTACCCTATGCTGTGGGAAAACACAACTAGCCTCAGAAGCTGTGGATAAAAAAAATAGCAGCAAGGAATTCTGCTCTTATTTTAATAAAGAAAGGATAAACCACAGATCTCAGAGCAACATTTTTTTCTGCTTACTGCCCTACTGCTCTTTGTAAACCTAAATTGTAACAGCTTCGTAGATTACACAATATGTAATGAACGGTAGACAAATCTGTTCTGTGCAACAATAACACAATATAATCCAAGAGGAATATTTATCACTCTGCAGGTTATCAAGTTGTAACCTCAGCTTCCCTCATCTCTAATGTTTAACACGTGTTACATACAAATAGCAACAAGACTGCCCAAGGACAACAGCTTCTCAAACCCGGTGGTCTGTAGAAGGAAAAAAAAAAAAAAAAGCCTTTCAAATAATAGTGAGTTATTTTTCTCCTAACTATATTCCTCCCTTTGCTGTGCCGCAGGAGCACGGTATCCCCACGGACATGGGCTACGCGGTGGCTCCGCACCACTCGGGAGTCTACCCCGTGCACGTGCAGCTGTACGAGGCCTGGAAGAAGGTGTGGGACATCCGCGTGACCAGCACGGAAGAGTACCCGCACCTGAAGCCTGCACGGTACAGACGGGGCTTCATCCACAATGGCATCATGGTACACTGCACTTCCATGCTTCATAGCGATATTACTTTAAGTGACTCAGGAGGAGGCTATTTTTTACCAAACGCTTCAAGTTTTAGAGCAATCATTAAAATTCTGTGGTGGAGGACTTGTAAGGATGCCAAAAGAGCACATTTGTTTTGCAGCCAAAAAAAAAAAAATCAAAGACTTTGGCAACTACAAATATAGAGCTCAAACTCAGTGTACTTGTAGCCCAATCAACTATCAGCCTAGTTATAAATGCATATTTTGAAATTCATTAAACTGCCTAAGACCTACGTTTCAAGGTCAGGCTCATCTTTATGCATGAAGGGATTAGAAATACACCAACTGGGAAGATGAACAGGTGTAAGTCATCTCCTCCAGCAAATATGACGCTTCTCCCAAGCCAAGTCTTGTTTCTGAGATACACTTCTGAAACTCCCATAGCCAGGGACTGGACACGTGCCTGTTTCAGGCTGTGTATTTGTGTAAGAGATAAGTCTCCTTGCATGTAGATTTCATCTACAAAACAACCAGAAAAACATGCAAAATTTTGGCCTATCTGAGCAGACAGCTTCAGTCCTATACTGCAGCATAGAGGAAAACATGCGTAATGGAGCTGACCATGAGACCAAGATGCGTGAAAGACAATTACAAAAAAAAAAAATCCATAAGATACTTCAAAAATATTTTGAAGACAGGTCCTGGGATAGATGCAGAAGTCCCAGATAACTTGAATATTACCTACCCATAGGAAGTCAAAATTTTCATCCTCCAAGACAAAAGCAACATGCCTTAATCAAAAACAGTAAGTTACAATACAGAGCCCAGTTACTATTGGACTAGACAGCAGTGCGCTTACACAAGTATTAAAATATATTGCCAAATACAGGTTATTATTCCTGATTTAACTGAATTTAAAAAGAAAGAAAAAACGCTGATTGGTGGGAAAGCAAAGGTCTCCAGCAAGTGAATTATACTCAGTCTTGTATTATGTAATATCTCTAAGCCCTAATAGTTTTTTTTACTTACTTTTTCAGTGCCCTTTAATTGTAAAAAGCTAATAATATATCTAAGAAAAAAAGATGTTTTAGTTAAGCATATTTCCTACATAGGAAAATCTGCTAGCTTGTGGAATTCTGGCACATAATCTCATGATTTATGACGGGACACAGAACTGACCTTGGGAGATTCATGCAAGTATCCTGACAGTCCCTGTATGTAGTTCAAAAGCAGGAATGAGGGGTTAAGTTTGATTTTCAGGACAGAAGAGGTTTGAAGCAACAGTTCTTTTAGGGTTTGCAGCCTTGAATACAAATTGTGTTCAGTGTCTCAAGAACTGCAAGATTAATTGCCTGAGATAGTGAAGATGGCCAAGAAGAACTATTTATCTTTTAATAAACTAACCTTGCTAAAGAAAGAGAGGTTTGGCTCCCTCTGTCCCTCCTCCTAACTCCCCCCTTCCAAACACTAGGAAACAAATCTTTAATTATTACTGTAGGAGATGAATTAAACAGTCTGGATGAAAGCTCAGGACACATCTGCCTTGCAGCTTTTCAGTTGGCATCTGGAATTCCACATCTGCACAATTCCATTTGCTTACAAGCAGAGCAAAGAAAGCACAAGAGTCCATAAACAAGCCAGAATTGAAAGTCAGAAAGGGCTGAAGGGTATTAAGGATGCCTTTTATTTTTTTATTTTATTTGGAGTTGCTGGAGGGACTAGGAAGAATGTAAATTTGCAGAAATAAGTTAATGTCACAAAGGCACTCTTACTTTTTCCTCAGGTGCTCCCTCGACAGACCTGCGGCCTTTTCACTCATACTATTTTTTACAAGGAATACCCTGGGGGTCCTCAGGAACTGGACAAAAGTATCCAAGGAGGTGAACTCTTCCTCACCGTTCTCCTGAATCCTGTATGTACCTTCTTTTGCTATTCTTGGAACAAGCTGAACAGCAGGGAGGAGGGAGGAAAGGAGATTTGTTTTCTTTAATCCTGTTTAGGAAATAATCAAGACCCCTTGCTCTGAGGTACCAAGTAATTCAGGAAGAAATAAGCAAAAACATCTGCTAATTTCTGACTTCAGACCCTACATAGAAGAAGTTACTAGCAAGTGCACTCATTACATTTTCAGACTGTTTCCCAGCCTGTCTTTGACTACTGGTAAAGAAGGGAAAGCCCTGAATTGTCTGACCTAGACTGAAAGCAAACAATAAGGGTAGAGCAACCTGCATGATCTAACTCGTCCTTTTTGCTCCTTCTCTGGTCTTGGCTCTGGAGTCACATCTAGTACACCTTAATGGAAAGTCCAAGGCTTCAGGCTATTAAAATTTTGCTGTTGCGAGTTCTTAAAACCAGATTTTGTATAGAAAAGAAATGATGAAATTGGCCAAATGCTACTAAGTTGAAGCAAGCCTTCAAGCTAAATAGGTAAAAAAGGTAGTTCACAAAAAGGATTTGCAGAACAGCATCAGAAGCAGTTTTGTTTTTTTCCATGGTTACCTTTTTTTTCCAGTCAAGATTACATGAACCAGAAAGAACATATGAATAAAAAAGATACCTATGTGTCTACAGAGACTATATATAGATATATGCAGATACATGTAGATACAAGCCACATATCTACACACACACGTATAGTTTGACTAAAAGTGACAGTCTTGGAATGATTTGCACAGCTACACCCTGACTTGGTCAATAAAAGTCTGAACAGTGCCATGCTAAGACGTCATGCTGTCAAATTTGTATTTGTGGGCGCATGCGGTAGGTGTGATGGGGCTCGCTAAGGATCAAAGAGCAAAAGTTAAAAAACTGTAACTGCTAGTTTGAAGCCATATTTCTCTAACCAAGAACCATCTAGCAGTGTTTGAGGCAGCAAAACAGAGATGGAAGGAGAATAGACTATGAGAAAGGAGAGAAAAAAATATATACTAATTTTTGCTATTGTCCTCCCTTTTACTTCTTCTACCCAAACAAGGTATACTACTCACAAGATAAATGCCTTGTGTCCTGCAAGGTGGCCTAATTTTCAGTGGTTTTAAGTTACAGCACTCATTGACTTCACTATAAAGTTAAAGAAACTTCCTTGGAACTGGCTTTCAAATCCAGGTCACTTGATTTAGGTACCTAAATATAGATTTTGGTATCCTATAATTAGATGCTTGTGTGTGCAAGATTTGGCTGGGGAGCAAGCTGGTGTTTGAGCCAAAGAGATTTTGTTTGTTTAAAGAAATGGGGCACCTCTGTTAGGATTTTTTTTTCCCTCTATACCAGGGGTGATACTGAGCTAAAGAAATGAAATCCCTACTCTCCCCTCTGTTTACCTGAGCTCTCTTGCAGAGGGACTTTTCTTCCTCTACTTTGCTTGAGCGCAACTTGGCTCATCACTATCTCGAGATGCTGTTGGAGTTTATCCTTAGTTTCATCATACTTTGACTATTACCCACACATTTTTCACTTATCTGAAGTTTTCCCTAGGTGTAGGAAGTTCAATCTACAGCAGATTGTTCTTCCATTTTAAGAGATATACTCAAAATCCTGGGCCAATTTGGCTTTGCAATTTCCCTATGAAGGCAAACCGCAATGGCATGCAACGTATTCTGGATTTAGCTACAAAACTGTGATGTCCATGACAAAGCTAAAAGACTGTTTTCACAAACAGGAAAAGAGCAGGGAGGTTTTCTTTAGTGTTCTTCAGTACAGGCACTTGTTTTGACCAAGCTATGTTGGAATATATTGAAAGGGCAATACATACTGTATTGTAGGATCTGGAAAAAAAAGGTTTTATATCTCTACTACTAATGCTTCATTTCCTTCCCCATCTACTTCTTCGAATTTCTATCTTCCCTCCTTAAAACTTGTATTTTACTGAGTTGAGGCACACAACAGAAATACTGACACGCTCTCCTCTAACTCAGAGTTAAGTAAAAATCTGTTCTAATACAGTGTTTACTCAGGTAGGAAGAGATAAAATGATGTGCAAGCTGAAGAAAGATATACCAAAAAACCTCACCATCATTCAAGTCAGGTTGGTACCATACTGTGTGTGTGCTGACTGGCAAGAGGCACCTAGCCTAATTTCAGAAGCAGGAAATGAAGTCACCTATGTGCATACACCCCCAGCCACTTTTATCCTGGAGTTTGGTATTGTGCCGTGCTAACAGCTCACAGAGCAACAGGGAGGTCTCTTACCTATGGTGGACACAATTCAGAACTGGTGTGTGGATCCTGGATCCACAGTATCTTCTGAAAACAGACCTGCAACATGCTTATTCCACTGCTCAAGGTGCAGATTCGGTTGAAGAAATATGCTTTGAATGCAATGTGCAGCCCAAAGCGGCAGCAGCACTGCAAGAACAACAATAAGCTCCTCCATGTATAGCTAGAATTCTCTTACAAACTTGAGCTCATTAATGAACTTTTCTAGTGTGTGAAAATCAATTTATGCAGTTTTGAGAGTTTTAGAAGAACAGTACAGCATAAAGCAATGTGTGCCCTCCAAATGGATTATAGAAATAGCAACTGTGTGCAGTGGAAAGGCTTTTCCAAATGATAATTATAAAAATATTCCATTTTTGTTGAGTCACATTGAGTGAGATGCCTAGTGCAACTCAGGAATAGAAGCCATTTCCATAAAATAAAATCCTAACTAGAACGCATAGCACCCCTCCACGTAGGCTGGTTTATGCCTCATCACAGTTATCCTATTTCAGGTTTTGCTGGGAAGGAGCTGTCTGTTCATTGTTTATTTTTGTATGGCATATAACCACTGACATTTGAAGATATGTATTTTTCTTTCACCCTGTAGAAACAATGGCCCTGCTCAGAAGAGCCTTGCTGAAGTGCAGTAGCTCCTCTCAGGTGTACCGGCTTGCACACATGCCTTGCTTGCGGCATCCGCTGTCAGCCCATGGGTGCAAGTGCTGTCTGTGCACATGGCAGGGGGAAAAGGACAAGTTATTCCTGCTTGCTGAAGTGAACATCCTTCCATAGCTCTGCCAGGCTACCATGACGACTAAAGTGTCATGTGTTAAAATATAAGTATAATAACAGAAAAAAAATGAGTCCAAGAATAGCCCTTGGTTAGAAATCTCCCAACACAACTAATTACCTGCCCTGCTATACTCAGTTTTTCACCATTCTGGAAAACAGGGGCAAAAAGAGGGTCCAGATCCATAGCATCCAGCTCCCAGCCCCAGCAGGTGGTTGCTTCAGGGACCTCCACGGCCATGGACACATTCCCACTGCGTGCCGAGTTGGGCACTGTGAGAGACTTCCTGGACAGGTTTATCCCTGGTCATTGCTCTTTTGTGCAAATTTCAAGTTATTTTTCCTCACTTTTACCAGTTGTTACTTTTTAAAAACAGCTTCTACCAAGTGCTCAGTGGTTCATACAGATATATTTTCACTCTAATTTATGAATTCTAAGGATGACTCATGTCTGGCAGCAATGATTTAGAGGCATGCAGAGGAGGGATAAATTCCTGCCCGACAGACAAATCAAGCCAATTTTCCTTTGAGTTTTCATGTAGGTGGCAAGAATTCCCAAGCAGACGCTCCCAGGGCCTGGTTAATGCTAAAGGCTCTTGGAGTGTCAAGTTTGGGATACCTGTTCTGCACATGTAGCCTTCAAAGCAAAGCACGTAGGAAAGGTCACAGTGAAGAAATTAGGTTCAGGTTAAACCTGAACAGGGAAACTAATTCAAAAGTTATCTCACTCCTTTCAAAAAGGCTACATTTGTTTGAAGGCTTAAAATATTAACAAGCAGGTTTCAATCTATAAATAGGAAATGTGCATAGTTTGACATTGATTAGATGTTATGCAGTGACTGTTGGAGTCTTCTTTTACTATCTGTTGCAAAAAAGCAATATAACATTCAGTAGAAATATTTTCCACACCCTGGCCAGATAAGAGCTAGCATTTCAATCACAGTTATTTTATTATGTTCAATGTTACTTACTTTGGAGTTTGACAGTCTCAGAAGTCAGTTATTCACATTATCCTAGTAAGAGCAGAACTAAAGAGCAGAGCGTCAGTACTTCCACATCAGTGGCAAAAAGAAAGCAGTGTGAAATAAAGCCTAACCACTGCAGTCAGTGGAAGGACGACAAGGAAGAAAAAAAGACAACTAAAATTTCAATCAGTCAAAAAATACAAAAAAACTCACAAAATTGCTTTGCATCTTTCTACTTTTTTATAACTTTTTCAATACTAAGAATCAAATTGTTGCCACCATGCTGGACAGCAAGTATTTCTTTACTCATTCTAGTTAGATCGTAAAATACTAGGTACATTGCTACTCAAGACATATCTTCAAGCCAGACATTTAATATTAAAAAAAAGTAGTAGGCTGGTAGTTCTCTTCCCAGAATACGAAAGCTTTGGCAGTGTTGGTCCTTCTCTTGCTTTGTCTCATACAAACATATTAAGGTGGAATCAAAAGCCTGATGTGGGTGTATGTTGTACAGGCTGCAGCAACAGCTTGCAGGCTGCATTAACAGACTCCAGAAACAAGCACACCAGCAGAAGAGTTTCAGAACCATTAGGTAACACTTATTTTAGTCCAAGTTTTTGTGGATTTTTTATTTTTTTATTTAAATCAGGCTAGAGGATTGGCCTTAAAATATCTGAATTTAGTGCTATAGTTACATAAGCATGACAGAAAATCATTTGNCAGGCTGCAACAGCAGCTTGCAGGCTGCATTAACAGGCTCCAGAAACAAGCACACCAGCAGAAGTAAGAGTTTCAGAACCATTAGGTAACACTTATTTTAGTCCAAGTTTTTGTGGATTTTTTATTTTTTTATTTAAATCAGTCTAGAGGATTGGTCTTAAAATATCTGAATTTAGTGCTATAGTTACATAAGCATGACAGAAAATCATTTGGCCCTCAACAGCATTGCAGGAACCTGATCCCTTGAGAAAAAAAAAATCTGAAGTTTTCAGCAAGTACCTAACTTTCTGCTGCTCCAGCAGAAAAACTAGCTTATTTAAACACAAGTTGTTTTACTTTTAAAAAATATTAAACTGTGACTTTTCATTTCAGCGACTCTCAGGCAGCATTTCTTTTTATTCTACTTATTTACTTGCTTTAATTTCCCTCTAGAATATCTACCCATTCCCATGACGTATGTAGGGAATTCTTCCTCTTTGCTCATGTCACCAGCACAAGGCCATGCTGCTTTTGTCTTTTTATCACTTCCCTTCAAACGGCAACCAAATTCACTTCTGTGGTCTTTGGAATACTTGCTACAGGGAGCAGACAAGTTAACTGGCCTTGCAACCCATCTGCAATAAGATTCCTTCTTCCTTTTGAAAGAGCTTTGCACTGAAAGCTCTGATCTGTCTGTCAGAATAAGACATTTTCTAAGTATCGTGAGTACATCTATCATCTGCTATTATGAATAAAAACAATAGCATGAGGCAGAATGGAAAAATGGTATAAGCAAAGCAAATATACTTCTTTGCTTAAAAATATGTAAAGCATTTATAGTAAAATAAATTTAAAAGTTTTAACTAAAAAAAAAGTCTTCATAATATGCAACTAAAAGAACAACAGCAAAATAACAGGTTTCTCACAGGGCAATTTGAAGAACTTAGAGTTTAAATTTTCTATGGATTTTCTACACCATGTCAGGCTCAAAAAAAAAAAGAGGTTTCACTTTATGTTCCCTGACCATTGGTCTTCATTCAGTCTCCTGAGAAATGCTCTGACATATTTAAAGCACACACTTACAGACTGTGATATATATCACATCTTCAGTATCCTCAAGGTCTTGCAAAATTTGTTTTCTAGTTCACCTCCCTTTACTCCCCCAATTCACAGACAATAAAGAACCATCATAAATGTTTAACAAGGAAGATAAGCTAATAAATATAGCCTTAAATATGATCAACCCTTACAAACAAGAACAGGATAGTCATTTCTCAAAAAAGTCTTCGAACCAGGGAGCTTTTTATTAAGCTAGCAAGAGACAACACAAAAGGCACCTCAAATCAAACAGCAAAGAAAAAATACCAGGTTTTGAGAAGACCCAGCAAAACTCATTTGTTTGGTTTAATACTCAGTTAATTGGATTTACTCGCCATAGCCTGGTGCAATTGCTAACTCCTTGTTCTGCCCGTCTCCAAGATGGGCACGGAGGCCGGCCCTGCCTGCCTCCACTCTCCCTTCTGCTTTCTGCTCAGCTCTCACCATGCTTCAGTGTCACAGCCAGGAGTTCCCCTGAGAGCCAACATCAACTCAGTCTTAAAACAGAAGGGCACACCTGCTGTATGTGCAAGGACGAAGTTTCCAGCGAACAGCAACCCAACTTTCAGTTAAATTCAAAGTCTGTACAAAGTGGAAAGTGTCTGAACCCGCCACCTCAAACATCTCTGTCCCTGTCCTGATCGGGGCTGGGCGTAATAAATCAAGATTTTCTGCAGCCTGAACCAAGAAGGTCAGATATTCCTCAACAGATTTCCACCAAACAGCAGGCAGTTCATTGCATTCAGTGACTTCATTCACGAGATGGCTTTTCCTGTTTTTCCTTACTTTTTACATGCACACATGAATTTTGAGTTAACTGTTCTTTTTACTTGCTCTTGCAATGCATTTTATCCAGCCTTCCACTGCCTCCTTCCATGAGGACTTGCACTGGCCACCGTGCTGTCCAGACAGCCACATCACTATGAAGCATCTATAGACACACTGCACATATCTTGTGCAGAAAGGTTTGTCTCCAAAGCCAAAAGAATCAGTCACAATTGCTGGCAAGTAAGGTTTAAAAAAAGTAGAAAAAGGAAGACTTAAAACACTAATTTTAAACTCTTCTTCCTACTTCAGTTAAATGTACTGAAGAAGCTTTAACCTAAGAAAGGTGGCAGGTAGATCTCAGATTAGATTTTTTTTTGTGGGAATTTAATTATGGAGAGTGATATGAGGCTTGTGATTGAAAGGTAACTCCAATCAGAAGGAGCTACAGCCAGTCTGTAATGAAGTACATCATTATTCTAACTGAACAAAATGTGATCACACACTACAGAGACAGGCAAATTCTTTGCCAGTATCATGGGATGCTTTTAATTTTCAAGGCCAGTTAAATACATTTGCACTTTTAAAAATCTCACTGTAACTAAAGAGTTATTGTTCATTTGCAGTCTGTCAGACCTAGATGTGGTATGTCCCACATGTGCCTACTTGGAACATTTTGTTCTTTGCATTTGCCTCTCTCACTCATCACAAAAGCAGATGAGAATCACACGTTATTGCTTCAGAATATTAAAAGTAAACGCGGAGAGGGGTTAACTTATGCTTTCCACAAGAGATTTGGGAGTGTTATTATGAAACATCTTGAGTGTTAATAATATTTTTCTTTTTATTTGCTTTGTTTCTTTGAGCATAGCTGTAGAAAGAATAAAAAATAACCTTGGGCATTGTAGGAAATAGACTGCAATTCAAAAGTAATTCATAATGCCGTTCTAATATGGGCCTTGTGAATACAGCATCTCCGCGTATTTCAAGGAAAGGAAAAGGCAAGCAAACAACCTTCCCCCAGGCAAAAAGGTCAGTAGCTGTTGGGCCGTAATTAGCCAGCTACTGCATATAGGGAGAGGTGTGTTGCTCTTGGACGTGAGAAGTGACATACATTAATTCTACCGAAGCAAAAGGAGCTTTATTATTAACCAACTACATCACTTTCACTAACTTTTGAGTCAGAAATATAACAAATTTTAACAAGTAGGGCCTTATTCTCCCTCAAGGAAGTATCCATTGTCCTGCACAGACAATGTAAAGATCCCTTCCCATACAGAGGAATGACGCAGTGCAGTTCCAGTGTGTGGCCAGATGCTTAAACCAGAGGTTAAGCATGAAGTTACCCTATTGGGAGCATGCTGGCCAGAGCTGCCCGTACAAGAGAGCAGTCCCAGCAGTATAACTGCAAGAGGTTAATAGCTTTTGCCTGAGGAAGAGACCAAGAGTGATAGCGCTTCTTTATGTATGAAGAAAATATACATATATGCTCTGTATATCTAGCGTTGTAAACTACAGTTTTGGTTTTCTTCCTGCTCAGCATGTACCGAGGTTCAGTACAAGCAGCATGCAGGTTCCTGAGGAGTTTACTGCCTTTCAGTACAGAGATACCTAGAACACAAGCACCTCTTCCCCCAAGATGCTTCCTTCTGTAACAAGAGTCCTGCACGCACTGATAACGTGATAGAAATTATAGTACAAAAGTAAAAATTGAAGCCACTTCAGTCATCCAACTCCAGGTGTTGGATTAAATCTATTTCATACTTGTTCAGGCTTCTGAAACTTTTAATCATTCTTTTCCTTCATCCCACATGACAAGCCCAGTCGAAGAGAGTTGATACAAGAAGATATTACCCTGTGGAAACTCAAGCCTTCAGCAGCAGCATATTTAGCAATTAACTCAGAGCATGAAGAAAGTATTTCAAGGATAACACATGGTCCTTCCTTCTGCTCTTTCTTTCATAACATATTCCCTCTTTATGCACTCTCCACCATGTATTGCAATGCTTTATCAATATTACTTCCTAGCAAGTCAGGTGATGGCAGAAATAGTAATGAACGACTATGTGTCAACAAGATGGTTATTGGGTAAAAAGAAAAAGAATCTGTTACCTTCAAGCACACACCATACAGTAATTTATTAAAGTGTCAGGAGCAAACCTTTAAGGTAAAAATGAGCTGACTCTGAATTCTGTGATTATTGAAAATGAATCCTTAATAGAGGTAAATGGACAAGAACAAAATTTCCTTGCTATGTTTGCCATTCAAAATTAATTGGAAAGTGGCTGTTTTGAGAATATTATATCCTCTAGTGAACTGAAAAGACTTTTTTTCTCTGAAACCAGGAGTGGAGAATTAAATTAACTGAGGTTTGTTTGCTCAGAGTAGGCCTCCAAAATGGATTAATTAATCACCATTTATGAATGCTCCATAACAGAGTAGTCAGCTCTTCATAAAACTGCAAGAATAGCAACATGACAGTGGAAGAGTTATGAAAACAAATGATAAATCTTCTGGATCTCCAATTTACATCAGCTTGCCTGGCATTTCTTCCTTTGCAGTTTGAAGAAAAGTATTCTGGTGAAAATACTTAATCAGTGGTTGCATGAGGCCCTGGTTTACAAGGGGTGATTTATAGCTGTTCTCCAACTATTTATGTGCTGTGTTGGGTCTTGTGCAATAATTTCATAGCGAATGTCAGTATTGTTCTGAGAGATTTAGGCTTCCTCTACCTGGAGACTGTGAAGAGCCACATTAGTGATAACAGACATAATTCATTGCATCATTCAAAACACAATTAGAGCCAGATCTTACTTAGCACATCTGTCTCAGGAGAAATGTCAGAAACAGTCACATTTATGGATGCTTATCCAAACTAATGATCATTTTGACCATTAGTAGATACGTGACCACATTTCTGCCAAAGTTGGGCCAGCCTGAAGGATGATTTTCAACTCTAACTGGAAAAGTAAATGGAGAGGGAAGAAAATATCTGAAACTTAGACAGCCACTACTGAACTTACCATGGTTTTACCCAAGCTGTCAGGACCACTGCCCTGTAACGTGCTGCATTGGGCTGTGACTTGGGAAATACTGAGCTTCCTCTTGCCCAGTTGGAACTGCCATGTGCGCAGCAGGACAGCCCCCGAGCACAGCCAGCACCTGCACGGGTAGGTCAAGCAAGACCTCGCTTCTTTGGGGTAACAACCTTCTACCCCTAAAAATTTCCAAGTTCATTTCAGAATTAGTTTTTCTACACAGCAATATTCCCTTCCCTGGAAACTGCTGTGTATTCAGGACCATATCCAGCGTGCAGGGTGACAAAAAATCTTAACCCTAGATCATCACAGTTGAGAAATTGGATAAGGTGCTTTCAGGTGATCCGCTGCACATGCCTAGAGGCTGTGCAGCCAAGTGCATTGATCAGTCTGCACGTGCTGCATTGCTCAAATGCAGTGCCCATGAATATTTACTACGACTGCTCTTAGTTAATTGGTAGTGTGCCTACTGCTGCTGTCACACTAGTGCTCCGAGGACCATAACCACACTGGTATTGCGTGGACAGAGCAAACAATTATATATCATGTTCCCGGGGATCTGTTTAACTGAAGTTTGACATTAAAAGACTAAACATGATGTTTTGAGCAAAGCACTGAAAGAACAGTGGAACAATGGAGAGAACTTCCATTAAACAAATCAAGCAGGAAGAAAATTTCTGTGACTATTTTCCACTCACCCAAATAAGAGGCCCCTTAAGACATTTTGAAAATTCTGAAAAAGTAATTACTCCTGCTGCAAAAATATTTAACCTACACTAAACAGCCGCTCCTGCTGGTTTATCTGCAGTGCCTGCATGCTACCGGAACATAATGCTACTTAGTGATCAGGTATTTAGAAGCAATGACATACAAACAGAGGGCAAAGCTGCCCCTTCCCTGGAAATGATGCCAAACCCGGGGGAAAGCCTAGTGAAGGCAGAAGCAAGCCAGCCTGCAGGCTGCCCACAAGGCTGGCCCAAGGGCACAGCGAGAGGCTGGGCTCGGGTCTCAGGAGCGCCGTGTTAGGAAAACCCTCTCCACGGTCAGTGCTGCCATTACCTCATTGCCATTCCCAAACCTACAACTGTTTTACGCATACACGGAAGCACAACATTATTTAGGATTATTTTGCAATTTTCTTAAGCTGTGATGCATACAAGACTTGCAAGCCTGCTCAGGCGCTGCAGGGGACCACGGAGGGACATGGCCAGAGGCATCACTCACCCACCAACCCAGGCAGACCATCCCACTGCTGGGCAATCAGTACAGTGTCATGACACGAAGAAAATTATTGTTATATTAGGTCTCCAATAGTCAGAACTTCAATTTACTGTGGTCAGTGAGGGTAGGAAATAATTTAGTATCAAATTGATGGCAAGGAACACCCAAATTATTAATTGGCACAAACTAAGTGAAGGTGGGCTGATTTTTATCTGCAGAGGATTGTAACTAAGGAAGTTGACAGCCTTAATCAGTATTCTGTTGTGGCTGGACGGGCGTTAAGGAGTGTGCAAAGTGCGCTGCTGATGAAGTGAGTTATTGATGGCCGTACAGGCTCCTTTGATCATCTTCGAAAACTGAAATCCAGATCATCCAGAGTCTTCAAGGCTGCTCGTTTGGTAATACTTTTGTCATGTTGTCAGAAACTGCTGGATACAAATCTGGCCTGAGACAACAGCACCCAAATCTGGTAATTTGAAGTTGGCTTTGTTCTCAAACCTAAACTGTTTGAGATATTTATATTAAGTGTTTTCCACGAGAAAACAGATAAATAAAAATCCTACATCTCTTTTTTTTCACCTAGAAGTATAGATATTCTCCTATAGTAGGAGGATTGAATTGCTCTAGATTTTTTGAAAGGTTTTGTAGTACCCACAGATATAGATGGCAACACTGCATTTACACAGAGCTTATTAAAATCTGGCCATCATTAGATATACTGACCACCATTGCACAAGGGTGATAAGTACACAAACATACAAATAAATAGCTATTTACTTTTTCCTTCCTAATGCTGCTACACATTGACTTTAAGATCATCAAAAGCAGCAGTCGTCTTTTGCAGGCTCTGATAGCAGGTCTTAAAATAAATATTTTTTAAATTGCAGGTGATTCAAGGAAACATTATATGTAAAAATAATGGAAGGGGATCTCCTAACCAACTTATTTTGTTTAGGACCACAAGCTTCAGAGGTATCAAATACACACACAGCCTGGGAAACAGCTGCTGTATTGAAGTATGGTCATGATTTAGCCTTTGTTTAAAAACTGAGGATGAGGTAGAGACCAGAAAATAAAAGCAAACATTGATATTTTATTCTTATAGTGTTAAGTGCAAGGCACGGGAGTTGCATTGATAGTAAAAAATGTTTGATCATACCAAGTAAATAATGAAAAAGGAAAAAATTTTCCTAGGTAGATGAGAAATGATTTTCCTTTTTGAATAGTAAATGTTAAAACCTAAATAAACCAAGATATCTCTATAGCTCTCTCAAAAATTTATATTATCATTGATTCACAATGGCTAATAACTATGGGCATGGGAAATAAAAGGCTGGTCAAAATCTTTCCCCTCAAAGACAAAAATTTATTTCCAAATACTGCCTTCCTTGCTTTCTTTAGAGATACCATGTTGGAAAATATTTGATTATCCTGTCAAAAATACCAAAAATAAAGATGTGCAGAGTGGAAATAGGATAAAAGTATAATTTTCAGGCATATAAATGACTTGCTTCAGTAGCAGAACAGTCATGAATATGAATAGTGCTGAATCCTAGAAAAACAATTTGTCATTATTAAAATTACTGCTTTGTCAACACGGAAATCTCACTTCCCGCTTCCTTTCCGTGTTCCCTCACAAGCAGCTGCGTGAAGGGCCCCAGCGCCTGGGATTCATTATCAGTGAATGGGGCTCTGGCTCATAAGGTACAAGAAAAATCTGTAATCTGTAATAGGAGGCTGTCAGGATGTGAAATATATAAAATACTTGAAATTGCAAGAGGTATTTCTCTGGTCAGCCTAGCATGGAGCTACTTGGTATTAGTAAATGGACACTTGACAGTTTTGCATTTCTCAGCCATGACATCCCATTTACACATTCAGAAATACAACTTGCTGCCATCTAGATCCAATTACGAGAGTCTGCTCGTGGAGCAACTGTAGACCATTTTTTGAGCACAATGGAAGAAGAGCAAAACCCATTTTGAGGGAAACACTTTTGTAGGAAAAGGCAGAAAATGGGCTACCATATTTCTACACAAAGAGGATGCTTATGCCATCTCTTTCCCCATGCCTGTTTTGCCTAACGATGAGCTTCACACCAGTTTTACAGAAAAAGAAAAGTCTTCCTTTCTTGCCAAGTTTTATCTAACTAGCACAGAAATCAGAAAAAAAGAATAGAGATATTGCACAGAGATAGCACATGCCAAGTTCCCCTTAAAGGGGTAACATCCGCATGCAAAGGTCCATCCCCATCCTTTGGCTTTCCGTCATGGCTCGGGGCAGGATGCTGAGCCGAAGCAAAGGACGCTGAAGGGAACTCTTCCTATTTAATTATTGAGTGCCCGAGAGGATGACTTGGATCACATCATTTATGTATAAGTTTTGTAATTGTTTTATCCATTGCAAGTGCTGGATCGATGAATAGGCACTTTTCTAAATATCGGCATAAATAAATAATAGGACTATCAACCAATATTTGATTGTCAATATTGGAGAACCCTCTTTGAACCCAGCAATACCAACAAAATAGGTTGGGTTATGCTTGAACACCAACAGTCCCTTTTTTCAGGGATTTTTAGTTCTAGAACAGGGACATAAATTATTAAAACCAGAAGTTTTGTGCAAATTTTAAATAAAATGAAAAGTACAGGTAGAAGAATGTCAGTGGTGAGGAAACGTGGGCTTCTGGCAGCACACTGGAGGCAACCTTAGCCTCAGCTCCTGCGCAAGGGATTGCTGTGCAGATTCCCATAGGTCTGGAGGAATTTTTACTAGCAGAGGATGTGATCATAACCCTCAGTCTTTCCGAGATAAATGCTCTCAAATGAGATGTAAAGTATTCTTGTGCTCCCAAAGCTCAGTGATTTTTAGCATAAAACAAGTCTAGCAGCAAACACATGCATATATACAAAAGATGGGATTTTAAAAGCAGTTAATGTCTCATTTTTTGAAAGACACTTCACAGTTTTAGCTTCAGAATACTTGGGCTCCTGGTGGTCTCCTATTCTGATGCATTTAAGCCTCAGAAATCATCGCTAAGGCCCAGCTAGGGTTTTCAAAGCTATCGCTAAGGTGCTGTGTGGGTCACCCCACCATTATAAAACTCCTGCTGGACTCCAGTATTTCTCCCCATCCTGCACGGCAGGCCCTGGGGCATTTCCCAGCCGCGGGAGAGGATTCCCAGGGCTGGGAAGTGCCCCAGGGTGGGAGCTGCCAGCAAGGGAGGGAGCTGCCACGGGCAAGCTCTTCGCAGCCCCACGGGCAAGGCCTGCCCGCTGCTCGTGGCCCCGGGAGCCGAGCGCAGGGCTGCAGCCCCAGCTGCGTCCCAGGGCATCCGGACACTGCGGGTGCTGAGGGGCAGTCAGGGAGCAGTTCTGGCTAGGTGAGAGGCGCTTCCTTCATGTCGCCAGCGAGCAGAGGCATCGCAGGGCTGGAGGCAAGAGAAGGAGCCAAACACCAGCAGTGAGCTTTGCAGTAGTGTTTTTCCAAGGAGATGCCAGAATTGCACTTAGCACAATAGCAGCACAGAGCAGCAATGGGGACACCGGGATGCAAATCCAAAGCCAAGCTCTAGCACAGCAGGATTCCTATAGCTGCAGCCGTGCAGTTATTAGTATAGCTGCATATACCCGACCTCATACCCACGGTGCAGCCATCAGTGCCCATCTCCAGCTACACCACCGTAAAGAGCCGCTCCTCTGATGTTTAGGATGTCTTGAGCTACGTTGTGTTTAGCAAGAGTACATCGTTAATGGAGAGTTAATAGCTACAACTAAATCTAATCACCATTAGACACAGCAATATAAACTGAAGCCTTCACCCAGCACTTTACAAATACGTAATAACACAATATTGTTGCACATAAGCCCATTGGAAAGGCTTCATTAGCTTTACAAAACGCTTCTATGCGGGCAATGCAGCAATTACTCTCACTCTCATTCTGCATATTACTGAATTAAACTAAATGTTAAAATAAAAAAATGCCTGTCTTTACATGTTAATCAATCAGGTATATTATAATGTAGTGAGTGAGTGCTTTTAGTTAAGGCTGTACCGAGATTTATATTTACAAAAAGAAATAAACGTTTACTATGCGTGCATAGTTATATAATAGATTTTCTCCAAAGTGCGCAACCAAAACCAAGTACAGAAAGCAGTTTCTGGACACTTTGGGGCAGATCTATTATGAAATAATGTTACAGTAATTTTAAAAACAAGCCCTTTAAGTGACAAGTTTGGCTTGTTGCAGACCCCACTTGCACACACAGAAGCATACATAAGCACACAAGTGCATATAGAGACTGTACTCGCAGAGGGGCCAGCTCTCTCTCTTCAGCGGTAATGCACCTGATGTTTAAGCCCACCCCAAACCTGAAGCAGAGCATGACGCGGGGCGCGCAGGCAGGCGCAGGCAGCGCCCCAGCCCCGGCGCAGGGCCGCCCCGTCCCGCGGCTCCGCGCAGGAGGGTCCCGTGTCCTCGCCCGGCCGCCTCCGCTCACAGCAGGTCAGGTTTGTCTGTACTTCACTAACCAACTGTTGTGACTTGAAAGCAAGGAAAGCAGTAAATAAGCAGACTGAGGACGCGGCTTCTCTGGGATGAAATATCCGCTTTTCCTTCCCTCTGCCCACCCCGCCGAAGGGGGAAGCAGTTTACATAATTCGCCAGCCAGAAAGGCGCATCAACTGCAGGTGGCCTGAGAAATCCAGTCCCACTCCTTCTCCTCCTCTCCCTTCCTTTGGGGAATAGAGAAATTACAGACCTCCATGCGCCTATTCGTAATATTAATAAAAAGCAGGTAGCAGGAACTGGGAGAAATAGGCTGGCATTTGCTCTGCCAACAATTTGAATGGTGGCAGCATTGAACAAAAAGCAGGATTTTGTCTATCAGATTTTTTAATATATTTGTAAAAATACAAAGGCAGTTCATGCTTATAGCTTTGAGTCTTAACACTTAATGCTTTTTTTCTCTTGGAGAGGAAGGAAAGAGGCTAAATTACCCTGGAAGTTTTAATAAAAATCCCATTGACTTTGAAGCGCCATCCCTGGGAATTAGATACTTGGATAAGGAGACTCTTCATATAGATAATTCTTCCCCTTTTAACTGATGTTAGCAGCTACTCTCCTCTCCCAGATGCTTCAGTGCCCAGCTTTGTCTAGTAGATGCTAGGGTGGATCAGAGGTTATCCGACTTCCCAAATCTTTAATCAGCCTCACAATTTATCTTCTGCATATCACACCAGCCCTCCATGCCTCAGGCTCCTCACTGGCAAAATATAAATCTCAGCACTTAACTTTTTAAGATCTTTTCAAATCCACATCTGAAAAGTTATAGTTGTTTCTTATCCTCATACAATAAGATGGGAGGATAAAAATAATAATAGCAAATACCTCTATAACAAAAGGGTCCCAATGGCAGAGAGGGTAAAGTGGTAGGGATGGAAGGCAGCTGCACTAGAGGCAGCAAAAGGGAGGCAGCAAGCGAGCTCAGGACCAGATGATGGAAAGCAGACCAATTTCAAAGGGAGAGAAGAGTTCAAATGAAGTTTTCATACCTAACCCTTCAGCACTGACCCCCATGTCAGCCTCTCAGGATATCAGTGACTGGGCCAGAAACAGGGCTTCCACATGGCACACACCGCTCGAGCTAGCTAAACCCAGGCCCAGGCTTGGCGCAAGGCTGCCAGAGCCTCCCCCGCTGCCCCGCGCAGTGCCCTGCCGCCTCCAGAGCATCACCCGGCCCTGCAAAACGCAGCACCGCTGCGGGCAGCTGCACTTTCCTGCCCAGCAGCAGCTACAGGCGCTTCTGTGGACACCGGTGCCGTGAGCACAGACACCTCTTACCCATCTCCCGTTACCTCAGCTGATCCAGACAGAAGGGGCAGAATTAAATGTGCTTTTACACTATATACAACACGGTTTTTTTCTCCCCATTCAAATAAGACCAAAGGGATGAAAGAAGTCAAGAGACTTAGCCAAGATCTTTTTGACTCCATGAAGAATGATCAAATGGATGTTTTGGATTAGGCAGCTCTCTAATTAAGTTCTTAAATGAAGATGACCTAATCTCTCTCATATAGACATGCTTTTACATTAACAAAATCTTATTCAAGGTCAAAGTCAAAGAGCAGAAAGAACAAGTAGATTTACTTGCCTACATTTTATTTGCTGGAACAATGTTATCTGGCACTGACAAACTCCTTGGCACTTACCAAGAACAGAAAAATACTTCAGGGACAAGTTGATATTCGCTACCAACATTTCTTAAGCATTTACTTATTCATTTTCTCATTTTTAAACAGTGTATAGGAAACACTTGTCACATTTTTATGAGCAGGTATCAAAACCAGAATAGAAGTGTTGATTTAAAAAAAAAAAAAAACAGTCTGAGAAACCAAAGAAGTTTCACTACCTTGCTTATAAACTTCCAAGTTAGCACATACAGACACACACAATGTAGGGCAATTTTAATGCCTGCTCCAGTTATGTCAAACACTTTTCAACCATAAAACACACAGGCACTGAAGGCTACAAAGTCCAGCTGATAGAGCAAAAAAAAAAGAAACTCATCTTGAGCAGTTGCCAATCTTTGCTGAAAGGAGTCTCATAACAGAATATAATGAAGGATAAGTTACCTTTTGTGGAATAAGTGGGTGTAGTGCAAACAAGCTGCAGATGAGTCATAAGGGACACGTTTTCCTAAGTTGCATCCTTCTTCACCTTATAGAAATTCTAAAAGCCTTATAAATAATTTAAACAGACTAATGGACATGTTTTTAAACATTGTGGGCTATTTTATTTTATTAAAAAAAAAAAAAAAAGAAGTGGCACATTGGCAGAGCAAAAGGGTATAAACAGAAAGCCTGGGGCTTTTTCTGCTGTGGTTATTTTGAAGAGCCAAAACCATGTCTCACTATAAGCACAGTGTTTCAGGAACAGCACTTTCCTCCTGTAGGACCCATAACCACAAAGCAGCAACATACTAAAGAGCAAACTCACTTTTAAGGGAGGAACAGCAATTTGCTATAGGAAGACCTCAACAGCCCCGGAGGGCACAGAGTACCGAGAGGGACACCCACAGCCGTAAGCACTTGATTGCAACAGCACCCATCTCAACACTTCCACTCTGCTCAGTGCAAACCCTGAGGAAACGCAGCCCAAGCCCCAAAGCCCCCCACCACAGCAAGAAAGCACAGGCACCCGGACACGCTCTCGTGAACCAGCACACTGACCTGAACACGCTCGGTGCAAAGTGCCTGCAGCTGCCTGTTCCCCTT
The DNA here is from genome assembly GCA_013389825.1 of Crypturellus undulatus. Classification (NCBI taxonomy): domain Eukaryota; kingdom Metazoa; phylum Chordata; class Aves; order Tinamiformes; family Tinamidae; genus Crypturellus; species Crypturellus undulatus. Next base: position 234,587 of record VWPW01020041.1, read on the forward strand.
CCTAATCTGCCTAAAAGAGACTCTCCTGGCTGGGGATACCCAGCTGCAAGGCAAGCAGACCACCCCCGGCCCCGGCAGACGCGGGGCTGATGCCCTGCAAGCCCCGGCCCGCAGCGGGCTGGCAGCGGCTCCCTCGTACTGCGTGCTTGAGGCACCAACCTCCTCCATGGCTTGAGATACAGTGCTCGGTGTGCGCATGTTAACTGGCTGTATGAAAATAATGCAAAATATACTGTCTTCATCCTGAGCATCCGGCCTGTCGTGTGCCCACACCTCCTGCTCGGCACCATTTCACCTGGTTCTGACAGGTCCGCTCTGCTCCTGTGGTATTTTATGGTTCTTCTGCGCTTCGGTGTAGCATGAGAGGGCTCTGTCATAAAGGTCACCAATAAATCCCCCCGATAGGGAGATATTTTTAGCTTTGAGCGAAGGAGCCCTTTTCACATAAGGCAATACGGGATTTTTTGATACAAAAGAATCTGCATAGCTCATAGCTGGGGTAGATGCACGGGACCTGGGGAAAAGCAAAACTCCTGACATCCGTGGATACAATATTTTTACCAAGTGACCACTGAGCTCACCAGCTGCTGGCACTTTATTTTCCTTTAGCAGCCTGAGACACCATGAAGGCAGAATAAGGAAATGCTAAACTTCCCACCATCCTGTTCTGCAGTTTGCTACAAGCAGCCCTATAGCTCTGATTTTTTTCTTTCATATTAGGGCTGTCTCCAAGCATGATACCTTTATTAGAAGTGCCCTGCTGGGCATACCTTTTCACTTAACTGCTGTTGTCACATAAGTTAATCTGGACTTTCTGCAACTAGGTTGCGTATTACTGACGGGTTACTTCAGAGCTGTGACAGGGGAAAAAGTATGCACGCTGTTTACTTACCACTATGTTGTTATTTCTTGATAACTGTGCAATTAAACTGCTCTGTCAGCGGGTCTCCTGTCTGCAGCCACTGCATGGACCTGGGCAGTTGAGTAAAAAATTTCACATTGAAAGCACCCTCAAAAAGCCAAATAATGGCAATACACAGATAAACCAGGCATTTGCGGTGCTGGAATTGAGCTTGATAGCCTCGTACAGAGAAAACCCTGGGAAATACATTCCTCGCGCTGTTCATACATATTCTTCTCTTTATCTCCCTGAACAAGAAGATGAGATCTACAAAGCAGTGGCCATGTAAAGAAGAAATATAATAAGGCTGATAAATAGAAAGAAGTTATATTGCCTTTAAGGGGAAATCAGTGAGAGAGATATTTAGCTGAGATATCATTGTTCATAAAGGCTCGGAAGTTTTGTGTTTCGGGTCTTCCTTATCTACCTACGGTGCTGCCGTCCCCAAAGCGAGTGGCAGCTCCGCGCATGGGGCCATGGCACAGTAGGCGCTTTGCGAGCTGATTCTGCAAATAATGAAAACCAAAAAATCCTCAGAAATGTGGGGGAAAGGGTGGGGGAAAACGAGGACTGATTCCAGCCGTCAGGGAGCGCAGAAGTGGGGCTGGTTTAGCATCTGCTGCTGGTTGTGGGTGAGGACGCGAGAGCCGGCCCGACGCTGCCGCCTGCCCGTGTCCCGCTCCTGAGCAGCTCTCTTGCCTCTCCCAGATCAGTGTGTTCATGACCCACTTGTCCAACTACGGGAACGACCGCCTGGGGCTCTACACCTTTGCCAACCTGGCCGCCTTCGTGAAGAGCTCGACCAACCTGCGGCTGCGGACGCTGCCGCCGCTGCAGCTGGCGCACAAGTACTTTGAGCTCTTCCCTGAGCAGACAGACCCTCTCTGGCAGGTAACGCGCACCCCGGCGCTCCTCGGCTGCAGTGCCTGGGCTGAGAACAGACCCTTTTCTAGGGGCGGGGGAAAAAATGCCCTCTCCATATTAATTTCTTTTTTCTACGTGATTTTGCAAATTATTTGAATTTTCTTCACAGGCTTTTGTCTAGAAATGGGCTGGTTTCCCCACAGCCAGTATCAGGTGCATTAGAAGTATCCAGTTGCCCTCTCAGGGAAGGGGATGTGCAGGGGCGAGAGCAGCAAGCGTGGCAAACTGTATCTTCCATTAGCAGCAAATACTATGCAAAAGCAGGATGCATTTGATACCTGCCTTAAGAAATGATCGATCCTAACCTTTTCCATGGGGATTTTTGTTCACACATTTTTATTTTCTATTCATAGGTAGCAGAAAGATAAGGAGATGAATAATATCTCACATTTCTATTTTTCCTTCCTTTTAGACTCTTATGTAAATAAAATTGGCACTAAGCACCATGAATCTGAAAACATTTTGTCACCTAAGAAACTAATGCCTCGAAGCTATTCAAACAGAGGTTTCCATTTTAACCTCAACTGAAAGACTGATTAAATCGATGTTTTAATCTCTTTCTCCTTCCCCGCCTACCCCCTCCCTCCTTTTTTAATGACTAAACTTAATCCTCAGTCATGCAAAGCCGTGATACACGGACTCAGTTCCCACCAGAGGGACCGCCCAGGTGCGGACATAGGTGCCTATGGCCAAGTATCTGCCTGAGGGCTCTGAGCGGGGAAAGGGCCACGCTAGCCCGGGGAGGAAAGGCTGGAGCCTCGCGGGGCCTGGGGTCTGACCTGGCTCCTCCCAGCCGTGCGCAGCCCTGCAGCTTCCCTCCCTGGCCGCCCCCCGAGCCTCAGGCCTGCAAGGTGCCGGGCAGCGCGTCCCCGTGCAGCGACGTGCGCCAGGGTGTGCCAAAATGTGCGCGCTTCCTTGGTCCAGCCCTTGGGAATAAGCTCCTGGGGGGAAAGCTGGGATCTGATTAGCAAGCATGAGGCTGTGGCACGGGCGTATAGCGACTGCAGTGACCAGCAGGCGTGCAGCACACCTGGGGCTTCCCTGGCTGGCACGAGCATTTGTCTTCTTCTCTCCTTCAGAACCCATGCGACGACAAGCGACACAGAGACATTTGGTCCAGAGATAAAACTTGCGACCACCTACCCAAATTCCTTGTCATAGGACCCCAGAAAACAGGTAGGAAACTACGCAATTTTGAACACGCTGGTACCCACCCCGGGTTTGCCTGCGTGTATTTGTCTCCTGTGCGCTGAAGGCAGCTCCCAGCTGTAGCGATCATGCATTGCTGGTACCCACGGGCTTCTCTCATCGGCTCCTGCATGGCCCAAAGACAGGGACAAGTGCTGCTGTGGTGACATTGCGCTGCCTTGCTCTGCCAGGCCAGCCCTCGCTGGATGCATCACACGTCCTCAAGCAGGACAGCGTCAAAACTGCACAGCAGCCTCTGCTCCCTGTAGGGGAAGATGCTTCGAAATATGTGAGGACAAGTTGTTTTGGTGACATGCTTGGCTGACATCTTTTCAGCAAGAAGAGGTAGCTCGCCGTTTTAGGGGCACTCTCCTTGCTGTGAGATTCTGCGTTTTCCCCTGTCATTCTAGATTTTATTGTGAAAACAGGGTGAAATTCCCCTCAGGCTCATCCCTATTTAAAGCAGGGATTTAAACAGTATTAAACTACTGGCTTTGTGCTCGCAGCCCCCCCAAGGTTGGGTTTCACTGGCAGCAGAGGTGCCGAATTCCTTGCAGCAGGAGGGAAGCAGGGCGACTGGAAACACGGGAAGCCAGGGGCAGGTAACTAGCAGCCTTTGCATACACCTATTTCAGGGATAATTCTACAGTAACTACTTTCTCAGGCACCAAAAGAAGGCTGTAGATTAGAATAACAAACAGAATTAAGCTGCTTTGCTGTTTCTATCAGAATGTTTTTTTTCACTTTCAGAGCCAGCAGGCACAGGTTTGGGCGAGCAGAAAGGGCAAAGGGTTGTACAGCAGCCAGGTAGCCAGGCAGCACGTCCACCTACCGAGTGTAGTCCCCCGGTGAGGAGGGCCCACACCAGAAAGCAGCGCAAAATCATGTGCCGTCATGGGGCCCCGAGTTAGATTTGTTATTTGTATGCTTTGACAAATTATCTCTACATCATTTGAGACCCTAATTGCCAGCAAACACACCACCTTACAGGCCTCTCTGGGGGTCTCGGGACATTATTTAAATGAAGCCACGTATTCCCACTCCCCAGACAGCCATTACTGTTGTTGACAAAGTACAGAAAGTGGATGCTGAGGCAGGGAAATAAATGACTGATCCAAGATTATATAGAAATTCTATGACAGTGACAAAGAGACAGGAGATCTTGATTCACAGGCTGGTGGTATTTTGCATAGCATAAAATCACTGAAGAGCAATTTTAAAGACACATTCTCCTGCAATTTCATTTAACATCATCCATCAGTTCAGTGTTTTTTATCAAAGAAGTAACAGAAAATTATTGTTATTGTGATTTTAAAATATACTTATTACACACAGGGTTGTAGGCACTTTAATATACAAGTCACTTGGAATAGTTTTACCCCCAGGAAGAATAGAGAACAAAAGTACAGTGTTGGGAGCAACAGGAGCCTATTCCCACACTGCGCACACTTGAAGAGCCCTGGCAGCATATAGATTACTGAGTGACACATTCTGGCCCGGATCCATCCCTGGCTACATACGCGGCCACGCGAGCGGTACCGTCAGCCGCGGCGTCCTCGCTGCGCCGGGGAGCGGAGTTCGGGATGTGCAAAGGTTAGTGAGCGCCAGGGAGGGCCCTGCTCGTTCCCAGCTCCTCGAAAGCACCTCTCAGCAACAGGCGGTTTTCTTAGAAAGACGACCTCTCCCATTTTCCAGTTCATCTAGGTGTGCCTTGGTTCAGAAATACTTGCTTAAATGAATAAAATATTTTTTTCTTCTGTTTCCTAACGGCATCTCTTTTTGTCATTGTAGGAACAACAGCACTTTATCTGTTTCTTCTGATGCATCCTTCCATCATCAGTAATCTCCCTAGCCCCAAAACCTTTGAAGAAGTTCAGTTCTTCAACGGAAACAACTATCACAAAGGCATTGACTGGTAAGAAGAATAACAGAAATGAAGTCTTCCTCATTAATAGATGCTAAATCACAAAGGAGCAATTACAGAAGTATGTAAGACAGCTGCATAATTGCTGGATGAATTTGTTATGCTTGGCGTTATCAAGGAGAGTGAGAAACTCCTTCACAACAATGGGACTTTTAATCAAATCCTTAATTTAGTTTAGATGTTACAATTTCTGTATTTTTTAGCAAATGAATACAACAGCAAGCTCAGTTGTGATGTCTGTCTTCATGCTGAATAAAACCTCTTGTCTTTTCATAACTGTATCAATTTCAAGAGAGATGAGTTATACTCTTTTTCTTATAATGGGTCTTTTCATGAAGTAAAAATCTGCTCTTCAGGAGAAAAAAAAAAACAAACTGTCCATAAAGATTTTTAGCTGATATTCCTGTTATGATTTTTAAACATTGCTCTTACTGTTTTTGCTTGAGGAAAGCCTTTTGTAGGGACTTTGTTTCTCCAGGGAACAGCTGTTCTCATCCTGTGTAAAAACTGAGCTATAAGACAAACATCACATTGTACGGAAAAAAATTAATCTCCTTGGACTGCTCTCCCTGCCTGTGCACTCGCAGCGTGGAGAGTGTCCAGACCCCACGAAACTAGCTGATAGGAGCAGGCCATCACTGCAGCTGCAGGACCAGCTTCTGGAGTCGGATTGTCACAAACAATAAGGAGAAATAAATGCCTCGCATCTATTTTTCATACAGTGTAAAGAAGCAGGCCTCACACGGCCCCGCGTTTGACTCAAGCGGTGATCTGGGGTATTCACAACGGGGCTGCCTGCTCGTTCGGTCTGTGCACTCCCTGCTCGCTGCCGAGCGCTGTCGGGATTTGGGAATACCGCAAGACGCCCCTCTAATATATAACCCTAGATTGGCCTCCCCAGCTTGCCTTAACAGGGGCCACCTAAAGAGTACATATCTGTACAGGGGTGCTAGCAAGAGCAAGGAGCAACAGGACGAGCAGAGGCCTCGGGTGGCTGGAGCATCTGTGTTCCCTTTCTNCTGTCATTCTAGATTTTATTGTGAAAACAGGGTGAAATTCCCCTCAGGTTCATCCCTATTTAAAGCGGGGATTTAAACAGTGTTAAACTACCAGCTTTGTGCTCGCAGCCCCGCCAAGGTTGGGTTTTGCTGGCAGCAGAGGTGCCGAATCCCTGCAGCAGGAGGGAAGCAGGGCGACTGGAAACACGGGAAGCCAGGGGCAGGTAACTAGCAGCCTTTGCATACACCTATTTCAGGGATAATTCTACAGTAACTACTTTCTCAGGCACCAAAAGAAGGCTGTAGATTAGAATAACAAACAGAATTAAGCTGCTTTGCTGTTTCTATCAGAATGTTTTTTTTCACTTTCAGAGCCAGCAGGCACAGGTTTGGGCGAGCAGAAAGGGCAAAGGGTTGTACAGCAGCCAGGTAGCCAGGCAGCACGTCCACCTACCGAGTGTAGTCCCCCGGTGAGGAGGGCCCACACCAGAAAGCAGCGCAAAATCATGTGCCGTCATGGGGCCCCGAGTTAGATTTGTTATTTGTATGCTTTGACAAATTATCTCTACATCATTTGAGACCCTAATTGCCAGCAAACACACCACCTTACAGGCCTCTCTGGGGGTCTCGGGACATTATTTAAATGAAGCCACGTATTCCCACTCCCCAGACAGCCATTACTGTTGTTGACAAAGTACAGAAAGTGGATGCTGAGGCAGGGAAATAAATGACTGATCCAAGATTATATAGAAATTCTATGACAGTGACAAAGAGACAGGAGATCTTGATTCACAGGCTGGTGGTATTTTGCATAGCATAAAATCACTGAAGAGCAATTTTAAAGACACATTCTCCTGCAATTTCATTTAACATCATCCATCAGTTCAGTGTTTTTTATCAAAGAAGTAACAGAAAATTATTGTTATTGTGATTTTAAAGTATACTTATTACACACAGGGTTGTAGGCACTTTAATATACAAGTCACTTGGAATAGTTTTACCCCCAGGAAGAATAGAGAACAAAAGTACAGTGTTGGGAGCAACAGGAGCCTATTCCCACACTGCGCACACTTGAGGAGCCCTGGCAGCATATAGATTACAGAGTGACACATTCTGGCCCGGATCCATCCCTGGCTACATACGCGGCCACGCGAGCGGTACCGTCAGCCGCGGCGTCCTCGCTGCGCCGGGGAGCGGAGTTCGGGATGTGCAAAGGTTAGTGAGCGCCAGGGAGGGCCCTGCTCGTTCCCAGCTCCTCGAAAGCACCTCTCAGCAACAGGCGGTTTTCTTAGAAAGACGACCTCTCCCATTTTCCAGTTCATCTAGGTGTGCCTTGGTTCAGAAATACTTGCTTAAATGAATAAAATATTTTTTTCTTCTGTTTCCTAACGGCATCTCTTTTTGTCATTGTAGGAACAACAGCACTTTATCTGTTTCTTCTGATGCATCCTTCCATCATCAGTAATCTCCCTAGCCCCAAAACCTTTGAAGAAGTTCAGTTCTTCAACGGAAACAACTATCACAAAGGCATTGACTGGTAAGAAGAATAACAGAAATGAAGTCTTCCTCATTAATAGATGCTAAATCACAAAGGAGCAATTACAGAAGTATGTAAGACAGCTGCATAATTGCTGGATGAATTTGTTATGCTTGGCGTTATCAAGGAGAGTGAGAAACTCCTTCACAACAATGGGACTTTTAATCAAATCCTTAATTTAGTTTAGATGTTACAATTTCTGTATTTTTTAGCAAATGAATACAACAGCAAGCTCAGTTGTGATGTCTGTCTTCATGCTGAATAAAACCTCTTGTCTTTTCATAACTGTATCAATTTCAAGAGAGATGAGTTATACTCTTTTTCTTATAATGGGTCTTTTCATGAAGTAAAAATCTGCTCTTCAGGAGAAAAAAAAAAACAAACTGTCCATAAAGATTTTTAGCTGATATTCCTGTTATGATTTTTAAACATTGCTCTTACTGTTTTTGCTTGAGGAAAGCCTTTTGTAGGGACTTTGTTTCTCCAGGGAACAGCTGTTCTCATCCTGTGTAAAAACTGAGCTATAAGACAAACATCACATTGTACGGAAAAAAATTAATCTCCTTGGACTGCTCTCCCTGCCTGTGCACTCGCAGCGTGGAGAGTGTCCAGACCCCACGAAACTAGCTGATAGGAGCAGGCCATCACTGCAGCTGCAGGACCAGCTTCTGGAGTCGGATTGTCACAAACAATAAGGAGAAATAAATGCCTCGCATCTATTTTTCATACAGTGTAAAGAAGCAGGCCTCACACGGCCCCGCGTTTGACTCGAGCAGTGATCTGGGGTATTCACAACGGGGCTGCCTGCTCGTTCGGTCTGTGCACTCCCTGCTTGCTGCCGAGCGCTGTTGGGATTTGGGAATACTGCAAGACGCCCCTCTAATATATAACCCTAGATTGGCCTCCCCAGCTTGCCTTAACAGGGGCCACCTAAAGAGTACATATCTGTACAGGGGTGCTAGCAAGAGGAAGGAGCAACAGGACGAGCAGAGGCCTCGGGTGGCTGGAGCATCTGTGTTCCCTTTCTCCCAAAAATAACTCTGCCAGAGAGAGGTTTCTGCTGTGTCTTCTCCCTTTCAAGGGAGAAGATGTCCCTCTATGAGGAGATGCAGGGAAGAGACCTCTGCTGCCACACTGCTCTCTAGCTGTCCCGCAGCTCTGAACGCCGATGGGATCGTATGTGTGGAGGGAGACCACACGTACTTGGTTTCCACAGAAAAGTATACGGAAACAACTGGCCACAATAAAACTGGAATTTCCTGGAGCTCCTAGCAATGCTCAGGGAACTCCAAAGCAGTTTCACATTTTGCTTCATTTAAATTCTTAAACCTTTTGACTGAGTCTCCCATTTTACTTACTTTTACTCTCATTTCATTATATGTGAGAAAAAACATTCAATGGCAAAACTGAAAACTCTCATTCTGAAAAAGTCCAAAAGAAAAGGTCTCTCAGTTGTTAAATGTAACATTTTGAGATTTTGAAATGAAGCATTTGACATCTAGAAGCTTTCCCCAGTTTTTCTGCAGCTAAAACTGAGCTCACTCCAAACTGATGAGAGACTTCCCCCTGACATCCAAGTTACCAGCAAAACTTCCATCCATCAGAAAAGAAAACTTAATCACCTGTCTTCATGGAGGCGTCTGTTATTACCAGCCCCAGCTAAAAGCTGAGCTATTTTCCTCCTATTCCAGTTTTGGAGTGAGCTGAGAAAGTTATTTTTGCTTCTGAAGAATTACCTCTGAAAATTCCCCTTTCCAGAGAGAAGGCACACAGATATGTGCTGTCCTAACACTTTTTCTTTTTGCATTGCTCTTTCTAACTGCTTTCTTCCTCCCTCCCAGGTACATGGATTTCTTCCCCGCTCCCTCCAATGCCACCACCGACTTGCTCTTCGAGAAAAGCGCCAACTATTTCCATTCAGAGGAAGCTCCTAGACGAGCTGCTTCCCTCATCCCCAAGGCCAAGATCATCACCATCCTCATCGACCCGTCTGACCGGGCCTACTCCTGGTACCAGGTGTGGATCTTGCCTTGGAGAAACGGGCAGGGAAACCAGCAGCAGGGCTCAGTGACCAGCCCCAACGTGCATTAGGGCCCTTGAGCACTTCATGGTGGGCCAGCACTGCTGCTCGCCCAGCGAGATACACGAGGGAAACCAGAGCTCTTTGCTGTGTCATCCAGGCTTCGCACTCCTAAGGAACAGCCCCTGCATGACAACCTTCTCAAGTTTCTGAGGGCTCCAAAATTAAAAAAAAAAACACACATCTGAAGAGCAGCAATTTCCATTTTCCCCCTAGGAACAAAAAAAAAGCCTGTGGGTTTTCCTAGGAAATGCTAGGATACTCCTTGTCTCTTGCTGAGCCCACACCTTTCCAAAGAGAGTCGATGCACTTGCTTAGGAAGCAGAGGCACATATGCAGAGTGAGGTACAGCTATATAAAAGAGGAAAGACAGCATTAAAATAGAGCCATCTGAAAAATACTGCATCAGGCACCAAGACGAGTATTTCTGGTACTGTCCATAAGAGTCCAGCGAGGAAGGAGGCCGGGGGGAGCTGCGGGCTCGCGCTGAGGCTGCCGCTGGGCTGCTCGTGCGAGCGCCACCGCCAGCCCCGTCCCGCGCGCGGCCTGCTGAGGGAGGGACTGCGCGTTTGCGGGAATGCTGCTGCCTACCAGTGCAGGAAACCGAGTCCATGTGTAATTTGCCCTCTGGAGTGCCCAGACAGTGTCCTCTTTATGGGAGAAAAGGTATTACATGTGCATTAAAGCTAGCGGCCGTCATCCAGTGTGGCCGAGGTAGCACACCCCCATACCCTGAGAGGCAGGAGGCCCTTGGAAAGGAGGTGCTGACGAGACACATTTTTGCTGTCCATGGGAGGCAGCCGCAATTCCCTCGAGCCCTTCTCTTGGCTCACAGTTAGTCTCCCGGGTCTCCGTGACGTGTGTCTCCCTGTCTCCCGTCAGCACCAGCGATCCCACGAGGACCCCGCTGCTCTCAAATTCAATTTCTACGAGGTGATCACGTCAGGCCACTGGGCGCCCTCCGAGATACGGACGCTGCAGAAGCGCTGCCTGGCCCCCGGCTGGTACGCTATCCACATCGAGAGGTGGCTGGCGCACTACCCTGCCTCACAGGTAATTCCCAGCCCGGCATTTCACCGCGTGCGCCCACCCTTGGGAATGTTAAAATGGACCCTGCCATGTCGTTAGGGGCTATGGGGTAATTCCCAATGCAGCGCTTGGCTGCTGGAAAATGCAGATTTGTCAAAGATCAAAGTGGTTGTTGGGAGCGTGTTGATTTTCACGCTGCATCTGATGAAAAGATGCAGCCTGAGAACACTACAAACTGTGGCTACCTGGGCTTGATCCAGGGCTTTTGGCTTCCCTGCGGGGACTAACCAAGGCTGTGAAGGCTGCTAGGTCCCCTGAAAGGAGCAGCTACAGCAGGAGACCTTGTGGGAAGGTTTGACAAATTCATTTACAATATGCCAGGCCTTTCTCTAAAAGAAATTTTATCCCTTTCTCCCACTCATTCCTTTTCATAGAAAATGTCACATTTGTTTGATCCTGATACAGAATTAGCCTTTCTCAGTACTGCAGCAGACATTCCTCCTTCTGCCCCATCTTCCTTCTGATGTTTCATCGAGTTGCCTTTCAGAATTTTTTCCACAACAAATTACATAAACACCAAGACCTAGAGAACCTTCCTGCTATTACACGATGTTTATTTCCACATAGACACCTAAGGCCAACACCCTTGTGCCACAGAACATATGCCAAAGCAGCCCTGTGTCTGTGGCCTATGGTGAGAAGAAGATATGAAGGGGATAGTTAGCGAGCAGAGCCAAACCTCCCGAGGTTGCGCTTTGTGGGCCAGGATTTTCTGGAAGCAGGCAGCAGCGAGCGTTGCTTGTTTAGTCGAGGTCCTGGAGGAGTGAGAGGAGATAGGAGCTCTGCCTTTTGCTGTNCAAAGCAGCTCTGTGTCTGTGCTCTGTGGTCCAGCGTTTACCTCTGCCTATGGTCAGAAGAAGATATGAAGGGGATATTTAGCGAGCAGAGCCAAACCTCCTGAGGTTGCGCTTTGTGGGGCAGGATTTTCTGGAAGCAGGCAGCAGTGAGCGTTGCTTGTTTAGTCGAGGTCCTGGAGGAGTGAGAGGAGATAGGAGCTCTGCCTTTTGCTGTCCTCAGTTTTTTTTGTGCATTTCCAGTGAAACCATAGTCTTTTCCTTCCTTTTTTAAGGAAGCCTTAAAAGGCCTTTCGGCTCATCCGAAAGGTATGGAACGAGCAGGTAGGGAACGAGCAGCCCCTCAGAGCAGCCGGGCACGCGGGGACAGGGCACATCCTCTCGCCGGGCACCCCTGCTCCCGAGCCGAGGGTGCTGAGCCCGCGGAGCCCGGGGTGCCGGGGCTAGTACCCCGCCGGCCTCCTGCAGTGCGGAGGCTGCTCTCCCATTCCGCACGCGGGGGCACAGCGACACGTCCCCGGTAAGCCGGTGCCCACTCGTGTTTCATAGTTGTAGTGATTAATTTTACAAGATACACAACAAAACGCACTTGCGCCTAATAAGGTGCATGCAGCGAGTGCACTCCCGGTGCTTACTAATGTGCACTCAGCAATGTGCATTCACTAAGCCTGGGCACTCAAAAACTTAATAATTGATAATAAGCCTTTGTAATAAATATAAAAGGCATCCCTCCAGAAGAGTTAGTATTAGTAATACTGTTTGGCACTCTAGTAGGCTCTCGATACCTACACTTAGCATTTGCTTGTGGAAAACAACATACCCTTATATCACATCACTCTTTAATTAAGAACAAATAGCAAAAAAAAAAAGTACCCTTTGCTAACATTTTTTCAGGTTTATATTTGATAGGCTGGTGGTAATTCTCAGATAAATTACGCTCCTATTACATTCGAGCATTTAATTCCAAGATATGTATGAGCTTTCTATTATTTTCCTTATTTCATGCCAGATTTTTTACAAATACATTGTAACTTCCGCAGTGTTTTAAATTTCTTTCCTTATCTCTTTTTCTCAGAGCTCTCTGAGGCAGGTTTAGCTTGAGAGGCTTGAACTCTTCTGCTTGAGCAGTGTACGCACGAGGAATTACAAGGTGCCCACCTATACAGATCCAACATATTCAAGTACAGAAGTAAATCTGAAAAGAAGTTCAGTCATACGATTGTTCTAGCATGGCACTAAATGACATTTTAATTTAAACTCCTGCAGTCACTAGTAAGGTCACAAGAGGGAAATAATGCCATTCTTTTGTTCATCCTCGTCCTTCTTTCTAAACCGGTACCATATTTATCCCTACAGTTGCTAATCATTGATGGACAGCAGCTCAGAAGTGACCCGGCTACTGTGATGGATGAAGTGCAGAAGTTTCTTGGCGTCTCTCCTCATTACAATTACTCTGAAGCTCTAACGTGAGTCTGTGCCTCTAATATCTGCCCTCTGAGACACATTGCACATCCGCTCCTCCTGAGAGCAATGGTCATTAATAAACAGCCAGAAAACTCCACATTACAAGAACAACAACTTTGCAACACTATGCAGAGTTTTGGGGTGAAGGGTTGAGTCACGGCTTGCCTTAACCTTGCATGCATACAGTAAGTTGCAGAATAACTGTGCAATGCAAGTTCTATGTCACCCAACACACAGAACAAATGACCACTCTGTATTTTGCATTAGGCTCATTGCTGTCCATTTTGACCTAGGGTTTACTGACTGCAATAACTGCTTGTAGTGTCCTCCAAAAATACAATGAATTTCGCTTTTCACTGTTTTTTAGACTTTCTAAATGCACTATAGATGTAAAATGCCTATTTTTCCCCATGAATTCCATCTTTCTAAACTAAGATCCAAGGTCCAGATTCATGTAAAAATACCCACTGAATGTGAGCATTCGGTTTGAGATCCTCAAGACTTGATTTTTCAGGGTGCTTAGTATTGCTTTCACAACTGCACTGATTAACACGTAGGTCCAGTTGATCAGAACTGCACATGTGAGAGCCCACCCAGCATCTGCAAGTCGGAGCAAAAAACCTTAGGACATTCTCCAAAAACTTAATGATTATTGTGAAAGGCTTGGATTAAATGTTTTTATCATGCCAGTATAGCAGTCCAATAGCAGAGGCCAGGATTCATCTGCTTGCAACAGATCTTCATCCACTGGCTTTAAATATGGACAAAATACATCATGCTATAATTACGTAATTGCATGGCATAAGCACTTGAACCAGTGTTGCTGACTTTTGCCCCAGGCAGACATGGAGTCAGACACACAGCATGCAAGAATTTAGTCCCTGCACTAAATGCATGGTGAAACTGTAAGCTGCTAATAGCAGATATATAATATAAATAGCAGACCTGGAAGTGCTGGGATCAAGCACAGGCCTGGGAGTGGGCTGGGAGCTCCTATTTGCCCAAGAGGCTCTTAGTTACTTATGCAACAGGTATAAACTGAGAATTGCTCGAATGTTTGCTGCTCCTTCAGTCTTAGGAGTGGTGCTTTGCCAAAACCTTTCTTTAGGGAAAAAAAATTTTGGATTTCAGAATGTAATTTTTTAAGTCATTGGTTTCTAAAGTAGACAAAATACAGGAGGAGTTTCAATACATAGCTAAACCACTGATGTTTGAACAAATGCTATCGCACATTTCCAGTGCCTTCTGCTGTGCTTTTAAAAATACATGTACACATATGTATGTATCCTCCTTTGTGGAACTAAATTAGAGTCAGTGGAGTCAAACAGCAGGAAAAGTCTATATCAGATTTATTTGGACAGGAAAAATAGGTCGTAAACAGTTTTATATGATTATGCAGTCACTGTTTGGAGACACAGAGAATGCAAATGTGGTGCAGGAACACATGAATCTGCATGGATTGAGGGGGGAAGAGGAAAATGCATTAAGTGATGTAGCAGCTCCGTGTTAGAATTGTCAAAATAAGAGAGACTGCATAGGGTGCCTCCTCATCATTAGTGCCTGATAAGTGTATACCATGTGCTTTTAAAGTCATCACAGTGTAGCCTAAAGAGCCAGCCCTGCAAAAACACATGAGCAACAGGTTCGTCATCCTGAGCAGTCCCAGGAATGGCTTCAGGAAGACTAAAATCAACCCAGGCCCAAGGAGGAGGCTGGCCAGAGCAGAGGCTCCGCTTCAGTGCCATGCAAGAGAGCAGTACTGCATCATTTCTTATACTCATCACTAACTAGGACCTCTGGATTTTTTGGAGCAAGGGAAAAAAACAAGGGGAAATTGGCCAATGTTATAAGACTTTTGCATGTAACGCTGTTCTTAAATCCACATTGAGCTCCTCAGGTAAAAGCCTTAGGAGAGGGACAGGGGTTAGTTACATTCATGAGGTGCCTGCTCACGCACCAAAGGGACTTCTCTCCCTTCTCCCCTCGCCACTCCTTGCCACCAAGTGTGTCTGAGGGCTCCCATTTTTTAAGCATCTCAACTTAATGAACCAAAACCTGGAGCAGCTGGGACTCACTGTACCACAGCGCTTTCCTTTAGCTCCCCGGGCATCCCTGCTTCGTCTCCAGCGCTGCTAGCAGGGTGTCCTCGGTGCCGGCCCCACTCTGCTGACCCAGAGGCAGCCAGGGCAGAGCCCGTCCCCACAGGAGAGCCGGGCGCCGGGGCGCCGAGGCCGGGCCGGCAGCACAGAGCTGTGGGGCTCTCTCCCCACAGTGAGAGCCAGGGCAGATCTGATGCCGCTGTCTCGGGCCTTTTAGCAGGCGCGTGCGGAAACGCTCCGGGCGCTGCTCCTCCAGCTCTGCTGCCAAATGGCCCTCGCCGGAGGGAAGCGGAGCCGGCGTGGCAGGAGGGAAGGCGGCGGCGCCAGCCGAACGCTGCTCCCGCTGGGCCGCTGCTCGCAGCCGGCTCCGCTGGGCGCCGCAGCCGGCCCTCGTGCCGCCACGCGGAGCCTCTCCCGGCACTGGCGCTCCCCTGTGAATGAGCAACAGGAGGGAAAGGAAGAGACACGGAGCAGCAGGACTGGACTTGTGTGCTTAGGGAGATGCTTTCTGCTGCAGCGCTGCTGCCTTTCACTGGGGAACAGGAAAATTATTCTCCTGGCACAGCTGCTTTAGCCTTTTCCAGGGAGATGCCTGGGGCCCCCTGCAGCCAAGGGAGTATCAGCTGCAGCTCAGAGACAAAGGAGCAGCAAAACTCATCTCCAGAGTCTGCGAAATGCAGGGCAAAACTCCCTCGTGTGTGTGAAGGAGTAGAGCCCAAAGCTGGGCTTATTATAGACAGGGGTTTGGTGCTGGGGACCTAAGCCTTGCCGCAGAGCAGGCAGGAGCGGGCCCTTCCCAGCAGCGGGGAGGAGGTCTTGGAAGAGGACAACCGTGTGCATTTGGGTCCAGACGGATCTCAGGAGCATCCTTTGCACTCTCGCAGATGCATTCCTGCCTGTCATGTCTCTCCCTCTTCTCATAGAAGAGGGAAGCCCTGTATTTTCCTCGAACTCAGTTCCCCATCCGTGCTTCCCCATGATGGTATTCGCCTAATTTGTGAAATACGCCCAGTCCGAGCGAGGAAGGCCAAGGAAGACCCTCGGGTTGGCCAGGGGGAAGAGAACACGGTCAGGATTGCAGCAATAGTTTCTTTAAGAAACCTTTAACCATAAGGCTAACAGTACTTTCAAATTATTATTTAAATGATTATTATGAAAATATTTTTAAATATTTTAGGGATTTCCATTCTGCCAAATTACATTTTCAGAGGTCATACTGTAATTAATACTGAACACAGTCAGTTGAACTCAGCCTGAGTCATCTTACCTGCTTTTTCCCCCATCTGAATTTGCACATCCTCTTAATAATGTTCAATATACTCATTCTGAGGCAGAAATATTGTTTGGGGCATAGTTTCTCAGTTTTCCCTTAGCACAGCGCACTATATTGCTGCTTCTCCTGGGAAATTAGTGCGAGCCAGCTGAAGTACTTCACTATGCAATAAGCAGATTGAAAAAGCCAAAGTAGAAACAAACCTACCATGAATATATCTGTTTAATAATGATTTATTTATTTTTAATTGATACAGCTACTGGGACAGTTTAGGGAAGAAGAGCTAGGCCTGCAATAATAGGCTGAGCATGGAAATGTGAAGAAGGTTCGCTCTTTCCCAGAAATTAGCTGGCATATGTACAGCAGCAAAGTGCAGGTACAGCGGTGCCCTATGGATGGACCCAGGGCAAAAAGTGGCCTGCAAATAATTAACTCCATGTTCCAGCCAATTACAGTTCACCCTTTTCAAACATCTGCTGGACAGCAAAAACACAAACCTGTTCAATGTTTTATGCATGCTGCCAGTCCCACAGCAATAAATTCAAAATTTAACATTTCACGTTGTTCGCTCCTTAGTCAGTTTTAATGCCTCAATCTAAAATTGCTATGTCTTTGCATTTTAGACATCAAAATCAAATTTTATATTTTTGCTAGAATGGCTTAGACACTGTTTATGCTAGAATGCCATCTTTGGCATGAAAATAAGATTTCGAGCTAATGATATGGAGCAACCAGCTTCTCGGGTGCAGTTAGCTTATCAACAAACATCCAGAAGGATGATCCATCCTTTCAGAGGACCTCAGTGCTGCTTATTTCACAGTATTCTCATAGTTTCATAGTCACAGCACAGTAACACACCTCTCTATATTTGTACGGCAAAGGCCTGAATCTACGTAAGTTGAAGTCCGCAAAGGCAAAAGCTTTTTCTTTTAAACCTCTCTCCAATTAACAGTCCTGTCTTCTCTTGGCCACATGGAGATCTTTCCCCAAGCACATCTTATATTCTGAAGAACATAGTGCCTATAAGTCCACAAAAATAGCTGCTTAGTAATTTTGTAAAAAAAAAAAAGAACATCGCTTCAAGTGTTAGTGAGTCAAAACTTAAACATTCTGCAGGGACACACAGTGCAGTCTGACTGGAATTAAATCTTTGATCAAAATCAGGCAAAAAAACCTCACAAATGAGAGTCTGCAAGAGAGTCATGACTCTGAGGTTCAGGGCCTTGACCAGCATCAAAAAGATCAATGCTTGAATTCGGTGTCCTAGGTCCTGTGTCCTGGAGTAGAACAATGATCAAGTAGCCCATGTGAAAAATGTGGTACTTTCTGAGGTAAGTTCTTGGAAAATACAAAATCACCCAAGATGTCAGGGGAGAGGAACACCATATCCCACTCAGTACCTCAATTATATAAAGACAGGTGTGCAAAAATTGGCGTTTAACAGTGATGTTTTTGTAGCTTGGAGACTCTTCTATAAAGATTCTTCTTAAAGTATAATCCTTTACAGGTTTGACCCTCAAAAAGGGTTTTGGTGCCAGTTACTGGAAGGAGGGAAAACAAAGTGCCTGGGAAAAAGCAAAGGTCGAAAATACCCACCAATGGATCAAGAGGTAAAGGTTTTCCAGAGACTTAAGTTAATTTTCTTGAGTATGGGTATGTTGAATATTGCATTTGACTACTGAAGTAAACACATTTGTTTTTATTTTTGTTAGTTTGATGTTTTTAAAAACAGAAGCTGTTAATGAGCTTTGAATAATTTGAGATTAATCACTCTTTAAAGAGCCTCTCTGTAGGAGCAGAGCTCCGGTCCTAGGCACTGAGGGGCTGACAGGGTTCTTGCAGCAATCTGATACAAATGGATGCCAAAACCTAGCATGAAGTGGCTTTGATTGCTTGATTGTGTTTTATTTTTTCACCACTCCCAGTCCCGAGCTTTTCTGTCGAGCTACTACCGAGACCACAACGTGGAACTGTCCAAACTGCTGCACAGACTGGGCCAGCCGCTGCCGTCGTGGCTGAGACAGGAGCTGCAGAAAGTGAGGTAGCACTGACCTTCGGAGGACCAAAGGCTCCAAGGACGATTTCCTTCACATAAAACCCCTCGCTTCTCCGACTCACTTGTGATCGTCAGTAGAGGACCTCATGAATAATGCTCTTTCTATAAAAAAAAAAAAAAGAATAAAAAAAAGTAAAACTGTTTATATGCACGCACTGACAGTTACTAGCATCAACTCCTTTTGTCAGCTTCCAGGAAATAACATGGAGCTACATGGCATTATTCTGTTTCCAGACTGGGATTCATGCATAGTCTAGTCCCTCTGTTCACCAGAAAGTACCAGAAACTGTGTGTAGGACTGGTAGGCCTCAGTGTATATGACCAACGACAGTCTGTCAAGGCACAAGTGAAGGATGGGAACATCTCTCCTCGGATTATAAGGTCGGTCATTAGTTTGGTTTTTTGTCTTTTCTATTTTTTGTTTTGTTTTGCACATTTATACCCCAACCTCCCAGATGAGAAATCAGCCACTTATAATTTTGCATTCAGCACTTTGCATTTGGGTTCCTTAATTATTATATTGTATGTAATTTTAATTTATTATCATTTTTTCAAAGCATTAGCAGCCTGAGATGGGCTAAGTTCTTCACTAACCTGCTTGTATCTACTGTTAACAATAACCAATGCCCAGTCTGTCCTCTTCTTGCTCTAGCTTTTTCCCTTCCCAACAAGCTGCATGCTGGTACCTTGGAGCTGCGTGGGCAGCTGAGGTGCAATGCAGTGAGGCAACTTCTCCTCCCGGATCTCCAGGCTCTCAGTGAAACCTCCTGACTGCCCTTTTCACCTGGCATTTTGCCACCTTGATAGTGTTTTTTTTGCTGGATTACTGCAGCAGCTGTGGCAGAACACTGAGATATGGAATTATGCAAAACAGATTGTCATAACGGTATGGCACTCATTAAAATACTCTCAAAACTGTTAAAAAAATCTAGGTGGATCATCAGAGCAGTATACTGGCAAAAAATTTGATGCTTTTGTTTGTCCTGGAAGCAGTTTTCACTGCAAAGCCTACAAAATAAGAGATTGGGTTAGTCATTCAGAGCACTGTCTTAAAGGCATTTTGGAATAAACTTTTAAAAGAGTTCAATGGCCAAAGGCGTTTATTAAAGTTTTGGAGAACCTCCAGCCTACTGAAGAAGTCTATTTCTACAGACTTTCATGGAGCTGAACAGACATATCTACTGTTAACTCACATATACATATGATGTATGCATTTTTGTGCTGGTACATAGAATCATAGAATCACAGAATTGTTAAGGTTGGAAGGGACCTCTACAGATCATCTAATCCAACCTCCCTGCACACGCAGGGTCACCTAGAGCACGTGGCACAGGGCTGCATCCAAGCGGGTCTTGAAGATCTCCAGAGAAGGAGACTCCACAACCTCTCTGGGCAGCCTGTGCCAGTGCTCTGTCACCCTCACTGTCAAAATTTTTTTCCTTAAGTTCCTGTGGAACTTTTGATGCCTCAGTTTGTGGCCGTTTCCTCTAGTTCTGTCGGTGGCCACCACTGAAAAGATGCCAGCCTCATCCTCCTCACTGCCTCCCTTGAGATACTTATAGACACTGATTAGATCCCCTCTCAGCCTCCTCTTCTCCAGGCTGAACAGGCCCAGCTCCCTCAGCCTCTCCTCACAGGGCAGATGTTCCAGGCCCCTGATCATCCTCGTGGCCCTGCGCTGGACTCTCTCCAGCAGCTCCACATCCCTCTTGTACTGGGGGGCCCAGAACTGGACACAGTACTGCAGATGTGGCCTCACGAGGGCTGAGCAGAGGGGCAGGATCCCCTCCCTCGACCTGCTGGAGACGCTCCTCTTACTGCACCCCAGGACCCCATTGTCCACCATGACGCCAGGTCCTTCTCTGCAGAGCTGCTCTCCAGCAGGTTGGTCCCCAGCCTGTACTGGTGTCTGGGGTTGTTTCTCCCGAGGTGCAGGACTCTGTACTGGGCCTACATCTACATACTATATTTCTAATATTTCTAATATTTCTAATATTTCTAATACACTTAGTTTTATGTATCCACATAAAACATGTTTAGAGACCATCTTCTTAAGTGTACACATGACTCCATTCTCCTGTCTTCTTCTGGCTAGACTGCTTATAGATTTATTACTCTTCTGCAACCTCTAAGTTAACATGATTTGGTCTTTTAGCGACAGGTTTATGCTTTTAAATCTAGTTCAGCCCTGTGACTGCTCATACAAATAGAGAAAGCAAAAAAGCACCTACATGGGGAAACACAACCTTTTTATTTTGAACTGATCAGCTTCTTCCCAGAGATGCGTTGGTGTCACCTGCCTTCTCACATCTCCGTCTACCACCACCTGCCTGCGAGGGTGTTTGCTTTCACCCATACTCTTCCTCTTAGGACCTGGTACTGGCCTTCCTGGTCCCATGTAAATAATCCAAGGTTGCATGGAGAAGAGGTGGAGGTGCAGTCAGCACCAATTCCCTGCTCTTTACCTCATCACCCAGCTCTCCTGCCTCCTGCCAGGCCAGTTCACACGCAGGGAATGGAAAGGCCAAGTGCAACCCCCTGTGCAGCCCAGCCGCTCCCTGGCCATGGCAGCGAGCCGCTGCCTGTGCTGCCCCATATCTTCTGCCTGCACCTGCCATTGCGGCCCCACAGCCACTCGATTAAGGCTTAGAGCCGAAAACCTGCTATGATATTAAGGATCTGTAAATCATAATTAGGAAACAAGTGCAAATTACAAAAAAAAAAGCATGGGTACACAAGGGAATATGGAAAAATAAAGAAGCCTGAGAAAGGCAGTGTTGCCCACCCTGATGTTCTCCTGTACATGTTGTAGTGGGATTCATCTCACTTAAGTGAGGCATCTGCCTCTGAACGGTGTATTTAGACTTTATTTTATAGCTGATGGAGAGAAATAGCACCTGTAGGACACAATTCATCTCATCCTAAAGCAGACTTGTTAGACAAGTGAGATTAATCTTGCTGCCTTCTCTCCATTGATTGCAAGAGGATACTTGACCACCAGTTCAGAGGCATAGCTCAATTGTGGAAGCCTAAAATTAGGTGAGGTAACACACAGCCCTGCAATTGCACCTCACAGCTCCACAACTAAGGATAAGAGGGCACTGGGAAGGTCTATGGGAAAAGTTGGCTTTTTTTTGTTGTTTTCTTAAGGTAATTTTCTAGCTATTATCATGGGCAGTGAAGGGAGAACTTCAAAATGAACCAGGACAACCTAAACACCAAATAAAAGAAATTTAACGTGTAAAATTTTTGAAAAATGTTTGAAGTGAATTACTTTGTTAATACCTAACTCAGGCTCTTTTGATTTGTAGCAATGATAATGAGAAATACTTGACTGATGGGAATTTTGCACAAGTAGGGATTGGATGGAGAAAAAAATATATATAACTAAATCATTTGGTAAAACTTTAGCTGCTAAAATGCATCAGAAATAACTCATCCTTAATTAAAAGATGGCTTCACATCTTTCGGGTTAAAGCTAAATAAAAATGAAATCCGTTTCAGGGGGTTTTCAAGGAACAGAGGCACATGCCATTAAATCTGGCAAATTCTTTCATTTAAGAAAGAAAAAAAAAAAGGAAGAAGAAGAATTAGGTCTTTTCAAAGCTGATTTCCGTAATAGCATTATGTCCTTGAAACACAGTGGAGAGTTTTTGTAGCTCATTGCTATTTTTTCAGTTTGAATGGGCATCGCTTTACCAGGAGATCTCGTGTGTCCCATTGAACACTGACATCTGAAGTGACTTCATTATGTCTCTTATAAAGATGAAATAACAGTGTTTCAAAGCTTCATTCCCTGCGCTCCTAACAGGAGCCATCAACAGAGGCTTTCTCCAGAGCGGCACAGGACAGAGGAGCCTCTGTGAACTAGCTGTCAAAGAGCTCCATTTCCTTTATGCCTCCGCTCTCCCTGACCACCTAATTGTCGGGCTCCTTAAAGACCAGCAAAACAAATGCAATAAAAATAAGGCATTTATTCACGGAGAGGGGGCTGTAGCTGTGAACGATAACACTGGGCCTTACTTCTTATTCCTAAGCTACAGGATTCATCTCTACAATACTTCCACGTGGAGATGGCTGTAAATCAGGAGGGGTTTTGCACAGCGAAGGCCTGGAGGGCTGCAGCTGCCGTTTGCTCCCCTTCTCCTGGAAATACTTATTCCTGCATCCGCTTGAAATAGCACTGCCATGGCGCAGACCTGAGACCTGTGGGGATCTTCCTATTAATTTTGGCAGCCCCCGAGCAGACTCCCAAGGAGTTGGTTTCTATAAGGCACAGTCAATGAGGCTGCAATTTCACATGGCCATATTCATATTTGAAACCCACTCCCAGCTTGACTTCTATTCCCTGGTTGCCTTTAATTCCCTCCATCCTCCCCAGTAGCCACCCCAGTACCATGGTTAGAGCTGCTGTCTGCACAGGGGCCCCGTGGTCCCCACAACTCAAACCCTTCATGGGGTTGCACCAGCTTGGATCTCAGCCTAATAATGCATGGGGCTGTGTCTGCTCCACCTTCCTTTGGAAACAAGGTCTAGCAAGGGCTGACACCAAGTGTCCAGGGCTCCAGCAACAGTTCTGATGATTAAAGGAGGACATCTGCGCTAGAGAGGCAAGTTCATGTAAGTGAGGTTGTCTTTGGGCGAGAAGCAATCAGGATGGAATCTGAAAACTTCTAAATTATGCATTGACCTCTCAAGGTCTAGAATAAAGTGCCCAGATTAACTGCTTATAGATATTTCTTTAATAAAATTTTCTCTCCGATATGGAGTCATGCTGCCAAGTGTCCCCCAAACAAATTAAAATGGCAGAATTATAAATTCTTGGGGGAGGAAATCATTGCGTAATGAAAGCGCTGATGGGCCCAGACTTTCCGAAGTGATAATAAGGCAGTGGGGACATGCCCTGAATATGAAACAAAGCCAGACTTTTCCCTCTTGTTCCCTGCTCCTCCCCTTACTCCTCGCTGGTGTTAAATTCTGAGGCAGCCCCTTAGGTCGAGGAACGTTACTTACCCACAGATGTTTCTTTATAAATCCACCTGGTCTTATTACTTGGGAGTTATTATTTTTTTTAATATATGTTCTCAGAATATAAATATTTCCAGAAGGGAAAAAAAAAAAATCTTGTACTGTCCTTATTTTCTCTCCTTTTTTTTCCTTTCAGTTCATCCTTTTAGTGTGACTGCAAAGGTGTGGACCTGTCTATGGATTTGAGTTTTCCATCACTATCCTATCTAGAAGTTATCAAAAAAGAATTATGGATTTTCAAGCAACACAGATTCTTAAGCGTTAAATGTTCCAATGACTGGATAACTTTTATGAGACTTGGTCTCATTTCTGTAGGATTTAAAACAAAAAGATCCTCTCAATAGACCCAAGTTGGGGGGAACATTTATCCGTTTTGCCCAAGGATTTTTTCCCCTTACATGACAACAGGAAATCCTGTTGAGCAAGTACTTGGTGTTCAAGAAAAAAGAACCTAAATAAATTGTGATCACTGCAAGTACTTCTGCTGGGGGCAGCGGGGAAGGTCAAGCTCTGCATTTGCGGCAATCGTTTCAGCTGATCCCAGTGATACCGCGGGTTATCGGTTCCTCTCCTTTTGCAGAATAAACGTTTCTGAGGGCGTGCTGTATAGAGCTTTCCTTGCCTCCTCCACTTCCCCCTCTCCCTTCCTGAGCCAAATACTGCTCCTGGTGCCCCCACAACCACCTCAGCTTGCGCGTGGACCCGGCCTCTCCTGCTGCAGCAGCTTCCCCGCGCTCCGGACCATCCCCGACCCGACACCGGGGGGCTGCGGGCAGCACCGCCGTCCTTGCTCCTGCCGCGCTGGGCACAGAGCGGTCCCGCGTGGTGCCATACCGGCCCGGCCCGCGGCACGGTGCCATGCCCGCCCGGCCCGCACGAGCCGCAGCGGCCGCCCGGCCCCATCATCGCACCGGGTTCCCCCTCTGCGCAGCTGGAGGGAGCGTAAAAGGGGCGTAAAACTTCAGCCGCTGCAAATTGCCTTCAAGGGGCTTCAAACTGTGCGCTCGGAATTACCTGATACTGACTTTTTTTTTTCCTCTCCTAAAATATCATAACACGTCTTCTCTTTTCTATTATAAGATATTCATTTGCTTTACAGACCTATGTCAGAATGAGGTTAAATCAAATCAAAGCCAAGAATTTTTAATACAAGCCTTACAGAGTAGCAAATTATGCCTCACTAGGGCCTTTATAGTTAAGTAAATTAAAAATGACATTATAGACATCTTAATACCCATTTCGACTCTTTTTTCCTGGATCTGTCTGATGTTTTCAGGCAAGGGAGACCTACTAGGTAAAATTTTCAAAATACTTAAGACTAAGTCTCTTGTTCAGAAATGACTTGTGGGCTTTAAAAACCCCAAAATCTACTGGTTCTCTAGGATAACTATTTGTTATTAACCAAGTCAGGCACATATATACTTTTAAAGGCCCGCACAGACATCTGCCTCTCTGCTCCTCTGGATCCCCAATGCCCTAATAAATCTAAATGATGACATTAATGAACAAATGTGACCATGATTTGCTGCCCCTCACGGCTGCTCATCATTTCTTGGCCATATCTCCCTTTTCCTTCCTATCCCTCAGTGAGAAAGGAGCATGTGGAAATCAGGGCTGACAACTGATAATAAATGTCAACAATACTTTGATTTTTACCCAAAATGGGCTTTACAGGTTCAGTCAGATTTCCTGATAGAGTCTTGTTTAGTAAAAGTACAGGAGAGTTCTTCTGTAAATATACGATTTGCTTTAAATTTATTATGCGTTTCTTTTACTTCCTGGAATCAGAGGATTCCTCCCCCCACAAATGGAAACACAGGAACCCAAAATAACATTCTGGGTTCATTTTTTTTTTTTGCAGAGGACTCTTAATACACATGAAGCTTGTGAGGAGAGGAAGGCCCCTTTTTTGTATATGCAAATGTCCACATTTCAGATAGAAATTGATTTATAGAATTATGGATATGAATTCTAAATATGATTTATACTCCAATTTACTTTCATGAAGAATTAAAAAGTGCCTAGGGAGAGCAGATTGGTATTTGCATTTCAGTCAGCTGCAGCTTTTAGCTGGCAAAATTAATAAATAAATATCTACATAGACCCATATCTTCCACTTCTGGTTAACTAAGTCATTTTTCAGGATGCTATCCCTGTTTCTCCCAATAGGGATGTGCCATGACAATACACAGACCCGCTTTCCCCTCGGGAGGTCAGCCAGCTTCTGAGCTGGGAGGCAGAGTTTTCCTTTCCCCCTGCCCTCCTCCATGGTTATTTTCAGCAGGAGGAAGGTTGACAGTGGGTGGACTGGGACCCCATAACCTGCCTAAGTGGTGAGGCCATGAGACACGGTGGGTGTTGGAAATGGTGCTCTGCTGCATGGAGATAACTGCAAACCTTCCGCACACCCACGAGTGCACGCGCTGCACTCCCGAATCCCAGACCCGCACTGCTCCCTCGATGGACTTTCCTGCAAGCCGCGTCCACCACTTCCCTGCTGAGGCTGAGCAGAATTATGAGAAAGAAATGAATATATGAGAGGATGAGTTCTCACCAAAACGCACCTTAAGGAAGGTCTTTACATCTGTTTATGAGGGTTCTTCATCAATATTTTTGTCTTCTTGTCCTTGCCTAAGGCAGGGGATCAATTCAACATCACTCTCCAAAGGGACACGGTTCCCCTTAATACCAGGAACATGTAGATATCCTCATGGAGGTGGGAAGGAGAGAATAAACCCACTGAGAGAAAAGGTTATTTAATGACATTGTGGTGAGAGCACATCTTCCTGCAGGGCTTGGGACAATCACACTACGTAAACAAAGAAAAATTGCTCCGCAACGTGAAGTATTTAAAATTTCATAAGCAATCTTGTTTTAAAAAGGCAAAAATCACCTTCCAGCTGCTCCATGACATCCAGAGACTGGAGAAGAGCAGGGTAAGATTGCTGGGAAGTTCCCCACGCAACTACAGCCCTAAGAGAGTCGGGGCTGGGTGCAGAGCCAACCCCCTTCCCTAGGGACATTTCCAGGTGTGGATGTGCCGCTCGGCACCTCGTGGTGTACACACAACTGCAAAACCCACGGCTTAGGCAGCCCTGCATTCAGTGCCCCAAATACCCAGCAGACTCCCAGCGTCCAGCGTCACCCTCGTCCAACGCGTGTTCCCCAGGTGCCGGGATGCCGGCAGACCCGGGCACCCGCGCCACACTCGTGACTAAAGCCCTGGGTCCTGATTCCCCTAACTGAAAAAAGAGCCAGGGCCTCTGCCCTGCTCTGCGTGAAATAACCTTAACATACCTGTTTATTATATGAGTATATGGTGCTCATGAATTTCAGTTTTAAGGAGAAAACATCCTTAGATATCTGGCTTTTGTCTTCCTAAATTGCTCCTCCTGTTTATATTGCAGTCTGCTTCCACTCTGCTGCTTCCTGCCTATCCACCCTCCTCGAGGCCACCTCTTACCGTCAAAATATATTACTTTATCTGCAGATTTCAATATGAGATGTTTTTTTTTTCTCTCTAAATTGGCATACTCTTAGCCCTCAAAGAGGGGAAAAAATGCAAATTTCCCAGAAGGAAGCACCATCCTTCCTTTCATAAGCTATACCCACATTAAATACTTTTAAATGCCCCGGTTAATTAAGGCAACCTGAGGAGCAGTGTGCCAGGGCTTTCTTTGATGTTGCTGGCTTTTCTGTTGTTATTTCTACGTTTTTTTCCCCCCTCACTCAGATGCCCACTATCAATTTAGTGAAGCTACTTGAGTATAGAGCAAGACAGAGTTGAATGGTTCCATGTATAAATCTGCCATCATTAAGCTGGGGGCTGCAGTTAAAATATAAAGTGCCTTAAGTAGGAAGAACATTTTTATGGGTCCAGTCCATCCTCAGCAGACCTCGGCTCTTTCCAGTAACTGCCACATAGAACGTCCTAAAATTTGTCAGCCGCTTGGAAGCGATTCGAGCTGAGCCGGGAGACTTAATTCCTCTCAATCTTCTTGAGACATAACCCAGTGCCTCAAGATAAAAACCTCACCAGCTTAGGCAGGTACGGGGCGTCGATCCAAAGCAGCTGGAACGGCCCGAATGGATGTGTTTCTAACACTAGAACCCATTTTTCCACAGGCGAGCAGCATGCTCAGGAAGCCTCCCCTTGCTTTTCCCTCCGTTTTGGGAGATTTGGCTGAAGCAGAAACCCCCCGGGGATCACAGAGGGTAACGGTGCTGCAGGCCCTGGAGCACAGCCCATCTTGTCGTGAGGAATTTCTAAATCCCACTTCACGGGAAGCTTTTTTTTTTTTTTTAATTTCTTTTCTCACATGGGGTGAGCCGAGATAAAGGTCACAGTTTGACAGGTAAGTTTTATTCTGGTGACATCCCTCAGCAGTCTCTCATTCTGACATGAAAAATATCTGTACAATGGAGAATTTTTATGACCACGGGAGCCTGCTCAGTAGCTGAATATTTTAGTGCAGATCCTAAATCATCATTTCAGTAGCGCTGCAGATCTTATTTTTCAGCGTGGATCTATATTTTCAAGAGCCTCGAGTACTTTTTCTTGAGGATCAGCACATTTCCGTAATGGGTTCAGCTACTAATAAGGCAACTAAGTGAATTGTCCAACAAGAGATAATGTCAAAATGAATGACCCACCTCAATGACTGATGTAAAATCCCATTCCCATGAAGCACTAGATGTGTAGTTGACACATCAGTGGAGATCCAAGTTCAGATTTCACAGCAAAGCTGCCCTAAGCATCGAGCAGGCAGTTGCACATGTAAATATGTAATATTTACAAAATATATTATTACATGTAAATATATAATACATATTTACATTATATATACATTTATATATTATATAATTACACATCATATATTATATATATATAAAATATGTTTTATATATATGTATAATGCAAATAAATACATAAATATAAATATGCAAAATAAAAAAGTGAAGCAGTAATGGTGTGCTAAATAGTCCCTGCCATCCCGGGGCCTTGAAGAGGAAGCAAGCAGCAATCCCATAGGAGAAAGAGCATGAGATGTGAACCCTCCACACACGCAAATCCCCATCTGCCACCACCAAAACAGACCAGCATCTGCACCCCGAGACCAAACCAGGCCTGTCCTCAGCCTGGACAGGCTCGGTCGGACATGCCCAGCTCAGAGCCATGGCTGGGCCTCGGCCGCTGTCTCGTTCCCTTTGGTCTCGTGCCCTTCTGTCACTACTGATCACGTTTTTACAATAAAAAAGGTTTAGAACAAAAACATAAACCAGCCAAATGCTCTGCATACACCGCTGTTGCAGTCATGGATGTTCAGAGCGCCAGGAGCTTCATTTTCTTTGGACACCCCAAACACCCGCAGCACAGGGACCTGTCCCTGCCATTCTCATAGCAGCCATTACACTGCTGCTTCCCAAAGGATAAATCTCTTTTTGTCTTTTTTCAGAAATAGCACCCTGCAGGATTAAGCTCTAAGGAGAACAAAGTGAAGCATTTACCAAAAGCCCGTTCTTTACTCTATGTTTCCATCCCTTTCACAGGAGATAACTGACAAACTATCATGCAGTAAAGTAGAAATATCCTTTGCAGACTTGTCTTTCCCATGGACCTATTTAATCCTCACGTAGTAAGCACATTTTTATTTTACTCATTGAGTGAAGAGAATTCTGGACACTTACAAAACAATGAAGACATAAAATTCCATAATAAATAATCCTGCTATAAATCTACTTTCATAAGGTACAAGCCTGAGCACATACATTTGAGCTCTCTTCCAGCAGTACATTTTTTATTCTTGTATGCCCAATTACAAAGCCTAGCACTGACTTAAAGCCATTTGTTTGTACACAGCTAATTCCCTTCGGCTGCCTTTCCCCCACACTGTCTGTTGTTTAGTTATCTTCCTAATTTAGTCTTTGAAGTCTTCGGCGCTTCGGCAGTGCGAAGCGGGCTGAGCTCTGCGGCAGACGCCAGCCCTTCCTCCTGGGATAAACATGTGAGGGCAAAACCTCCGTTTGGAGGCTCCGCACTCCGGCATCCTCCTGCCAACGCCTGGCGACCCCGGCATGGCGCTTTGGGAAACGTCCTTGGTGGGTGAGCGAGGAGGGGCAGGAGGTCCCGGCCAGCCTGACCCCCTGCACAGGTTGTGTCTGTTGGGGGCGCGCGGGGAAGCTCCAAGTCCCCTTCTCCAGGGAGCTTGGCCCTTTCTGGTGTGAAACCTGCCCCTCATCTCCCTCACTGCCATCAGCTCCAGGAACTGACCCAGCACACACTGACTCCCAGAAACGCTCCCAGACCCGAGTGGGAACCCAAACGGGATTTCAGGGCTGTTCCTCTGACGTGGCAATGGTCCTGGGCATGAAAGGGAGATCGTATTACCGCAGCAGAGCTTAACCGCTCGCCCTCAGCCTCTAGAACAGCCAGAGTGATGAGCGGATCGCTTGAATGTAGCCGTCAGACTGGGCCAGAAACACTGAAAACCCCCACTGCAGAGCTATGGGTCCAGCTGCAGGGAGGAGAGCAATCAGATCCTCACCTCTCAGGAGGAGGAAAAAAAAAAAAAAAAAAGGTGATCAAAAGAAAAAGCAGCATTAATTTCTACACTCTGAAATCACCACTTCACCAATGTAATGCCCTAAAATCCTTTGGCTGATCCCAAGAAGCCAGAATGGCTCGATGAGTCACAGGCCACAGAGAAAAACCCACTTAGCTGAATGGAATAAAATTGAAAATAAGGCGATTAGAACCAGAAATAAGAGCATGTACTTGGAATATTAAAGGGTTTTGTCAAGCGCCTCAACAAAAAATTGCCAGATAATGTTAGACATGAGCTAGACACAGACCTCAAAGTAGGACAGAGTGTCCCAAAGGGCTTGCAGACTAAAACACAGCAGTACCACAACGCCAAAAGTACCCTTCCTTTGCTGTTTCTCCTCAGCATTTCTTTTTGGCGAACAACACAGGACCCATATTTTCCTTGTACAATGGACTTACCACACTAAAAGGTGCTCATGAGGCGAGGGAAACGCCACGCTGGGCGCTGCATTGTGAGAGCAGTTTTACCCCTGCAAATTCCCCCCTGGTGAGCTCTCAGTCACCAGGGAGGGGGTCGTGGCAGCCGCAGTCGGGGGGCTGCTCCGCTTGGGCCACCCCCACGTGTTTTTGGGGCCCTCAGGCACATTTCTAATCGCAGCCCAAGGAGCTGAGGGTGGCGACACAGGGTTCGGCTCCAGTTTGAGGCCGCACGGGAACCCCCAGCCTCGCGGCGAAGGCGCCGCTTTAGTTAAGCGCACGCCAGCATGGAAACCCGCGTCCAAGACACAGGGAGGAGGAACAGGATTATTACAATCCAATGAGCCGGAATTAAACACAGAAATCAAAGGCTCCTGGTGGCACACAGCTTGTCAGAGCTTCCGAACGGGTGTTTGCACTTTAATCTGACACGCCGCAGCTTCTCCGAAAACAAAGCTTTTTCCCCAAGGAACGAAACCGTGACAGAGCCATTGGGAAGTCCTTCAGGAAACAAGCTAAGTGAGCAAACATCCAGGAACCAACCCTGCAGCAAAAGCCTGTTCCTTGTGGGGAAAAAAAGGAAAAAAAAAAAAAANTCAACCCTGCAGCAAAAGCCTGTTTCTTGTGGGGAAAAAAAAGAAAAAAAAAAAATCACAGTACTGATGATGATGCTATTTTGAAGTCCGTTTTCCTGATTGTATCTTAATAGTAATATCAACGCATCAGTGTTTACAGTAAATACCATGACCCTGCTTAAATTCGCTCGTCTCTGGTTACCGGCTACCCTGAGCCCAGGGAACTCGGTGCCCTGGGCTTGAAGCCCCTTCAGAGCCCAGGTCTCAGGCTGTCATCGACCCCCGAGCAGCCCCCAGACACCCTTCAGGACAGCTCTGCTCCCCAGGCCGGGGGGCCGAAAACCACCTATGGATCCTCTTTGCCAACCTGCTCACCTCGCTCTGTTACCACGTGATTTTCACATACTTACAGGATTTGTAGTCAGTGTAAAAATACACAATCAGTTTTTTTTTTTTTTTAAAAAAAAAAGCTTGGTGTCATTTTCCTATTTTCCTTCTCTGAAAGGCCGCTTTTATCATCAGTATATGGGCAGTGTGAGCCAGGCTTGGACTGTAAAAGATCTTTGATACCAACAGGCCCTGGATGAAGCCATCTCAAAGTCAGTGACACGAGTTTACCTGTCACACCTACAGTTTTGTGATACAGCTCTCAGGGAAGAGAGCTAGATGGCCAAATAAACAGCAATCACTAATGCTGCGTAGCGCTAAGACAAAGTGAAGGGTTTGGGGCACACTAGAGGGATTAAAATTAAACATTACTTCCTGAGGTTCACCTTTTATTGTCCATGATCAGGCTTTGAAGAAACATAGTTGGGCTCTTTTCCTCAGGTGACATTAATTGCCAAGTCTGACTATGACTACTGCCACGTGGAGATCAGTAAGCACATGCTCTCAAGTGGATCATAACAAAAATATCAATGTCTCAAAAAGGGTAATTTCTAATTCTATGTTTTCCTGGGTAGAAATAGCTTGCAGGTTTTATTCCCTGCTAACACAAGATTTATTTTTAGAAGTGGGAATGGTCATACTGGGAAATACAAAGATGCCACGAGAAAGCAACATTTAGTACTGGAAAGGGTGACGATAAAGTTCCAGGAATATCTCTGTTCAACAAGACAGAACAACTCCAAGTAAGCTGTGCTGTAGACGTGGTTCCCCTTGCAATCAAAGCACCTCATGAAATAATATACATCTTTTAATTTTCTTTTCATCAGGAGAGGTCCAGGTATAGCCTGGATTGCCATTCACTTCTCCCCAAAAAACACCTTTTGCAGAGAGAGAACAGGAGCTGCTTCCTGAGCAGGATCTTCACAGGGGACAAAGGGACGATGGTTCCAGGGGCTTGCAGGCAGAAATGCACTTTACAAAAGTGTATCATCATTTCCCCCTTAGCAGTCAGTAATCAATACACCTTGAGAAGCGTTTCATATTGATCTGTGACCGCTTGCATCCTTGTGCTAGTATCAATAGTATATATGAACAGATCCTGGGTAACATGTAAATGGGCGAAATAAAAGGGAAATAATTGATTAACTAGCTATAAAACCATTTTGGAAGTTATCTCTAGGACCCTGACTGTTATTTGTGTCAAAGGCACGATACTTTGGCAGGAGGCATCTCTGATGCTTGCACAGATTTGATACTTAGCTGCCTGAAGAACAAATGAATTTTTGCTTTGTCTGAAGCATGAGAAACAGCCTATCTCTGATAATGAAAAACCTCTTCTCCCCTCAAAATAATACCTGCTACTGAAGTACTTGGTCAGCCTGTGAATATAGGCATTAGCCGAGTTCCTTTTTCTCCAAAGTTTATAGAAGATGATGCACAAATGCGACTCCTGAGAAACAGGAATGCTGATGATCTGCACCAGAGAAGAGACATCCACAGTTAGAGCATGCCCATAAGGCTCGAAGATCATCTGTGTGGCTGCATGCATCCCAAGTCCCATTTCAGCTAAGTGGTTTGCCAAGCAGGATTCACTGCATTTTATTTTCTACTCTGCTGTCCAAGGGCACTGCTTATCCCCGTTATTTATGGGAAGCATCTGCATCTGCTTTCTGAGAGCTTGCAAGCTTTCTGTAGATATAACGTCCTACTCCACCCTCAGCCAACATTTACATCAAAAAAAAAGAAAAAGAAAAGAAAATCTNCACTCCACCCTCAGCCAACATTTACATAAAAAAAAAAAGAAAAAGAAAAGAAAATCTCTCTAGCTAGAAGCAACTAGAAGCAGATGCAATCTTCTCCTTTGGGGACCCCAACAATAAAGACCTACCCATGTGACACAAGAGATTCAACTCTGAACATCATGCCAGTCCAAAAGTTCTGTTCCTTCAATCATTGAGGAAAAAACAAAGTCCAAAAACACCCTCAAAAGGGCGTTTTTCTTCCCCTCTCCTTTCCTGGGCTCACATCTTTGCAATCTAGCGCAGCTTTCCAAAGAGATGGCCATTTCCTTAGGCAAAGGGGCCATAGCCCATTCATCTCCATCTCTAAGAGCTTAACTATTCCCAGGGGTCAATAACTGCTGCCTTTCCCCGCCTTGGTTAAATGCTTCTCCTTCCCCTCCTCCTGATTAGCTGAACATTTCAGACACTGCTCATACAGGGTGAGAGGGGAAGCAGCGAGCGAGACCAAGAGCTACGTGAGCACTTCGCTCTCCAGCATAGCCAGGGCGAAGCGCTCCGTGGCTCTGCTCTGAGCACAAACCAAGCACCAAAGGAGCCACATTTACAGGCTCACAGGACCGTTCTATAAATGCACAGGTTCTTGGCAATATGTATTTAATCCTGTTATTACTGAGCAGCTTTAAATCTTTGCTACCTTCTGCTTTTTAATCTGCCTCAGTTTCCCTACTGTGCACTACAGATACAGCTCCCCTACGCACTTCCCCAGGTTGCGAACTTCCAAGGGAAATTCATCCTTCCTCAGCTAGCCACAACAGCCTCCAGAAAAGCTTTTGCTTCCAAGGAGAAGCTATATTTTCTCCTCTCCCATACAATGCATTAGATAATACAAATAAACAAATAAATAAAGACAAACCACTTTTACCTTTCCACTCTGTAAGAACAGGCCCCAGCAAAAACAAGCTTTTCCAATTCAGCCCAGGAAATCAAATACCCGGGTGGTGCTCGCAGCACGACCACAGCTTCCAGGTGCTGCGGTGGGGCAGGTGCTGCAGGCAGCCTCCTCCCTGCTGTAGGCACCGTCTTTCCTGCTATGGGGGTGAGGGGGTTCCATCCTCTCTCCAGCTGTGAAACGTGGTTGGTGCTTCCTCCCCGCTCCCGAACCCATGCTGCCTTCCCTGAGGGTCCCTGTGCAGAGCTATGGACAACCGCTGTGAGGACCTGGGAAGCCAAGGCAGTGGGAACGCAGCAAAGCAACACAGCACACTGACAGAAGATCAGCCTGGGTCATGTTGTTCTTTCATGCCTAGAACACAGAACAATTAAGCTTTCTAATGTGCCACACAAGAGTGACACAGAATTTGGGTCCAGTTTCTGCAGAAAACACAAAACGTTGCCTACAAGGGAGAGCAGAGGGAACTGCTCAGCGCAGCGTGTCTGCCTAGCGAGGTACAGTGCACCAGAGCCCCAAACGTGCATTCAGTGTGGCACTGGCGGGCAGAAACAGCACACAAGCTTACTGGATTTATTGAGTGCAGTATTTACTGCATTCATTGAATCTCCTACTTTCATATGTGACTCCAGGTAACAATTTCATTCCTGCTCTTACCTATCAGCATACCAGAATCACCTCGCATGAGTTTTTGGCAGTTCAGAGGCGTGGAGGAAACAACACTCACATTTAGAGAAGTGTAAAGGAAAACAGTGATAGAGATGCTGCAAATAGCTTAATGGGGAAGTAATTTTCAGTATAGAAAATAAAAAATACTAAAATGCCCCAAGCCTCCTCAGGTGTTCGGTTTGTGGCAGCATGGCCATTTTTTTACAGACATTCCTTCACTGCAATTCCTTCGTTCATGGCCATTCTTTATGTAACTCAAAACCTATAGGCAGACAAAATGTGGAATTTCAGCTGAAAGGGGGTTATCTCTTGACATGGAGTTAAGCAGAGCACAGTGACCTGCAGAGGCAGTTTGTGCTAAAGGAGAGGAGAGAACCAGTCCGGTCACTTGTGTGGTTGAACAAGTCACGCTATATTTTTTCTGCTCTTTCTCCTCTTTGCACATCTATTTAGAGCTCTTTAGTAGCAGGAGCTACTGCTGACAGATGTTTTTCTGGGACCTACAATAATAACAAGGACACAATCTCCATCATCCAAGGTAGATAACATTTTTAATGAGGAGCCTGGCTTACTAAAATCCTTAATATATATGCAGTTTCTCAGATGTGTTCTGCTGGCAGATGCAGTCCCGCGAATCTCGACAGTGGAGTTACCTCTTCAGTTTGAGAAGCATAGACAAGATTTGAGCTAATGACTCAACCTTGAAGTTCACACTTGCAATTACATTATTTTTTGTTGCTCTAATGCCCTGGAAGTTCCTTTTCAGTGATCAAATCGCTCATTTACACGGTACTTCAGTTACTGAGGTGTGGGGCAGTATGTGTCAGCACACACACACACCACAGAGACACTTCAGGGAAATAATTCCCGTGGTAACAGAACTGTTGCAAGAGGAGGCAACCACTTGCTTACAGGCTCTGCTCATCATGAGCCCCAAATAAGCCAGGACACAACGTATGCAATTAAATTTTTAATTACTAATGACAAACTCATACCAAGCTAACAGGCTACAATCATTCTTAATGCTGAACTTCCTTGCTTTCATATGTTGGACTTTGTAACTTGCAGTACGTTTTAAAATACACTGCATCTGTGCAAAGTAAAGATACACCTAAATTAAATGTTCATTGTGTTGGAAATGGGAATGTCTGTAACTTGGTGTAAAACTTTCAGGTTTTACAAGATTTCTGACTGTGGGAGCCCGCTATATTTCCAGCTGAGCTTCTTAGGATAAATGGTGCAACAGCTCACAGTCTTTTGATCCGCAGGGCACTTTCCCAAGCAGCAGCACCCGGCTCAGAATAGGCCTGGGGACAGATGAGCGTGCGTGCTGCAGGCCGAGGTGTGGGGAAATGCCGATGTGTAGCACACAATGCTGTTGGTTCCCATGCCCCATTCACGCACCGGTGCTATGTTTGCAGCTATGCCTGACAAAAGGGTGGCGTGGATTCATTCATTTTAAGATCACTCACAAAACACACCCTCACGCTGTTGGTTTGCATTGCAGATTGCACCAAGCCACATGGAGCTTGCATTAGTATTAGGCGTCTGACACCTTCCAACCACCCACAAGGTGCTAAGCAGCTATTGACTTTCGCACCTTCCAATTCATTTGAGAGACTTTGATAAATTGCAAACAGGTGCAAATCCCCAAACCAGCATGTGCAGCCTGCGGAAGCATAGGCCTTGATAAACCCAGTTCCTCTGGGCCAGGAAACTTACGCTGCATTATAAAAATGACACGCACGCGCACACACACGCAGAGCAGAAAGCACTGGGACTAGTTGCAAAATAAAGAAAGTATTTTAAAAGCTCCAGCCTCTTCGGATGCTCAGCAGAGGCTCATTATCTTTCACATATAAATTGTATTTTCTCTTATCCCATCCCGGCCAAGCTCTTAAGCCCCAATACCATGCCATGGTATCACTAGGCAAGGTGAATCAGCTTCTGCTGAGCTGCGTGATAAGCAGCTAGAAAATTTCCAAAACCTGTGTTAGCCTGAAGCGTCCTAGCTTAGCAATCTCCATGCTGCGCTGCAGTGCAGGCTTACCCTAATGAAAACCACTTGGCAGCTCCCCTTCCCTCCTCAAATATGCAGGAGCTTAGGTATCTGTTCCCAGTGGCCAGACTTGCTGTTCCAGCTGCTCACCAACACTCTTATCCCTTCACAAGCTTCCTGATAGCCGGAGCGGGCGCTGATAACAGAGCGGCAAAGCGGCGCTCGCAGCCCGCACTGCAGCCAGAGCGGCCCCAGACGATCCCTCGAGCGCCATCTGCGAGATGCGCTGCAAATCTGGAATGGGAATGGCTTGGAAACGTGCGCCTTCACCTCTTGCTGCCTTCGCTTTCTCCGTTTGTCACAAGCAGCCTGCAGAGACACATCAGCGAAAGCACTGCTTACTCGGTGCTGCTTGGGCTATACCATGAATAAAGATTGAGCAAATATCAGCAGGTGTAAAATGCCTGTGAATTTGGAGAGACAAGTAAGGGCAAAAAATTGCCTGAATTGCTGTTGGCACTGAGTAACGCCTTGCGCACTTATATAATACCTAACACCTTGCACAGCTGCCTAGAGCAGGTTCCATAGCTGCTGCGAACGTATAGCAGCTGTTAGTCATTCACACGCTGTCTATATATATGTGTTATTATGAGGTCTCCACGTATGGTTAATAGCAGGGCTCTGCTCTTGCTGTCGGGACCCCCTGGACCTGCTCCGAGGGTACGAAAGATGCGCCCAAGCACCTCCTCCTGCAAGGTTTTCCTTCGGCAGCCAGGGTGATTCTCCAGGGCGCGTGCAGGAGAAGATGGCTCGCTCTGACGCCCGTCAGAAAAATGCCCTAAATGAAGGCCATGAGATATTGAAACTTATTTAATAACAGACTCTTGCTGGATGGCATGGCATTAAATAGGTGAATTACAAGATGTTATTGAACCTGAGGATTCACAGCAGGAGCACGTGAGCTACCCAGGGCGTATTTTGCAATGCCAACATGACTCCTTCCCACGGCACGAAGGCTGCCTGGTGCACAAAACACCTGCATGACAAATACCGGATTTACGTGTGTTCGAAGCCTGACTGTTTTATGTGGGGAGAAGAGAGGCCGGGCGGCTGTGGGCAGCCCTTCACTGGCCCTGAGGAGAAAAAGCGCCCCAGGTCGCAGCGCACAGCGCAGTCCCTGGCTGCACCCAACACACGGTAGGAAGCAACGAGTGACAGGCCACTTTCCCGGGCCGTAAGATCGCACGCGGTCACTCTGGGACTCCTCCTGGGACCCGTCCAAGAGCAGCTCAGAGATCTGAGCTGCCCACCGAGGAGACCCGCTGGTGTTCACCTTGTGGCCCTGAGGCGAATACTGACCAGCCCCTTCCCAGCGCCCGCCAGGCTGCCGCGGGCCCTGCTAGTGCTGCAGGGGGACACGGAGCTCGGCGCCAAACCTCCCTGCGCGCCTGTGGCCCCGTCCACTTCTGGAGCAGCTGCTTTGAGTGTGTGTTGAGGAATGTGAAACCAGAGCCGGGCCGTGTGGGGGGTGTTCGCCTCCGCGGGCAGCAGCTGAGCCTGACCTGCCCAGATACTGCACAAGGTGCCCGGCCGCAAATCTCACTCCTAAGGCTCATGGTCTCTAAATGCTTAGAACTAAATTACTGAATCCGCATTTATTGTTATTATTATACCCTAAGCTCAAAACTGCCGTAAAGCATGTAGCACGGCTGCAAAACTTACAAGCTGCCCAAGAGGGAACAGGGTGCTATTTCTTATAGATTGGACATGTGCCAGTAGGGAGGAGAGTCTGCTCTTCTGGGGCCACCCACTAGTCCTGTTACAAACTGTCTGGTCCTGAGGTAAAACGTGTGCTGGGGAAGGGGAAGGGGAAGGGAGGAAAGGCTGGCAGCCTCCCTCCCCGTGCCCACATGCCGGCAGAAGGTAAAGGAGTGGTGTGGGCCACAGTAAGTGATTTCTCCTCTCGCGAGGGTAAGCCAGTCCCTTCCCGTGGCTCTCTGCAGGGCGCTGCTCCGTGGAGTGGCAGCAGTTTAGTTACAGTTGGTCCCTAACTAGGGGCCATTCTACCATAGATGGAAAACAAAATAAAGGCTTAAATAAAGGGGGAAAAGGACCACACGCTTCTCAAAAAAAAAATAAAAAAGGAAAAGGAAAAAAAGAAAAAATAAATCTTAAATTAATGGAGAAAGTGGAACAAGGATTGCCTTCTCATCCGCTCAGGTGGGCAGCAGTGAAACCACTGATTTGCCTCAGTGCAGGCCTGATTTCTAGTGGGAGAGTAATTTTATCCACACGGTGACTAAAACCCCTTGTGTAGAATAATAAATACTTTCATCTCTCCCCTCCGCTTGTATCTGCTGCAGAAGCTTTCATTTCTCAGCACAAATTGTAGTGTGGAAAAATGACGACTTCATCTTTACCTGATGAGTGAAGTTTGGGGTTGGCCCCTTGCCGCGATTTATTTCCGCATCCTCGTGTTTGGCTACAGAATCGTGGAGGGGAGATACTATGTCTGAAAAAGGAAGAATATTCAGCTGGTTCAAAAAAACTCCATCACATTCAAAGCTGCATGGGAAAAATTCCCACAGTGTTTCCCTGGAATTTGTAAAACCTGGACATCAAAAGTGAAGGAATTATTTAAGGTTTTGTCCTCTGCAGCTCAAGCAATACAAGATAAAACACAGAAGACAGTATGACATCTTTGTAGGGTTTGGATCCAGAGCTTTTGCAATTCTGTCTGCATCCGTACGCTGGCGACTGTATCTATTTCCCTGCCATTCATATGCAGATTGCTCTTGCAATGCATGAAGAGACTAACACGTCTGACATTTCACGAGTAAACATTTACAGAACAAAGTAATATCACTCCCAAAATAATTTAAAAATAGGCCTTGCTGCAAATTACATTGAACAATGATCATCTGCGACCCGAGCAGAATACCATTAGCACAAACCAACACAACCACAAGTGAAGGTGCAAGAGCCCAGGGGCTGGAAAGCCTCAAGGGAAGGAGACGAGACCTGTCATCCAGGATGGAAGCTGACGTGGTCGCTCTTAGCACTCGCCCAGCTCAGGAGGGGACATAAGAGCCTGGTGGCCTCTGAACACATCCCCNGGAGCAGAATACCATTAGCACAGGCCCAAACCAGCACAACCGCAAGTGAAGGTGCAAGAGCCAAGGGGCTGGAAAGCCTCAAGGGAAGGAGATGAGACCTGTCATCCAGGATGGAAGCTGACGTGGTCGCTCTTAGCACTCGCCCAGCTCAGGAGGGGACATAAGAGCATGGTGGCCTCTGAACACATCCCCGGGCTCCCCTACGTGTGTCTGCTAGTGAGCGTGACCCCTGTAGTAGAGCCCTGCCCCTAGTCATCAAATAAAACGTGGTGATGGGCACCACTTAACCTCTCCTCATGGACATCTACGCATCTGTGATTTTCAAGCAGCATCTCTGGAACACGGTTTATTAAATTTAGACCGTTCTTACTTCACTTTGCTGGTGTGTCAGCATGAAATGTACTTGGTACTTTGCTCTGATTGGATCTGCAGATGGGCACCTTATGGGAGAAATGCTAACTCAAAACATGGTTATTAGATCTCCCAAGCTTGGGAAGCCTGGGTGGGAATTAAGCAAGCCTGTTGTTGAGGAAGGGCTTGATGAGGCGACAGAAGATGCACGAACACGGGTGATGAAAAGCGCTTCTCCCTGGCAGCAGTAGGGCAGGTTGTGCCGGGGTTTGTATGGAAATCCAAGTCTGGATTTGAACGTCCGCATAGACAGCTTGGTTTCTGCTCAAAAATGTGACAACATGTTTCTTCCCATTAGGGTCTAGAAAAGATGTTATTTGTCTTTTCTAGGTGTGGTAGGTTCCTGACGATTCTGAAAAAAAGTGTTTGGTGACATCAAACATTGTGATTTCATATTACAAAGGTATGTGAGAGAAGGTATTAATTACAGGGAATTTAAAGGGACAAAACACTTCTTTGTGTGCGTGAAGAAGTCGTTTTTTTTTTCTTNGATGAAAAGTGCTTCTCCCTGGCAGCGGCAGGGCAGGTTGTGTCGGGGTTTGTATGGAAATCTAAGTCTGGATTTGAACGTCCACATAAACAGATTGGTTTCTGCTCAAAAATGTGACAATGCGTTTCTTCCCATTAAGGTCTAGAAAGGATGTTATTTGCCGTTTCTAGGTGTGGTAGGTTCCTGATGATACTGAAAAAAAAAAAAGTTTGGTGACACCAAACATTGTGATTTCATATTAAAAAGGTATGTGAGAGAAGGAATTGATTACAGGGAATTTAAAGGGACAA
Source organism: Crypturellus undulatus (assembly GCA_013389825.1). Lineage (NCBI taxonomy): Eukaryota > Metazoa > Chordata > Aves > Tinamiformes > Tinamidae > Crypturellus > Crypturellus undulatus. The sequence continues at coordinate 275,591 of VWPW01020041.1, forward strand.
AACACTTCTTTGTGTGCGTGAAGAAGTCGTTTTTTTTTTCTTTTTTATTAGATCATGATTTAGGTAGACATTTAACTATGTGCCTATGTTTAAGGTTGCTGTTAAGCACGCTCTTGCTTTAAGCTAAGCATGTCCTTAAAAAAAGTTTCTTGTTTTGGAAAACGAATACAAAACTTACAGGTGTCTGTACGTAGACAGTTTGAAAAAGTATGATCAAAGTCAAGCTGTCTGGGACAAAGCCCCAGCGACTTCAAGAAAAATTTCCTTGTTAAAACTGTTGTGTTTTTTTTTGTTGTTGCTTTGTTTTCACTAGAAATGCTTCAAAAAAAAAATCCATGGGAGAATGGGCCTTGCAAGCCAAGGAGTGGTGGCCTACCGGCCTGCCTGCCTGTCTTGCAGCCCACTCAGTTACTGGGGATAAATCTGGAGCCTCCTCGTTTGCTCCAGAGTTAACACAGCAACATTACCAGGGACAGAAATGAGTAATTCAAACAGAGAGAATAGGAAATAAATTTTAAAAAAGCTGTTCTTATGGCAATTTTGTTGACTGCTTATTAAATGACATCTACTGTATCATTTAAAAAGGCTCCCCTTTTATCCCAACAGCCAACAGGATCCAAACAGTAATACAGATCTGCTGAAAAATGCCGCAAAGGTGACTTGGTTTTCAGAGCTGCTCTTCAATTTTTACTTTTGGAGGGCAAATATTCTGCTTTAAGAAAAAAAATTATTCAGACTTTCAGGGTATTAAATATATGTAGATGATCAAGTCCCCTCAGAATAATGAAACTGTTTTTGTGCATTTTTCCTAAAAGAATGATGAAATAAACCACAAAGAAGAAACCCACTGAAATTTCAGTACCTCAGAACAACCGTAACAAGGTTCTCCGAGCACCCAGCAGCCTGGTGCTTGGCCACTATGGGACATCTTCAAAACCAGAGTCCAACAACAACAAAGAACAGGCCAAGAGCTTCAAAGTCATAACATTAATGGTCTGTCCAGCGAGGCCTCATTAATCCCAAAAATACACAGGGTGCATCACACAGGGAGCAGAGAACAAGAAAATAAAGACCACACGATAGCAATCTTCCATTGCCTCGCACTTTGGCAAGGAATTCGGCTCTGAGAGCGCTGAGCTCTCCCTCCTGCTCCTGAGCTCGGGGACGTTTCTGGCATGTGCCGCTCACCACGGGGTTTCCTGGCACGAAGGAAAGCCAGCGGGGCACCTCCAGGGTGATTTCTGACAAATTACTTCTTTACCTTATTTAGTCTGTTTTTATTATTTATTTTATGGTTTTCCTTAATTCCTGCAAATCGCTTGCTAGCAAGTGGATTTGTTTTTCTAAGCGTGCCTCTCAATCGTGAGCTTTCTGAGGCTGCCCTCCTCTTCTGCTGGCCACCTCACCTCTCACAGCACGATTCCTCCTCTTTGTATTTAATTTTACTAGAAGGAAATTCAAAGGCTCACAAGATGCAACTATGTACTTAAAAGGATAATTTAAATATCATTTAGCTAATAAAATATTTTATTATAAAATCTCCTGTCATGATCATATGCTCTGGACAAAGATTAAACAAGGTTATTCATTTTATTCATACATCTTACCAGCAAAGCTGGACAATTTGGATGAAATGTGTGGTTTCAAAGGTAGTTTCTGTAGTGTTGATCTAAGCCTATATTCCGGGTCATGTTTCTTTGGGATTGCATTCAAATATAAAGATTGATTCTGATTTAATCCTTAAGGCACACAGACTAAGTAAAGGAAAGAAGTAACCTATGTTAAGCTCTTTTTATCACTAGATTGAAATATGTTCTTTATAGATTTAGTGAGCAAGGAAGGAACA